>PUFA01000335.1:600000-1146949 GCA_003508835.1 Eonycteris spelaea
GAGAGTGCCACAAAGCCATGGGCTTTCCAGAATCTCCATGGCTGAATGGCTTCATTGGTTGCCCCCATGTAACTATGATAGAGCATAAAAATAAGAAGGAGCTTCTGAGCAGTTCTTATATTTTACAAAGGGCCCCTTTCCTCTTATATTTGCATGTATGTTATACTTTTTACGGGTTGTGTATATCTTCCTGCAATACGCTTGTGATGCAGAGGAATGTGTGATTTATAGATCTTATATCTTAGGGTGTTAGGAAATCTAGGAGTTACATCTATCATCTCATTTAACCCTCCTAACATCTCTGTGAAGCTAGTCTTATCTATCCCATTTTATAGATATAGAAACTGAGGCCCAGAAGGGTTGAGAAAGTGGCCCAAAGTGGTATGTCAACAAGAATCAGAACTGGAATTTAGGCTTTTTGACCTGTCAGTGGCCCCTTCCTGCAAGCTGTCATGACCAGGGAGGCTTTGCACAGCAGAAAGGGACCTACCTTTTATAATTTTGCTTTAAATGAGACAAAATCAGAAGGGACAAGGCCAATGTACTGGTTATCCATTGCTGCATAACAAACCACCCTAAACCTAACACAGCTGCAGTAATTTTATCATTACCTTTCATGGTTCTGGGGTTACTGGGCTCAGCAAGGCAGATCTTATTGGGGGGTCTCTCGTGCTGCAGAAGTCATATGGCTGGAGGTGGGGACATCTCAAAGGCCTTTTCTCTAACATATCTGGTGCTTGGGCTAAGAAGACTAACAGCTGTGGGCTGGCTTAGCTGGGCTCCTGGTCTCTCTGTGTGGTCTTTTCACATAGTCTTTACAGCATGGTAGCCTCAGAACACTGTATTTATTACATGGCAGCTCAGGGCTCCCAAAGTGGGTGTCCTGTGAGAGAGAGCCAGGTGGAAGGTGTATCGCTTTTTATCATTTAGCCTTGGAGATCACACAACATCTCTTTTTGTTACTTTTGTAACAGTTTGTTAGAAATGAGTCTTGAAAGCCACCCCATATTCACAGGGAGGGGAATTGTTTTACCTTTTCTTGTGTGTGTGTTGAGGGTAACTGTCAGAAAATTTGGAGGCATGTTTTCAAACAACCACAGCACTGTTTAGACCACTTCTCCATGAGACTCCTTTCAGGACTGCAAGCAGGATCCAGGCAAGGGTTAACCATCTCCTTCCCGAGGTGACTCGGGCATTGGCTGATGGCACCATGCTCATGTGCTGGTGACACCAAAAGGCCACAGCCAGGCTGGGCTCCTGGGGGTGACTTATATCCTGGTTAAGGAGTCACAGCAGCCTGTAATCAAAAGCCCCAGTAACAGAGCCTCAGTAGGAGCTTCTCACAGGTGTGGCAGCCACAGCAACAGCCCCTGGGCTATAAAGTGTGTTTGCCTTTTGGCTGAGATGCTTTAAAACCCAAGCGACTTGGTTTCATTTTGAACCTGACAGATAAAAGGCCGACTTTGACTGAGAATATTAACTTTCTGGCTCTCGCCCAAGAAAGCTGAACAGATGAGGAAATAATATAAAATAAAAGGCGTCTGCAAACACTGATTGTCGGCTGCTTTCCATAAAATACACCCACTGTTATGTGTAACACTCTGAGCCTTTCATTTCTTGGCCCCCTCTCACTTTTCACTCCTGGTGCAGAAGAAATTGCCTCCTTGTATTTAGAAAAAAAAAAGACAGAAAGAGAGGAAAGGGTGCATGTGCTAAAAAGAGCCCCCAGCTCCTCTCCAGGAGGTGCCAAACAGGTGCACCCACAGTTGAAGTGTCTTCTGGTTCCTTGATGAGATAAGCAGAGGAGGCTTCTGGGCCAGCCCCAGGAGAACTTGGCCTTGGGATCCCAGAGAGAAGGCTGTCCCAATGGAGTAGCCCCTCCTCTGTCAGTATTTGCAGCTGCTTTCAGGTGTCAGGGGTGCAATTTCTAGCTGTGGACTCTCCTCCCAGCAGTGTGGAAGGGCCTGGAAAGGTCTTCCACAGTCATTCATGAACTGCTTATGACTGGCTCTAAGAGGCAATGGGCAAGAGAGAGGAAGGATGCTGAAAGCAGAGGCTGGGAAGCATTCAATTTGGACCTCTCCACTTCCCATTCCGTGTCCCAGTCTGCCTCTGTGGCTGACCATTAATTGGTGTCATGAGGCCTGGCCTAGGAAGACCACACTTGTTCACGCCCTGGCCTACAACCTAAGAAAACAGGATGACTATGTATTAATTTTCTCAGGCTGCCATAACACGTTATCACAGACTGGGTAACTTAAACAACAGAAATACATTGTCTCACATTTCTGGAGACCAGAAGTTCCAAATTAAAATATTAGCATGGTTTGTTCTTTCTGAGGGCTGACGGCCTTGAGGGAAAAATCTGTTCTAGGCCTCTCGCCTTGGTTTATAGATAACAGCATTCTTGCTGTGTCTTCACATGGTCTTTACTCTGTGTGTCTGTGTCCAAACTTCCTCTTCTTATAAGGACACCAGTCATACTGGATTAGGGCCCACCCTAAAGACTTCATCTTAACTTGATCACCTCTGTACAGATTCTCCAAATGTAGTCACATTCTGAGATCTTGGGAGTTAAAGCTTCAACATGTAAATTTGGAGGAGACACAATTAAGTCCATAACAACACTGTAGCCTGAAAATTAAAAATAATAGGTGCATATCCTCAGCTCTGTTTCAAAGCAGCAGTCTAATCTGCCCCTATTTGTTCTCCTGCCTTGCCTGGGTCAGGCAAAACCCAGAAGTTGCAGGCAGGAGATCAAGGGGCTCCTTGATAAGCAGAATACTTGAGGGCATAAACTCCCTGCACCACCACCCGTCACTGCACAGCTGGCTTGGTTCATGAGGGAAGGCCTCCAGGCTGTCTAGAAAGATAAGATCAGTAAGGAAAGTAAGAACTGGAATACAGCCATCAGCCCTGAGTACCTCCCATGCATGATTGGAGCAACAGACAGAAAGTAAAATTCTACCATCAACTTGATCTGGGATACTGAATATATCACCATAGTTCTCCATACTTATTTTTCTTATCTATAAAATGAAGAAAGGGAAACTTATCCACTTGCGATCTGAAAACCCGTTGAATGGGGTCTAGTCTACCAAAGTGTGGCTGGACCCATGATGTCAGGCCATCCAACAGTCTAACCGAGGGACTTCTTCCACAGACCTCAGGGCAAAAGGTCAGAGGTTCCAATGAAGCCAAGACAGTGGCCTTCTGCTTACTTCACCCATTACAGCCACACACTCTCGATTTTTGGCATCCAGAGGCCTAAAGCAGTTGCTAGGCCTCTGAGTCAGCCTTTGAGTGAACAGAATGGAGAGGATATATAATTTCTCCAGGAATAGTGCTTCTCAGATTTTTTTTTACTGGAACTGTAAGAAATTCTCATCAGAACCCCTAACACACACATACACATACATTACAACCTGTACTTTCAAATTATGTCCAGAACTGACCACTTCTGCTCACTACCAGTTCTTACTACTTTGGTCCAGACCACCATTATTTGTCACCTGAATTATCCCAGCTGCCAACTGCTCCCCTTGCTTCACCCCTTTTCCCGTGGTTCAGTCATTTCTCAATCCAGCAGTGAGAATGAGGCTACTAAAAGGCTAAATCATATTGTGCTACTCCTTGGCTCAAAACCCTCCCATAGCACACAGCAGAGGAAACAACCAGGTCCTCCCAGGGGCTGCCAAGGCCCTCTGTATCTGGCCCTCTGTGACCTCTGTACTCACCTCCTATTTTTTTCCTTTACCCTAGCCACATTGGCCTTGTCGTTCCTCAGTCATGGCAGAGCCTTCCAGTTTCTTCTGCTGAGAACACTTTTCTCCATCTTATTGCCTACTTCTGAAAAGTATAAGAGTTTCTACAGCTTTCTTTTCAGAATGCAAGAAGAGAGTTAGAGTCCCTTATATGCAACATTCCCTGCACCTAACTCTGGCCTGACTATAGGAGCCAGTGGGGGCTAGTACCCACTCCTTGCAACTTCATCAAAAATCAGTTGGTCATACTATCAGTTTATGTCTAAATGCTTTATTTTGTTCCATTGATCTGTGTGTCTATCCCTTTGCCGATACCACACTATCTTGTTTACTGTAGCTATTAAGTTTGAAAATTGAGTAACATGATTTCTTTATTCTTTATTCTTTTTCAAATTCATTTTACCTCTTCTAGTTCCTTTGTCTTTCTATATAAATTTTGGAATTAGCTTGTTTATATGTACAAAAATCCTTCTGTGGTTTAGTTGGTGTTACATTAAATCTGGAAATCATTTTAGTGAGAATTGACATTTATTATGTCAAACTTTAACAATCCATGACCGTGGTATATCACTCCATTTTTTTCAATTCTTTGAAGTCTTCTTTCATTTCTACCATCACTGCTTTGTATTTTTTAGCATTCAGATCCTGTACATATTTTGTTATATTTTATGCCTAAGTAGTTCATTCTTTTGGAGTGATTACAAATAGTTTTGCTTTTAAAATTTTTGGTTTACAATTGTACGTTGCTAGTGCATAGTATTACTGTTTATCTTTGTATGTTGACCTTATATCTGCAACCTTGCTAAACTTATTAGTTCTAGGAGGTTTTGTTTTGTTTTGAAGATTGCTTGGGATTTTCTATGTAGACAATCACATTGCCTGACAGTAAAGGTAATTTTATTTCTTCCTTTCCATCATATATGCCTATATTTCTTTTTCTTGCCTTATTGCACTGCCTAATCCACTGGTGTTCAATGGGGGTTGGTAATTGTGGGCATCCTTGCCTAGTTCCTTATCATAGGAAGAAAACATTCCATTTTTCATCAGTAAGTATGATGTTAACTGCAGGGTTTTTATAGACACCCCTTTATCAAGTTAGGGATGAGCCCTTCTATTTCTAGTGCTGAGAATTTTTGTCATGAATAGATCGTGAATTTTATCAGTTGCTTTTTCTGCATCAGTTGATAGGATCTTGTGGTTTTTCTTCTTCTGACTATCATTATTGTGAATTACATTCATCCACTTTTGAATATTGCTATTCTGAAATAAATCCCACTTGTTTGCGCTATGGTTTTATATATTAATGGATTCAACTTGCTAATATTTTATTGAGGATTTTTGTGTCTATGTTCATGCGAGATACCAGTATGTAAATTTCTATTTGTGTACTCTCTTTGGCTTTGGTGTCAGAGGAATATTGGCCACATAAAATGAGTTGGTAAGCATTCCATGTTCTTTTCTTCTCTGGAAGATATAGAATCAATGTTATTTCTTCTTTAAATATTTAGTAGAGATTTCTTTCTTGGAGGGTTTTGAACTAGGACTTTAATTTCTTTAGTAGTTAAAAGACTATTCAGGTTGTTTCATCTTGGGTGAGTGTTGTAATTTGTGATTTATAAAGACTCACTCCATTTCATCTAGGTTATCAAATTCACATGCATCTGCATAGAGTATTTCATATTATTCCTTTATTGTTCTTTTAATGTTTGCAGGGTCTCTGGTGATATTCCCTCTATCATTCCTAATATTGGAAATTTTTCTTATCTCTCTCTCTTTCTCCCTCTCTCCTTCCTTCTTCCTCTATCTCTCCCTCTCCCTCTCTCCATCTCTCTCCTTCTCTCTCCATTAGTCTTGCTAGAAATTTATCAACTGTATTGATCTTTTCAAACACCTAGTTTTGGGTATGATTGATTTTATCTATTTTTTACTTGTTTTCCATTTCATTGATATCTTCTCTGTATTATTGCCTTCTTTTTGCTTCATTTGGATAGTTTTGTTCTTTTTCTAATTTCTTAAGATGGAAGCTGTTGGTCATTGTTTAAGAACTTTTCTTTTATAATGTAAGCATTCAATGCTATAAATTTCCCTCTAAGCACTGCTATAGATACTACACAAATTTCAATATGTTGTATTTTTATTTTCATGCAGTTCAAAATATATTAAATTTCCCTTGATAATTTCTCTTTGATTTAAAAAGTATTTATAAGTATGGTGTTAACTTTCCCAGTGTTTGGAGCTTTTCCTGTTACCTTTATATTGTGGATTTTTAGTTTAATTCTATTGTGGTCTGAGAGCATACTTTGTATCATTTGAATTCTTTTAAATTTGTTAAGATTTGTAGAATATTCTCTATCTTGGTGAATGTTTCCTGTTCATTTGAAAAAACTGCATATTCTCCTGTTCTTGGGCAGAATGGTCTATAAATATCAATTATATCCAGTTGGTTGACATCATTATTCAGTTTTATAGGCTTGCTGATTTTCTGTCAACTAGTTCTATATATTTTTGAGAGGTGAATGTTGAAAAAGTTCTAACTATAATTGTGTATATGTCTATGTCTCTTTTCAATTTTGTCAGTTTTTGCTTTCTGTAGTAGATATTCTTTGTTAGGTACATGCACATTTAGCACCATTACGTCTTCTTGGTGAATTGATTCTTTCATCATTATGTACTGTCCCTCTTGATCCTTAATAATTTTTCTCTGCTCTGTAATCTCTTTTGTCTGACATTAATAGACCCACTCCAACTTCCTTTTGATTAGTATTTGCATGGTAAATCTTTCTTTTTCTTTCACTTTTAACCTACCTGTATTACTATATTTGAAATGAGTTTCATGTAGACAATATATAGTCTTTTATTAATCAACTCTGACCATGTCTCTTTTAATTGATGTGTTTAGACCATTTTTATTAATGCAATTATTGACATGTTTTGATTAATTTTACCATTTTATTATTCAGTTTCTTTTTCTTCCCTGTTTTTTGTTCTTCTGTTTCCCTCTTTCTTGTCTAATTTTGTATGAAAAGTTTTTATTTTAGAAAAAAATTAGAGTTACAGAAAGTTGCAATGTTAACACAAAGTTCTTATATATTCCTCATCCAGTTTCCTCTAATGTTAACAGTTTATATTACTATGATACATTTGTCAAAATTAAGAAACCAATAATTGGTACATTATTATTAATTAAACTCCTGACTTTATTTGGATTTCACCAATTTTTTTACTCATCTCATTTTTCTATTCTGAGATTCAATCCAAGATACAACATTGTATTCAGTCATAGTGTTATTTGAATGTTTTTTGTATTCAATTTTAACTTATCTCTTGTGATTTTGACTGTATCATATTTAGTTATTTTACTGGATGCTCTAGGTATAGTAGTTCCCCTTTATTTATACAGTATACATTCCAAGACCATTTGTATTAATGTAAATGAATCTGTTGTCCATGAAATTGTTTAATTTATAAATTAAACTTTATCATAGGTATATATGGAATAGAAAGAACATAGTATATATAAGGTTCAGTACTATATGTGATTTCAGGCATCTATCTCACCATGGAGTTTACCAACATTGTGAAATAATTTTTTTTTCTTTCCTGATTAAGTCTAGAACTTTCACCTTTTCACTTAAAGAAATCACTTTACAGCTTCTCTTTGGAATATTTGAATTGCCAGCATCAGTACTCTTGTGCTTCAGAGCCACTATTAATTAAAATAAAGGTTACTTTAACACAAGCCCCATGAAACCATGAAAGTTGATCTGATAACCGAGATTGCTACTAAGAGACTAATGGGAAGATAGGGTATATATAGTGGATACGCCAAAGGGATGGATGGAGCGAGATGGTGTGAGACCTCATCATGTTACCTGAAATGGCATACAATTTAAAACTTATAAATTGTTTATTTCTGGAATTTTCTATTTAATATTTTCAGATTGCAGTGGCTGCAGGCAACTGAAACCACAGAAAGTGAAACCATAGATAAGGGGGGACTACTATATATTATGAAATATATACTTAACTTTTCATCATCAATTTAAAATTGATATTTAGCTACTTCAATTGCAATGTACAAAATCTACCATTGTTTAAGGTCCTTTTGTGCTGTATTTCTCTTGTACATTACATATTTCACTTATGTTAAAATTCCAGAAGATAGTTATAATTTTTGCTTTCAGTGTCAAACATATTCTAAATATCTCAAATAGAGGAATAATCTATTATATTTACTCTGATGTTGACCATTTCTGTTGCTCTTCCTTTATTTCTGATATTCTAAGTTTCCTTCTATTATAATTTCCCTTTTGTTTGAAAAACTTGCTTTAGAAATTCTTTTACAGAAATTTCCTGGCTCCAAATTATTTTAATTTTTCATCACGAGAATATTTTGTCTCACCTTCATTCATTTATAAAGTATATTTTTGCTTAATTTAGAATTATGTTGAATATTTTTAGCACTTTAAAAATGTCGTGTCACTTCCTTTTGACTTCCATCATTTTTGTGAGCTATCTGTGGTTATTCAAATTATTGTTCCCCTACAGGTAATACATTATTTTTCTAAGACAACTTTTGAGAATTTTTCTTCATCTTTAGTTTTCACCAGTTTCTCCTGAGTCTAGTCATAGATTTCTTTGGGTTTATCCTATTTGGGGTTTACTCAGTTTCTTGAATACATAGGTTAATGTCCTTTGCCAGACTTGGGAAGCTATCAGCCATCATTTCTTCAATTTCTTATTTTGCATTGTGCACTTCTTCTCTCCTCTGGGTCTGTGATGACATAAATGCTCAGCCACACAGGTCCCTGAGACTCTATTTTATTCAGTATTTTTTCTGTCTGTAATTCAGATTGGATAGTTTCTATTGATATATCTTCACATTCACCAACTCTTCCACCACCTGTGCTATAGTCTGTTCTTAGTACAGCAACTAGAATGATCCATTTAAAACCTAAATTAGAGCAAATTCCTCCTCTTCTCAGAACCCTCCATCTCACTCAGAGTGAAGCCCAAGTTTTACAATGATCTACAGGTATCTACACAATCTGGCCTTTAGTACCTCACTAGTTTCATGTTGTAGTTACAATCTCCCTTGCTCATTTGGTTTTGGCCACATTGGCCTCTTTGCTGTCCCTCAATTTTTCTAACATGTTTCTGCTTCATGGATGTTCTTGCTCCCTGGGACTGTCTTCTCAGCTGTTCATAAAGCTTATTCCCCCAACTCTAAAGAGCTTTGCTCAACTGTCCTTTTTTCAGTGAGAACTTCTATGAATACCCTATATAAAATTGCAGTTGCACTTTTGCCTCTTTTTTTTGGTTTATTTTTCTCATATTATATTACCTAACATAATATATAACTTATTTATTCATTAATTCTCTAGAACGTGAGCTCTATGAAGGCAGGGTGTTTTTTGGTCTTATTTCCTTCTGTATGCCTATAGCTTGCCAAATAGTAGGTGTTTGATAAATATATGTTGAAAGAATGAATAGAAGTGTATCCTGGGCCTTTTTCAACCATTGCCTATAAGAGACAGAAGTTTTAGCTTTTTATTGAGTGTTTCCCTGTATGGACATTAAAAAGTTCCTGAAGTTGTAGGACCTTCTTAAAGAAATCTGTGGTTTAGACACCTGCTGTTATTGCATCTTCCTAGAACTGAGTATCAGAAATGCCCGGAGTGTGAGGTTCTGCACAGATTGATTTTTCCCAAAGTGTTGGAAACAGGTACAGAATTAGAAACTGAGAGCTTTGTACTTGGATTGATTCACAGGTTTCAGCTTTTCAACTTCCAAGTGCTGCTTCTGCTACTTTCCGAAATATCTCACAAAGCATCAGCCCAGCTCTTGCTGGTGTGTGCACATGCACACACAGGTATACTCATGTGCTACCTTACACAAGGTGCTACTCCAACACAATCCATTCTCCATCTTGGCTTAAGTCAGGAGTGCTCAGATGATTGTCCAAAGAGGCTTTTGCCAGGACAGAATTTTCCAAGCTCTCCAGTTGCCAAAGGAGTGGGAAGTGTCTGATGGTGTCTGAAGTTCCCTCCCATATCTGTCAGCACAGTAATATATGGCAGATAACAGGATTTCACTGCATTGTGGTAGTTTAAATAGGCATGACAAGATTATGATTTTCAACCTGTATAAGCCATAGATACCAAAGCAATTGTGGCTTCTTCTCCATCTTACTGGCAGGCAAGGTTAAACAGCCTGGTCATTCTTCAGAATTTGACCTGTCCTTCAGTCCTTCCTTTTCCTCCATTGTGCATGGTTGGCCTTGAACCCACTTTCACAACCTCCCCCCTTTCCACCTTGGCTCTGCATCCCCAGGAATCCAGCCTCCAAGGGTTATTGAGTTCTATGAAGGGAACTATCTGCTAGGTTTTCGCACACAGAATGGTTATTTGAGATGACTTGTTTTTCATGTGTCTATGTTAAGTGAGTTGTGAATACTCTTGTAAGAGTAGAACCTGAGAAAAATGAGAGTTCTTTTCCTGGAAAATACACCTATGCTCACAACGGTCTGTATCATTTTATGAATGCCAGAGACTTCAGAAAGCCTGGGTCAAGAATACAACATCTACTGTGTCAGTGACTTGTTGTTTTTTTTTTTAAATCAGATTTACAGATGTATAGTTAACATACAAAATGCACCCATTTTAAGTGTACAGTTTGAAGAGTTTTGACAAATACATACATCTATGTAACCACTATCCCATCAAGTTTCAGAAAAATTCCATCTCCCTAGAAAGTTCTCTGTGATCCGTTCCAGTCAAAACATCCTTTCATCAAGATAATCACTATTCTGACTTCTATCACCATAGATGAGTTGTGACTGTTGTAGAACTTTATGTAAATGGAATTGTACAGAATGTGCTTTTTTTATTTGACTTCTTTCTCTCTCACCATGTATCTTGAGATTCAGTCATGTGTGTAAGAGCTTTACCAAGGACAGAGATGTGATAGCATTGATGGCACTGATACTACTGCTCAGACTCTCAGAATTCTAGAACCTTGGGGTTCAAGCAGAGAGGCAAAGCGGAGATGCAGATGGTACCACTTCCTGGGCGGGGACAAGCTTTCATATAAGACAGCATCCTGTACTGCTCCCAACCTAAAGCCATTGGATTGGGGTATTGACATGGGCAATAGATACTGGAGACCTAGGTCTGAGCTTCTGCTATGTTAACAACAAAAAGCATAAATCCTTTAACCTTCCTGAGCTAATGTATCCTCATTGGAAAAAAATGAAAATGATAATACCTTCCTTTCTACACCTCTGAGGAGCTGAAAGAACTTTGTGAAACAGAAGCACCTTTGCAATCTGCAGTCTTTGAAAAGTGTTGTCTGTGTGGATAGGTTGCAATGGAAGGATGGCTGGGGCTGAGGCTGGAGCTACCAAGCATGCCAAGAGACCCAGACTCAAATCTTTCTGAAGCTCTTTCCTTCTTGCTTACTTTCTCAAGCCTCAGGCCTCTCTGTGTAGAAGGGGGTTAGTAATATCTCTAGGGTTAAAGGATTAAATGCATCAAAGAATGTGAATAAAGTGCCAGGCCTAGCATTGAACAAGAGGAACTGTTCAGCTACTCAGTAAATGAGGTAGTTGTCACCCATAAGAAGGTTAAAACTATCTCCATTGCCCACTAGACATGTGACCTTGACCTGTTAGAAGTTACTTTTCCTCCTGCCTCAGATGGGATCTCAGGGAAACACACTCTGAGATGTAGATGTAGATGTAGATGTGAATGCAAGAGAGTCATTAAGAGGTGCCCTGGGATCAACAGCAGTGGCAGGGAAAGGAGGTAGGGATAGGCTAAGGCAGGAGTTGAACTGTAAAGCAATCACAAAGAAGCATTCACTGGACCCCTGGGCAAACAGTGGGACTCCAGTGACCCTACTAAATTGTTCTAAAGAATGGAGGCAAAAAGAAAGGCCTTTCCACACCTGCATAATTCAGCCATTGAATGTGGGTTGCCCCCAGGAAGGGGATGTGAACTTGGAGGCAGTTTCTAGAAGGGCATTAAATGTGGTACTCCTTAAACATATATAATTTTTATTTTTTTAAATTTATATGTGAACTGTCTGCTGCCCATATTCCGCACAGCTGGAAGAATGAGTACCTCAGTCATGAAGGACATTTAGGCAGCACACCACAACATTTCCTATACCTCTCTGTGCCTCAGTTTCTTCACCTGTAAAATGGGGATAATAATATTTCTACCTCATTGGGTTAAAATGACTTAACCCAATGACCTTAAAATAACCTTAAAGCAGTGGCCAGTACATATTATTCTAAGTTAGCAGCACTTTAGAAAATTTCAATAAATCCTTCTTTATCAAATGTATGAATAGATGAATGAGCTCTTTCAACCCTGTCCAGAATAAAAAAGTTTGGCTATTTGGGGAATAAACCCACTAGCCAGGTGACAAGGCATTTGACTGGAAAGCAGAAGGTTCAATATATTTTAAACCATGGGATTCATACTCAGAGGAAATTTAAACTCCCTTTTAGAATGTTTGCTCCACCTGAGGGTCCCACATTTCCTGTGTATGCGTTGCCAAAGTCCTTTACCCTCAGTGTGTTGAGCTGCAGTATGGGGATTTGACAGCTGAAGACAGCTCAGCAGGGTGCAAGAAAGCAGACATTTAATGCGCCTTGACAATACAAAGGGTTATATAAATGACCCAGTTTCTGTAATTTTGCTGTAACTGTCATGGGAATTGCTATAGACAGATACGGAGAAGGCCCTGTTTAAGCACTTAAACTTTAAAAGGTTTAACCACTAAACACACAGTTTCTTTCTCTTCCCTCCCCTCCTCACAATCCTGAATTTAAATTGTACTGGAGCTGCGTAGAGGGAGAGGAGATGGGAGCTGAGAAAATGGCTTGCCTTTATCTGCCCAGGTCCTAGACCAGAGCCTCACTTTTTGACACCTAAGCCGACTGCTCCTGGCCAGCCTCCTGGGGAGATTTCTTTACTTGTTCCAAACAATCAGATGTAGAGAGGGGGAGGGAAGGCAGGAAGTAAAATGCACTGGCTCTGAGCTCAAGGCTTTTGCCCAATTTAAATCTGGTACCAGTCCCAGTGTTCAAAGCATGTTGCTGTTTGATTCTTACATCTCATCTTAGAAGACTTTTCCCAGGTGGGAGTGGGAATAGTTCTAAAGCCAGAGAGGCAGGAAGCAGGAGGGTTTATACGGGCAGATACCACAGGCTTCCAAGCTAAGTGCCTTAGCCAGGAGAGCTCCTGGCTGTTGCTGACATTTCTCAGACAGGAGATCAATAACTGGGCAGAGTTTGAAAAGCAAATCATGCTTCCACCTGCCCTGGGGAACCCTCAGAAACTGTCATGGCAGAAGAGGCATCCCAGAAGAAGCCAGGAAAAACAGGGGACACAGATAGCCTTGATACAGCAGAGATGGGGGAATGTGCAGGGGAGTGGGGGTGGGGAATTAGAACTGCCCAAAAAGATAAAAGGAGCAAATGCTGAGATCCCTCCACACCCACCTTTCCTTCACTGTTCTTGCTGAATGTGTAAAGACCTCTGACTTTGGCATCCCAAGTAAAACCAGACACTCGGTGATAGGTTTACAGCTAATGTGGCATTTCCAACTCAAATGAGCCCAGCCTTAACACGGAAAACTGCCCCAGGTGGGAGACGCTATACCATGGTTGAGTCCCTCCAAGAGACGGAAGCTTTATTCCCTGCCCTGCCATCACCCAAGAAGACTTTAAAGATTACTTCACGTTCCTCTGAGATGTGCAAAGAATTTTCTGCACCAGATTCAAGCTTTCTCACAAGCCCAAAGTGCCTTTGCAGGCACATATGCATGTGCTCATTGTAGCACACACAAAAGTGGGCCAAAGAACTGGAAATAAGTATGAAACTTGATTCCGATCTGGTAAGCCTGGTCCACTCCAACTATTTAAACAATATTTTTTGGAAATTGATTTTTGTGCTTTAAATAGTTACTCTTTCCATTTTATTCCCCCTTTCTTGAGCCTCTCCAAGGTGGCACTTAGTTGTGGGATGTGAGTATGTCACATTCTTATGGTCGTGGCGGGTTTGGGATCCATATAGTGTCACTGTTCCATTCTCTAGGTCCTTCACATCTCCATAGCAATAGAATGTTCACAATGCTGACAACTGCTAAAACTGATGGTTAATGATCTTATGATGTTATCTTTCGGGGCCCTGTGGTCTCCTGATGATTCAGGTTCTCCTCAGCCTTGGCTGCTATTGAAGACCCAATGAGGTATAGTCATGGCCCCTATTTAGCCTCTTGTTCAGGTAGCCCAATCAATTTCCTTGATTCTAGAATCTTTTTTGCTTCATGGTGCTAACACCCTTTTGGCAAACTCTCTAGGTAGTGTCTTGCCATCATCTGTGTTTTCCTAGGGGCCTGTAAGATTTCTGGGGTCTCTTGCATGCCAAATAGAGTCTAGGCTATCTCATAAATGCTAACTCAGGCTTGCCCTCTGCCTAAAAAGTAGTTGCACTAGGTTATTGCAGGTACTATGCTGGACCACTTCCTCTTGTAATTCCCAAGAGAGTAGATGACTACACTGCTGTTCTTGGCTTTTGTCTTCACTGCTATCAGACAACTTCTCACTATGAAACTTTGGTCCAGAGAGGGCTAGAAGGAGCAGACTTTCTAATTTGGTTGGGACTTCCCCATGTCGTATATTTTTTTCTGACCAAAACGTCTTCATGGTTTAGCCTTAGTGGCAAAGGATGGGCAGAGAAAGAAATGGCTTCCTGTCTTAGTTTGGGTTCTCTTGAAAGCAGAGCATGACACAAGGACTTGGGGAAAGGTAGGTTATTTGAGAGGTGATCCTAGCAATTAGATGTGAAGGAAAGGAGAGAATGAAACAGGGAAGGAAAGAACATGAATAGAATGAAGGGCAACAGGGGCTGATTTCATAGGAAGTGTAGAGAATGCCTTGGAAAATTATTCATTGGAAGGACAGGAACCTGGGACCTTTATCCACATCTAACTCTGGTTGAGTATCGCCCCAGGGGTTCTAACTCCCTCACACTTCTGAGCTGCATACACACATAGACCAAGCAAACTCCTGCCTCCTACATGGGCAGAGAAGGCCCAGGGGCAGAAAGAGGATAAACATTCTCAGTTTAATATGCACCTGCTCACTGCAGCTGCTGAAAAAATTACAGGTGGAACAAGAAGATGATGAGGGTCACCAGATACATTTTCTTAAAGGGAATCCAAATAAGGAGGAATTTTCCAAAACATATTACAATAGCCTTAAAGATCTTCTACTCTAATCTCCTGTTTTAAAAGAACCATAAGAAGTTGTAATTTACCCAAGATCAAAATGGTTGAACACAGCCCAAACTAGAACTTGGGTGCCAGAGAATCATGTTACAGAGCATTTTCTTCTGTATCACACAGATTAATTCAACCAATGATTATATATTTATTGACTGCATATAATGTTCAAAGCATTGCAAAGAATAAGACATAATTCTTGCTTTCAGGGAATTTGCAATCTAGATGATGAAAGAAATTTCGTCTTTATTCATCATATGTACTTGCTAGATAAGGGATTGGGTTAAAGTCCTTTATTCGATCAGACAGTGCTCCTGAAACATAAGGAAGAGACAAAAGGGACCCATAAAATACACAGTGCCTGTGCAAATATGTATTCAGCAAACTCTGAGTATTAATCTCAGCCAAGGTGTGGAAGACTTTAAAACAGCCCCTATAATCCCTGCCTACTGGCATTCATACCCTTGTGAAATCCTCTCCTCCTTGAGTATGGCCTGGACTTAGTGACTCACTTCTAACACATAAAATATGGTAGAAGCAATGGGATGTCACTTCCAAAATTAGATTATAAAAAGACTAGCTCCTGTTCTGTGTGCTTTCTCTCACTCTCTCTTATATTGTTTGCTCTAGGGGTACCAGCTGCCATGTTATGAAGCAACCTTACAAAAAGGCCCATGTGCTTAAGCTTGGAATCAGATTTTCTCAAGCTTGCCAGCAGCCATGGGTGTGAATTTGGGAGCAGATACTCTCAGTTGAGCCTTGAAGGGATTGCAGTCACAGTGATACCTTGATTGCAGCCTCATGAGAGATACTGAGCCAGAGGACCCAGCTAAGCCATGCCCAGATTCCTGACAGTCAGACTATGGGATAATTTTTTGGCTTTCTAGTTGCTAAGTGTGGGAGTAATTTGTTACACAAGCATAGCTAACTGATACAGAAGGAATTGCATTAGAAGTTGGCAATGAAAATATGAGTTATACATAGGCTTAGGAGCAAGTAACAGAAATCTATTCAAACTATTTTAAACAGAAAAGAGTACATATTGAAAGGATTTATGGTTGTCTTCTAAAACTCAAGGGCAGGAGTGGCAGCAAGACTCATGAGGACTTGAATCAGAACTTAAAGTCCATTGGAAAAGAGGCAGTGAACCACTTTTTTCCCGACTCTGTGAGCCCCTTAAACCTTTCTCTTGTAGCAACTGGCATTATCTATTTCTTCTTGTACATAGGGAATACCAAGTACCCCTTGAGGGCCTTACATGTTTTCTCAATTTAAGCACAATGGACACTTACTTGAATTCTCAATTCCTGGAAGAGAATTTATCAGATAGCACATTTTAAATCAGTTGTCCATTTTGGTCCCCCTATCTGTGGCAAATATGTATTCAGCAAACTTTGAGTATTAATCTCAGCTGAGGTGTGGAAGACATTAAGACAGCCCCCATAATCCCTGCCTCTAGCAGATAGAGCTGGCTGCCCGCTCAGAAGGGACTTTGAGAAGAAGGTGTGTGAAGTGCAGATAAAGTCACCAACAAATCTCTTAAACTGCCCTCAAGAAGCTTGTAATTTATTGTGCTGAGAAAAAAGGGATTGGTACTATGGAGAATTTTACTGACACATCCTTGTCTGGAGGACTTAGAGTTTAAAAGAGAACCATGTACCAAGGTCTATCTAGGTGACTTCTTGAGAGCTGTGACTCTTTGCTGGGCTTCAGTTTTCTCATCTATAAGTTGAGAAATTGACCACAGATGACCTCTGATTGCCCTCTAGTTTCAAAATTCTGTGATTCTAAGGGAAAGGAGAAAGCAGAGGAGACATCTCCAGTCATCCTCATGGAATTATAGTGCCTGGCATTCTATGACCAGATGGCCTAGGTCTCCAATATGTGCTGGAGGTGTTCAGCACAGGGGAAAGGACAAGGTGAGGCTAACACTGAAATTGGCCTTAAGAATAATCAAACCACAATGCCCTAGTTGTCAGAACAAATGCATATGTTTTGAGTTGAAGACATAGATAACAGAGCTTTAGAAGTAACTCAGTGGTCTTGAGCCTTGTATAGTCAAAGTTTACCTGGAAAATTCACACAAAACAGAACATTTAAAAAATAGAAAACTAATCTTACCCCAAGGCTGTACTGTCTTCTTGCAGAAGGTTGTTGGGATGACTGAAATTGCTTCTCAAATGATGGGCTAGGGCACACCCAGATGCAAAGTCGGTCTCATGCAACAATCCTCCCACTTCCTCATTCATCTTTTCTCTCTATCTTTACCTCTCTTCTCTCCTTCTCTTCTCTCTCCTCTCCTCTCCTTCCTCTCCTCTCCTCTCCTCTCCTCTCTCTCCTCTCCTCTCCCCTCCCCTCCCTCCCCTCCCCTCCCCTCCTCTCCTCTCTCTCTCCTCTCCTTCCTCTCCTCTCCTCTCCTCTTCTCTCTTCTTCTCTTCTCTTCTCTTCTCTCTTCTCTTCTCTTCTCTTCTCTTCTCTTCTCTCTCTTCTCTCTCTCTCATACACGCACATGCATACACATGTTCCCCAGAGTCTTGATCACAATCATTCCTCTCCATGATTTCTCTCAACCACTCAGAGCTCAGCCTGTTACTGACATCATCATCTCCAGAGAGCAACACAAAACAGCTTGCCTCACTCCAGTGTTGGTGGAGAATTTAGTTTTGTTTTATTAATTTCAGTGCAGAAATGCCCTCCTACCTTTCTATTAGCTGGAAGACGAAATGGGTGGAAATAATTACCTCTGTGTAGTTCAAGCCTAAAATACAAGGTATGAAATCTGATAAGGAGGTGCCTTTCTTGGAAACAGGACTTATATAAAGAATACCAATTTAATATGGCAGAAATATTTTTCCTTTCCTTTCCTTTTCTTTCTTTTCCCTTCATTCACAGAGCAAAGCACAGTGTATGCTAAGGGGCTGAGAAGCCTGACTCATTGTAATAGTGGGAAGCCACCTCCTTCACCAGTGAGGATGAATTAGTTAATGCCTGTTAAATGCTTTGAAATGAAATGTCTCCTGTACTCAAATACTCAATCTGATTATAGCCCTGGGTTTGATATCACAGGGAAATTTACATCCTGGCTGACATCACAGCTGCCAAAGTGGGTCCTTTTTGTGTGGGGTCTGTGATGGCTTCTTCCTTGCTAATCAAAAGATGACACATGGGAAAGAAGAAATGGCATTAAGGCCTAGCCCAATGGTAAGGTATGTGAAGGGAGAGAGAAAGAGACACAGGGCAAGACTCATAAAAAGAGGGAGGCAAGGGGTGGAGTGAGGAGGACAGCGAGAGAAAGAATTTCGATTACCATCAGGATCAGAGACTTGTAGCCAGCCTTTCCTTTATATTTCTGTAAAACCTTCTGAAAACAAATTAGTCTTGGAAAAGATGAGGTTTACCCTTTAAAACGCTTCTTTTCCAAATGGAGGTGTTAGGGATTGTTTTACTTGGCTTTGCATTTTTGTTACTTTAGTTTAAAATCCAACAAAATATGACTGTTTTGCATTTTCCAAGGTGGCATTTTCATTTTTGCCTGAAATGTGACCTGATCACCTGCTCTATCCATGGGAAGATGCAGGTCCTCCCTCACATTAAGAGCAGGTCCAACCTGCCTGGACCCTCTTGGATTCTGTTCCTATCTTTGTCTGCCTTAGGAAAGGCCTGTGCTTGGGCTGTCATTCTAGCTGTCCTCTGGTTGCAGGCAGCTGAGACTTGCTCTTACCCATTGGTCGTGCTGAGCCTGATAAGTGGGATTTCCTTCTTTATCTGTAGGGAAGAGGACACAAGGCAACTCAGAGATAGAAAAGATAATGAACAATGACAAGAGAGGGCTCCAGTCAGAAAAAAAATCTGACAAAGGGAAGGTGTAAGTATTGTTGAATCTGTGAATTATCTACCCTGGAGGCTATTAATGCCCAGGCCATCATATGATCACCCAGAATTAGCTACAGGATCATTCATTCATTCATCTTTTTTCTCTCTCTCTTTCTTCATTCTTCATTTTTATTATATGTTCTCCCACTAACTCTATATTCATTAATTATATCTATTCATTCTGTATGTGTGTGTGTGTGTGTGTGTGTGTGTGTGTGTGTGTATTCTTTTGACAAACATGCATTGAGTATATTCTATGTAACAGGTACTATTCTAGGTTCTGGGGTTACCATGATAAGTAAGACAAAGATGCTCACCTAAAAGAATCAGGTATATACTCAAATAACAATAACATGGATTAAGCATAATGTTTGTCCTAATAGAGGTACCAAGAAAGTTCTCTGGGTGCTCATACAAGAGGGATTACATCGAGCTGGAGGGAACTCAAAAACTTTTGTGGAGAAAGTGGCATTTGAGTTGAGCCCAGAGAGATGGAAGGTATTTTCCCACATGACCATAAGGGATTGGCAAGAAATATGACAGGCAGCAGGCCCAGCTCAAGGAAGGGCATGGAGGCAAAGTGTTGGATAATGCCAGGAAAGGCAGGCCAGTAAGGATGACTGGGATACAGGACAGGGTGAGTGGGAGCAGGAGATGGGGTGGAAGGCTTGAGAGCCCCCCAGGAGGCCCAAGAACTTCTTTCTGGAACAGCAGAAGTGTCTCCAAAGTCCATAATTAAAACGATCACTTGAGTGAAATAGGAGGTAAGGCTGTGTGGATGGTGGGCAAGTCTCCTGGAATCTTTTTCCATCAGCCTAGATGATTTTGTCACAGTCACTATTTTTTATCAAAGAATTGTGTATCTTAGTTCAAGCTTATATAGAAAAATGATTAAGACCACTGGGTCTGGATTTTGGATTTCACAGACCAATACGATGCTTTAAAAATCAAGGGGACTACCATACTGATGTCAGCGTTTAATTATGACAAAAAGAAAAGAATATACTCAAAATTTGCCCATTTACTATCAACATCTGTGGCAAAGGCTGCTAATTGCCTACTGAGTATCCATTCTCTCTTTCTTTCTGATAAACAGAAAGCTATTTTATCTGGAGTGACAACATGGCAAAATCAAAACCACCTCTATTAGTCACTAGGTGGAGCGTCTCAGACAGTTTCTAATAGGGGCTAACTGGTCTATATGTGTCTTTCCCTCGTCCTTCTTGTTCCTTCTTCCAATTTAAAATTACCACCTTTGGGAGACCACAGTGCACCGGTATCATACTAACTATGGAGCTAACTCTAAGGAGCTTGCAATTTTTCTTAGAAAACAGGGACCAACACACTTGCTCCATGCTTAGAACCATCCACATCTTTCTTGGTGTTTTTAATTCCCTCCATTCCTGCTTTCCCCATGTTTGACCCTGGTAGGTATGTGAGAAGGACCTCTAGCCCTTCCCTCTCTTTCTGAGATTTCTCCATTATCATTAAGAACTTTTGTTTGCTCCTATGGTCTGGTAGTAACTGACCTTGAATCACTACTTTCTCATTTCATAGTTGGCACTATACCTTTTGTATCTAGGACAGCACAAAGATCTCTATGTATTTCAAAACAGGGGAAAATCAATACATAGAATTGGTTAAAAAAGTATTTGATAGGCAGAGAAGATATGAGGTGGGCACCATAATGCTCCCACCCAGAACCCCCTCAGGAAGGACTTGTCCCAGGTGTTAAGGATGCTAGCGGCAAAGAGCTTCCAGCTGTCGGCCCACTTCAGGATTGGCCTCAGCTGCAGAGAGTGCTTGCCCAATTCCATGCTGTCCCGGGGCACCATTTTGGTCCACTGCTGGATAACTATGATGGACCCTATATATTTTAGATCTCCTATGGTGTTAGTCAAGGCATGGTTAGACCAGCATCGCAGTTTGACTTCTCCTCTACCCAATCCTGCTGTCTCCTGCTCCTCCTACAGATGTTAATCCTTAATAAATATCCTATATTTCAAACTCCAGTCAGTATCACATTCCAGACAATCCAACCTGTGACATAAGGTTACCTAGAGATTAGTAACTAACTGCAGAAAATCATAGACACCCTAGGCTTGGCAACAGAGGGCAGGAGGCATGTCACCAGAGCCAGGGACCTGCTTACCACTGACATGCTTGGAGCATTTGCTAGAATAGAGCCACAGCTGAAACTCCAAAGACCCCTCTCTGAAATCATCAAAGTTGCTGGATCATGGAGTTGCCCACTGCTGATAAAGTTGCCGCTATAAATAGAAAAAAAGTCTTCTATCTCCTTCTCACCTACCCAATCACCTACCACTTCTTCCCATTAGAAAAACCTGCCCAGAAGCCACCTAGAAAAAGAGTCAGAGAAATTGTTTTTGCAGGGTTCTAATCCTGAGTGACACAGAGCAGAGAACAGAAGGTCAGGGATGGAGCTGAGGGTAAAAAAAAAGGCGAATGACTGACAATAAACCCCCAAAACAGATTGAAAGTGAGGAGGGCTGAGGTTTCAGATAAGCCCCCATGCCTGGCTGACATCTTGATTGCAGCCTCATGAAAGACTTTTAAGAAGAGAACCCAGCTAAGCCACGCCCAGACTCCTGACCTACAGACCATCAGGAGGTAAGAAATGTGTGTTGCTTTAAGTTGCTAATTTTTTGGTAATCTGTTACAAAGCAATAGATGACTAATATAGTGGGTGATTAATATTGCAGGGTGGAAGATGCCCAGGAAAGCTTATTAGAGAATGTTTGGAATAAAGAATAATGCTTTGATAGGTAAAAAAGGGAGTAAGAATGTTGCAAGTAGAACAGCAAATACAAATGCTCAGAGGAATGAAGGTGCATGGTGTGCTAAAGGATATACAAGCCATTTAGTACTGCTAGATTGCAAAATGTTGGGGTATGTGGTAAAAGACAAAGCCAAGAAGCCAGGAAAGCTAGACCAGTGATTCTCCAAGTGCATTTAGAAACAACCAGGGAACTTTAAAATTACCCATGCCTTGCTGCTTTGACACAGGGATTTAAAAAAAAAATTTTCCAGGTGGCAGGGGGGAGCCTAGAGTGAAATGAGTGAGGTACGTTCCTTGGGTATAAAATTTAAGGTGACACCAAAACATTCAATAATCAAAATAAGTAATATTTTAACACAATATTTTTAAAAAAATGCAAAAACATCATGATGAACAAAACATTTTAAGAATTAAATAAAGACAGAATCCTCATGTGACTCTAATGTGCAGCTGGCCTTGAGAACCACTTCTCTAGACCTTGAAGGAACTTGTGTATCTTTCTATGGAGCTCAGGATTTGTACTGGGCAAAGGGACCAAGCTTGGGCCACAAGCAGCAAGGAGACTTGATCAGATATATGATTTTAGAAAATTCCTTTGGCTGTTTAACGGTAAGTAGGTGGAGAATGGGAAAGTATAGCAAGATTACAAAACCAGAGACAGACTAGCTAGAAAGATATTGGATAAATTCTACTGGAAAGTGATTGAATATGAACTAAAATCACTAAACAATAACAAGGAGTTAGAGGAGAGGAAGGATGAGTCAGCGGTGTGTTGTAGCTGGCTGAACTGGCTTGTAAGAGTGGATCATGTATATCTCTTCCTCACCTCCACGTTAATAGATGTCATATTGGCAGTTTGAAATCAGCAATGGTGAAGGTAAGTACACCAGACACATTGGTGAACACTACAAGTCAGAGTTGGTTGGTTTTTTTATTTGTTTTTGGGTAGAATCAGTTGTTAAACATTGACCAGTAAACTCATGGCTGAGAGACATGTTTATGAAAACTAGAAAGGATTTGATGATGAGTTAGACATGGAAGGCAGAGGGACAGAAGAACTGAAGTGACTCACAAGCTGACTATATGGTCCCAGAAACTAAATTATGAACTCTAAGAAGAAGGAGTTGGTCCAGGTTAATTGTTAGTTGCAAAGGGCAGTATACAGAGAGGCAACTAAGGAATGTTTCTTTGGTGACTTTTATTATAGTTCAAAGCAGCTCTGAGGAGGTATAGGCCCTGAAAGATTTAGGGTATGCCTAGAGGACATGGAAATACAAGCTGATTAAGAAGGAATTCTCATTTCTTCTTTCTCATCCTTTGGTCTGTGATCTTTAGGATTTTGCATCTGGGGAGGAGCCATGAACATCACTAGCATGGAACTTGTGTTCCCTTAGGCACCATAGTAGCAATTGCAGGATTAATATGATCTGGTTAACTGAAACTAGGCTCAGAGTGTTGATTTTAGGGTCTGGTCTGCCAAGACGTTGTTGGCTAACTAGGACAATTTGTTAAACATCTTAGTGCCTCATTTTCTTTATCTGTAAGATGAACTTACTAGTCTTTCCTATCTTATGGTGTAATTATGAAGATAAAATGAAATAATAGCTGTTAAGTTTCCTCTAAAAATTTAAGGAACTCTTAAAATACAATATATTATCCCATAATTGTGAAAATCTTCATGCTAATAGCATTATGCTAATCATCTATTAATTTTCAAAGACCACTTTCATGGACCACTATGAAGTCATTGAATTCAAGCAGACTCCTGGAAGGATTTCAAAAGCTAGTTAAGTTTAAATTCTATGATGGCAACTAACTAAATTTTGGTTTATTTTTTACTTCTTACTTCCTTCTTTCAGAGTTTAAGAAACTATTATTCTCCATCAAAGAGAAAAAATTCAATTGGTTTCACGATAAGATATTTCAGCTTAGTTTGCCTACTTGCATTCGAGTTCAAAATTTCTCTAGATACATTATCATTTAAACTGGAGGGAAACAATCTTCCTTAACTAGAGCATGGGCCATGACCTTCCCTACAGGATGGGCAGCTAATCCACTTAGAACCAGTGACTTGCTTTGTATAATTTATAAGACCCCATGAAAAGACAGGCTTCCACAGATTAATATTTCAGCTGCCTTCCCTTCCATTTCATCCTCTGGATGTGGCAGTAACAATCACTTCAGTCATTCCTGAACTTAATCGATATCAAACATTTGGAGCTTCATCTGCATTCAATGAAGGTTCAGCTCATTCGAGGGAAGTTCTTATAAGATTTCAAATACATGGATAATTTACCTTTAACACCCCTTATCTCAACCTGGCTGTGGTAGTTTAAAAAAAAGCTTTAGATTCTTTGACACTCCTCTCATTTAGAGATGGGAATCTGGGTCCCTTCCCCTTGAATCAGGGCAGGCTTGCTTTGTCCAATAGGGTATGATGGAAGTGTATTATGTATATGACTTCTGAGGCTTAGTCATCAAATTCCATGTGGCTTTTTCTATGTCTTGTAAAATCTTTATTTTCTAAATACTCTCTCTCAGGACACTCCTTTTTAGAACATAGCTGTCATTCTGAGGGAAGCCCAAGCCACAAGAAGAGGCCATATGTAGATGCTTTGGTCAACCATCCCAGAGAAGCTCAACTTTTGAATCATCTCAGCCCAGGCACCAGGTATGTAAGTTAAGAAGCTTCTAGATTATTCCAGACCTCAGCCATGGATTCACTCAGCTATTCAAGACTTCTTATCTGAGGCACATTGTGGAATAGGGACATTGTAGAGAAGGGACAAGCCATCCCTGCTGTGCCATTTGAAATCCTAACCTGCAGAATTCATAACCACAACAAAATGGTTGCTTATGTCACAAAGTTTGGGGTTGGGGTGGTTTGTTACATAGCAATAGATAATTGAAACACTGGCTGACTAGAATAATATTTCTTTCCCTTTCTCAGGTCCATAAGAAATTACTGGCTTGGTCAAAGAGGATAAATTTCTTCAAAGTGAATGACTCGTTCTAGACTTCTGGCTAAAGCACTAAACAACCTTCTCTGTGGGAATTCTAGATTATTCTTTCCTGTGTGTTGACCTCTTGGCAGAAAGACCAGTTCTTGGTGTTGAATTTCCTTTATCTGTCCTATTTTTACAGGTGTTTGATGATTCACTCACTAATTCATTTATTTATACAATAAATATTTATCAAGCCCCTTTTATATAGCAAATACTCTTCTAGAAGGTCAGGTTATGATGGTGAGCACAGCATACATAATCTCAGCCTTTCTGGACATGGAGTCTAGTGCAAAGTTCTTAATCTTTTTCATGTCACAGACCCCTTTGACTCTCCATGTGGGAAGGTCTATGGATTCTTTTTCAGAATAATGTTTAAAGCACACGAAACATAAAAACTTATGGTTACAAAAGAAATTAATTATATCGCAGTAGTTAGAAAATAATTAAAAACACATTTGTGATATAATAATATATGTGTTTATTAATGCATTAGATAACAAGATCTAGTTGTGAGTCTAATAAATTTTGAGGTAGGGATGAGGCAATAAAATATATTGAAATACTGAAAAAACTGTATTGCAAAAATATCTGTGATTTCTGTTGGTGACAAAGTCACAAGTACAGCTAGTACTTTTATTGTTTACATTCTACATACTTAATAAAATGAGAAGCTGAATTTCAGTAAGATTTAGCAAAATAAACATGAGATTTTTTTCTTTCTCAAATTAATAGATCTACTGTATTCTGTAGTCCATGGATCCCAGGTTAAGAATCCTTGGTTGGAAGCATAGACAGACAACAACAAAATGACTGTGTGTGTGTGTGTGTGTGTGTGTGTGTGTGTGTTACATATATATCAAACTTTGATGCCTGCTATGTGAATATATTAGTTTCCTGAGACTGCTATTACAAATTACCACAAGCTATGTGGTTCAAAACAATAGAAACTTATTCTTAGTTCTGGAGTTTTAAAAGCCTGAAGTCAGCATTACTGGGGACATGCTCCCTCAGAGGATATAGGGAATAATCCATTCATTGTTTCATCCTGCTTCTAGTGGCTGTTAGTACTACTGTCTTGTGGCCACATCAACTCTAATCTTTAAGGCCATTATCTCCAAATATCTCTGTTCTACCTTCATATAGCCTTCTCTGCTGTGTATATATCAAATTTACCTCTGGCTCTACAAGGGCACTTGTGATTCCATTTAAACCCCACTTAGACAATCTACAATAAACTCCATATTTCAACATCCTTAATTTAATCACATCTGCAAAGTCTCTGCCATATAAGGTACATTTACAAACTCCAGGGATTAGGATGTGGATGTTTTGAGGGGTCATTTTTTACTCTACCACCATGACCAGAAGTACCGATCCAGGCTGAGGGGTGATGTGCCAGGGATGATTTTCCTGCAGAAGAAACTTTGGGCTGATAACTGAAGGAAGAATAAGAGTAACTAGATGAAGGGGGTGGGCAAGGCAGGTGAGATCGTTTCAGATAGGGGGATTAGCTCAGAAGCTGGAAGGTCTACACCGCATTCTGGGTATAGAAGATAGATGATATGTCCAGGTCCCAGAGAGGGCCTAAGTAGAGTGCTGAGAGATGCCCAGAAGAGATTAGTGGGGCCACATCATGAAGCATTTTATAGGATTTGGTTATAAGTATTTGCCTCATAGCAATAAGAAGACATTGGAGGGTGGTATAGGCTGAATATTTATGTCCTCCCAAAATTAATATGTTGAAATATTAACCTCAGTGTGATGGTATTAGGAGCTGAGGCCTTTAGTAGGTGATTAGATCATGAGTGTAGAGCCCTCGTGAATGGGATTAGTGTGGTTTTTTTTTTTTTTTTGAGACCTGAAAGAGCTCCTTCACTCTTTCCACCATGTGAGGACACAGCAAAAAAGATGGCCATTGATGGACCAGGAAGCAAGCTCTCATCAGACACTAATCTGCCAGCATCTTGATCTTGAACTTCCCAGCCTCCAGAACAGAGAGCAATAGATATATATATCCAAATGCTATGTGAAGGGTTCAAGCACTTTCCATACATGATATTTGAGGAAGGGTCCTGGGGTATGTTTAGTGTTCAGTGGTCTCAGTGGTCTCAGCAGTCACCACTGATATATACATATATATACATATACACATATACATATATGTATATGTATGGGTGTGTGTATGTGTGTATACATATATACATATTATATATTATTTTATTTCTGTATTATATACATTATATATGTATATATGTATATATAGTATATATATATGTGTGTGTGTATATATATATATATATATATATATATATATATAAAATTGTGTTATATATATAATTTATCTCTTGGTGTTCAGTAGCCCATTTCCCTACAATTCCAAGGCAATATATGCCAACACTCACAGACAGTTCTTTGGTTCTTTTTGGTAGGCAATTGTAGCCACCAGAAACTTTCATATAGAGAAGCATTAGCTATTCTTCCTATAACCTCATCAATAGAATGAAAGTCTTTAAACAAAGACTTGCATGAACATTCATTAACATTTTTTTAAAGGAAAACACAAAAACAGTTCTTACAATCTGTAGACTTGGGAGCCCTGGGTCTTGCCTGTTCACGTGTTCCAATCACCACCTTGCTTGAAAGGTTCACTTGAGGCAAATCTCAAAACACCAGAGGCAGGATTCTTGAATCATGTAATCAAATCTCTCCTGTTCAAGACTGGGTACAAGATCATTTAGAGCTTGAGTCTAGAGCTGCCTGTGGATGTGGGCTATAGGCCTTACTAGCTTCTTATGACTTGTTTATGCTTCCCTTTTGGTTCTCCCAGAAGCTGAGTAGTTCATTTAAGAGGTGAAGAAACTATCGGTAGGAGAATGGATAAGTAAGCCTCAGGAAGAAAGGCTAACCAGTGAAAAACATGTTGGAAAACCAGTTACCACTGTGGGTTACTAGAGCTTAAATCTTCAAGAAATATGCTTGGAGCAAGTGTAGAATGGAGGCCTCAGAGTTAGCCCATCTGAGGGGCAAGAAAGCTGGGGTATTTATGCACCAACTCTGGTTAATTATTGACTGAAGGCTACTCAAGAGGAGGTTATTTCATGGCACTTTTGGCCAGCCATACAGGCAGAAAAGTGGGCTCCAGAGACAAGAGAAAGCCCATAGTCTATCCAATGCAGCTGCCAGCAGTGGTGGTAAACTGATATGCGCAAAGTGTAAGGGTGAGGGAACATAGATAGCATGTCAACAGCATTGGCTACAGGTAGAAAGAGAGCCCATTTCTGGCATTCCTTCTGCTAATCTAACAAGTCACTAATTCCATCAGTGAAAACCCATTTCTGATACTCGCTGTATACTAATTAGGAAAATCTTAAGTATTGATTAAAACACTATTGATGGTATGCTTGAAAGAGCCACCTCTGGAAGGTGGCCTTTCTGACCTAAAATCAGCTGAGAACTCTAAAATGGAAAGTTTCCAGTAGGCAACTGATGGTCCCTAGAGTTGAAGCTTAAACTATTCCATACATAAAATCACAAGGTCTATGCTGAAATCATTTAGAGTGAATTACAGACATCATCACACTTGCCACCCCAGAATCCTTGGGAGGTTGGGAGGACTCAACCATACTCAGTTGTCATGTGTGGGAACAAAGTTCAGGTCCTCTACTCTAGCAGGACCTGCAAGAACTCAGTCCCTTTCCTCAAGGAGTCTCAAACCATCTGTATCTCTCTCTCACTTAAAGGGATTTTTGCATTCTTAAAATTCTTGAATTCCACATATTCTCCATTTCCTCACACCTACCCCTCACCCACACACACACACACACAATGAACAGATGCACAGATGCTCACTTTGTCAGCATTATCTATTTCAGTGGTTCTAGGTTTCTATAAAGCAGCAAACTGGAGTTACACTTCTTACCCGTGTCCTGGGCAATTCTAGTTTTCAACTATTATACATGGAGCCCCTGAGGCCAAGGAGCACACTGATAATCTTCCTGTGGAGAACAGAGGAGAAGGAAAATTACCTAGAGCAGCAAAATCAAACTGCAAATTAAGATCTTAATAAATTATCCTGCCACGTTTGTGTAAAACTTGCACTATGTGCTTTCATTTAAAAAATAAGACAATTTAAAAATAGATAACATAGATTGATGCTACCATGGCATGGTTACCAATCCATTGGATGTCTCCAATGTTTCAGTGTCCATGACAAGATTAGTATATACATTATGTCATCAAATTCTCATGAATCTTTGTGAGGCACGATTATTCCTTTTAATAAATAAGGAAACTGACTTTCATAGGGATTCTTTAAAAATATATATATCCTTTTTATAATTATAAAAAAAGTTAATTGGCAAGAAAATTAAAAAGCTCAAAGAAGTAAATAGAAATCCTTATAATTCCTCAATCCATAGATTATATTTATCATATTTAGATTATAAAATTTCCTTTTTTTTGGCTATTTGCACATATATTTCAAAAAAACTCAAATTGGGCTCTTTCAGTAGCAATCTTTTTTTTATTATTTATCTTCTGAGAATGCTGAAGGATGATTTTCTGACATGGATTTTCTTGAGCTGGAAACTAAATCTTCACCAGGGCAATCCAAAAGCATGCAGCCTTCAAAGCATTCATGGTATGAAGAGATATGTGCTGAAAAGGGGGTGGGCCGCTTAATTGTGCAATTTTTGTGGGTTCTTTGTAAGACTCTTGGCCTGCAGCTTAGAAAACCTTTGCTCGGTTTGCTAAATAGCCCTTCTCACTCACCCCAGGATCTTCCATCTGATTGAACATCTGCAATTTAGATTGTGTTACTTTAAAATTTGAGACCATTCTCATTAGTCATCTGGGACCGTAACAAAAATCTACACATTTTATTCTTCCTCTTTTTTACTTTCTCAAATAAAGACAAGTTTGAGAACCCTAATTAAGTTGAAAACAGCATTTTTAGAGTGGCTCTCGAAAGCTAAAAGGAAAGAAAAGAGAAGCCCAGCTCAAGTTTCCTCTCCAAACTCCCTACAAGCCCATGATTGTCTTGGGTTTGAGTCCCAGCTGAGGGAGCACATTCCCTGCCTGGGGCAAAGATGAGCTTGGCTTCTTCCCAGACCTCCTCATTGTGATGGGAGGCTAAAACCTGCCACTGTTGCAGTGGGAGGAATGGGGAGGATTGGGAACCCCAAGCAATGGAGAGTGGGTGGCCTCACCCCCAGCAATCAAAATCTCTGTGGCTGCAGTTCCTTTCAGGGGCACTCACAATCTCCCTCCCCTGCTTGCTTCCTTGTTGCAGACCAAAATAACCCAGGCTGTGAATCCTTTTAGAGTAAGGACTGTGTCTGACCTATTTTTGAATCCTCAGCTCCTAGCAGTGCTCAAATTATGTTTGTCAAATGAATGAATGAATTACCTAATTTCCATAACACTAAGACATTTACCAGGAGCAACTGGGCCTTTTGACCTTCAATGAGCCAAATGCACAGAATGTATTTTACAATACCCACAGGGATCCCAATGCCAGATTAAAATAAACCCCTTCCCCCAAAGCCAGACCTAAGCAACCAGGGCCAGAAACCTCCCTTTAAGTTTGACTTCTCTCTTTCATAATCCTGTGTCCACTCTACCACTAACCAACCCTTAGAAGAGGGGCTCAGATCTGGCTTCCGCTTGCTTGTCAACTTCACTAGCAGCTTTAGACAAGACCTTCAGCCCACCCTCCTATCGCAGTGGGATCTAAAAAATAGTAGAGCAAAACACTTCCGTCAAATGAAATTTTACACAAAAGGTGTCAAACTGATGAAAACTGTTGCTCTGGATAAAGGTAAATGTGTGCAAAACATCATCCTCTCTAAAACAACTGTTCAGTTTACTCATGGGCTCTAGGGGCACATTTTGGAACTAACTGACCAAAGTTTCTACAATAGCTTTGACCTAGCCTCCCTGCCTCAGCTTGCTGAAATGAACATCTAATCATGCCACTTTCCTGCTTAAAAAATTGTATTGCTTCTGGTTAGATAAAAACAAAACAAAGCAAACAAAAACAAACATCATAAATGATGTTTGTTTTTGCACACAAAGTCCTTCTCAATCTGGCCCCAGCTTGCATTTTCAGACCTATCTCCCATCATGCTGGCCAATGCTCCCTAGGTTCCAACCTCTTTAACATCTCATTCTCCTCTGAGCACCCTAAGACTTTTCACAACTACGTAATTTTGCATATGACATGTCCTCACCCAAGGATGTTCATTACTTCCCTTTTTGTCATTCGAATTCAACAGATTCTTTGGGATCTTCCTTATATGCTGGTTCTTCCATTCAGCCTTCTCTGAGGACTATTCATGTTTCTTTTCTTCCTTGTTAAGTTGTGGGTTTCTTGGAAATAGCGACGGTGTGCCATTCAACTCAGCACTCCAAAGTGCCTAACACAGTGCTTGGTACAAAAGCAAATGACCAATAAATGTTGGTTAAATAAATGAGTGGAAAGCAAAATAAAATAGAGCATCAAAGCAAAAATTCATCATTGTTGGCTAAAGACATCAAAGATGGACTCCCAGAGAAGGTGACACTCAAGCTGTATTCTGAAACACAGGAAGAATTGGTATAAGTGGAAACTGGTTAAAGAATTTTAATCTACTGCTGACTTTGGCTGAAGGAAGTCAGATTATTGATCTGGCTGGACTTTAACAAGGAAGCATAGATAGGAACTGAGATAGGAGTCCCCAAGACATTTATATTCTTGAGTAGACTATGGGTTAAAATTTCCAAAGTGAATCTCATTCTTACTAAGTCATAGCCTCTGTGCTAGTTATTCTCCATCTCTACCTCACTCAATTCACCACTCATCTATTTTATACTCTTCTTGCCCTTGGGGACTGCATCTCCTGATTCTCTTGCCAGCTGATTTCTAATTAAATTCTGACAATTGGAAGCACTTGCAGGAGATCTGGAGTGTGGGAGGAAAAAAAGTCCAGAGTCCCTTCTCTCTCTGATTCCATATCTTTGGCAGGGGCTGTGCCATTCAACTATAGCTCTGTGGTAAGCAGAATAATGACCCTCAAATGTGTTAATGTCTATGTGTTAATCCCCATAACCTGCGAACACACGAATTTATAGTGGCAAAATAAAAGGTCTTTGCAGATGTGTTTAAGTTAAAGATCTTGAGATGGGAGATCTTCCTGGGTTATCTGGGTACGTCCTTATAAGAGGGAGACAAGTGGATCAGAATTAGTAGTAGGTATAAGCACAGAAGCAGGGATTAGAGTGATGCAAAGAAGGAGCCATGAGCAAGGGAATGTGAGTAGCCTTTAGAAGCTGGAAAAGGCAAGAAAATAGATTCTCCCTTGGAACTCTCAAGGAAACACAGACCTTATGACACCTTGGATTTAGCCCTGTAAGACTCATTTCAGACTCCAGAACTGTAAGATAATGAATTTGTATTGTTTTAAGCCACTAAATTGTGGTGATTTGTTACAGCAGCAACAAGAAAAATGCAAGCTACTCTCGGATTGCCCCCCCCCTTTTTGTGGCCTTTCTTCTGTGGTTCCAGGTCCTACTGGGTTCAAATAATTCTGATTATTTCCCTGGTTCTTTTTTCCTTTTTCTTGTGTTAGTCTGTGGGTGTCTCAAGATTCCTTGTTGGTTCCTGTAATCTTTCCCATATCTCTGTGAGTTTTTCTTCCATTAATGTCTTTAGAACTATTAGATCTGGATTCTATTTGCTACTAGGTCTGTACCTAACTCTACATCTCTGAGAAATATTGCAAAATTATTTCTCTAGCCAAAAACACAGCTATCTCTGGACGGAAAGTATCATTCATTGTGGTCAGAGTACCTTCTCTGTGGAATATGTCTTTCTCAGAGGCAAAATGCCTGTCAGCCTCCATGAAGAAGTCTGTCAGAATTTGAAGGCATCAAGATAGCGCCTCTAGCAACAAAATATGGAAATAAATCCCACTCATATTCTAGCTTAGGGATTTTGAACCTTGGTGGTCCCTGAATGGACTTAGGGGTGAGCTCTGTGAAATACCTAAAGTTGTGAATTTTGTTGGTAATTTTGCACCCATGTATATGAGGAGGAGAGGGAAGGGTTGAGAGCCTTCACTAATTAGGTCCTCAAGGGATCCCTGCTCAGCTGCTGGCATTATCCTCATTGTCTCAAATGTAGCAGGTGCTTTCTGTGCCCTGTGTCACATCCCTGTAGCTCACCTCTGATTTCTTTGATGATATGGAGGCCAGTTCTTGTGAATGCAGGCTCCCACTTTATGTGTCTCACCACTTTTCTAATTCATTTTTATCTGTGAATCTGTGAAAACCTGCAAGAATGATAGCCTAAAAATGCAGGAGAGTTAACACCATTGGGAGCAGAAGTCCATGGATAAAGGCCCAGTCACCAGCCTCCACCTTGGACTCTTCTAGGAGGTATGCTGTAGACTTCACAGAAGTGCCTGCACAATCAAATTCCTTACAGAGTAAAACACCTTGATAAAGCACTCTTATTGGCTTGCTCTCTTTTTTTTTGTCTCGCTCTCCCTGCTTCTTCACTTTTGCTTTCTGGGATCATCTCTAAAATGAACTACTTGTATCCTGTCTTGGGCTCTTCTTGATGGAAAAAAAACAGAGTGTTTGGGAGGCTGAAATTCAGGTTCTGCATGTAGAGCACTGCCTCACCCATACAGTAATGTCCAGACATCAGGCCCACTGATGCTTAGTTATACTTCCTTGTTCCACCTTAGAGGTCACAAAGTTCACAGCTGAAAGTTATTCCCTTTAGAAGAGTGAAACATTTTTCTTTCTTCACCATCTTGGACCCAGAATTGCTAGCCTCTTCTCTCATTTGTGATCTTTGTCTCCTAACACCCCCTCTCCAACATCCAAATACATACTCGCCAGCAGAAACTGGAGAAATGGAGAAGTCCACCTTTGTCCTAGAAGAAAGGAATTCCACTGGGGCCTTATTAGGCTTTCACTGCCTACTTGTCATGCCTCCAACCAAACATTCCAGCATCTGCTATTATTACCACCACCTCAGAACACCTCAACCAGATCTAGAACATTTCATGGGTGGGAATAATTTGACAAGAAGAAAATAAGGAAGGGCTGAATCCATTTTTTAAATCTAGTTGAGGAAAGTGTAGATCACAACTATATTAGCTGTGATATATATACTGTATAACAAATTCCCACAAACTTAGAGGCTTTTAACATTACCCATTTATTATCTCACAGTTTCCATGGTCAGCAATCCGATACAACTTGACTGGGTCCTCTGCTCAGGGGTCACTAGGTTGCAATAAATGTGTTGAGTAAGTTTCACATGAGGTTCAGGGTCTTCTTCCAAGCTCATATGGTTGTAGGGCAAATTTAGTTCTTTACATCTATAGGACTGGTGATGGCTTGTCTCTTCAAAGACAATAGCGGAATCTCTCTGACTTCTTCCTTCTCTGATTTCTAGACTCTCTTTAAGGGATTACCTGATTAGGTTTGACCCACACACACTCAAAGAAAGGAGATTATGCAAGGGTGTGGGTTATTTGACATCTTAGAATTCTGCCTCATGACCACCTTTACTAGCCTTCTTTGAGAAACACAAACTGAGAGAGGGGATTGCAGAAAAAGAAGCTGATTCAACCTTGGATTCTTTCTCTACTTGTCATTCTCTAATGAGAAAACATTTTCTTTTTAAATTTCTAAATTAGCTATCAAATGGGAAAGAAAAGCCCCAAAAGTTTTAGAATACAGTTAACATTTTTGGTGAGATAAGCAAAAACATCTCATGGCTCTCTTTACCTTTGCTATCATCAAGACCTCAAGTCAAAAACTAGGTGTCAACCTTGACACCCCCATCTTCTTTTTGTCATATAATCAAAATCTATTTTAACCCCTAAATATCTCTTGACTGTATGACTGCTGTAGAGATCTCCTAACTGTCTCTCAACTTCCACTCTTGCTGTCTACACTCCATTTCACCCACAGCAGTGTGAGCTGAGTGATCACACTCTTGATCCAGGGCAGGGTAGTGCCCTACAACTGTTCTCCCAGGCTGTTCAGTTAAGATCCCTAAGGATAGCTCTGTGGATGGCTCCATCCTGTATTAATTTCCTATAGTTGTCATAGCAAAGTATTGTAAACTGGGTGACAGTTCTGGAGGCTAGACATCTGAAATCAAGGTGATAGCAGGGTCATACTCTCTCCAAAGTCTCTAGGAGAGGACCCTTTCTTGTCTCTTCCAGCTTCTGGTAGCCCTTGGCACCCCCTTACTTGTGACTGTATAACTTCTATCCCTGCATTGATCTTCATATGGCAGTCTTTCTTCTGTGTCTGTGTGTCTCTGAGTCTTCACACATCATTTTCCCTATGCATCTGTCTAAATTTCCCCTTTTATATGGACTCTCATCATATTGGATTAAGGTCCACCCTAATGACCTCATATTAACTTAATCATCTGCAAAGATCCTATTTTAAAATAAGGTCACATTTTCAAGTCCTGGGAGATAAGACTCCAGCTCATCTTTCCCTGGAGGAGGAGGAGACACACTTTGTTCCATAACAATCATTCTGATAGAAATATAGGTATCCTACTGGTTTATGATTTTCTTCACAGGGAAGCTGGACAGTGGAAGAACACAGGCTTAGGGAACAAACTAGAGTGGCTCTGGGTAGACACCTGGCTGGCTGCAGACACAGCCAAGGTTTCATTCCTGTGAAGACTGGAAAGTAACCTGGCTAGGGCTACATTGTGGATGATGTGACATTCCCACTCATAAGAAGATGGAATTTGAAGCTAGCAAGGACATTAAATATGACTTTGGCAGTAACTTTTCTCTGGTTCCTACCTACTAATTGTACCCACCCACCCTTATCCATCCTTTAGATTTTAGTTTGAGCTATCCTTCCCCAGAAAAGCCAGCCCTGACTCCCAAAGCCAGCTTAGGTCTCCTATCATCTTCTCTCTCAGCCCCTATTCTCCTTCACAGCAGCCTCATGGGTTATAATGCCACATCAGTATGATTATTGAATTCCTGTCTACTTCCCTCATTAGACTGTAAACTCCACGAGGTCAGGACTTGTGACAATTGTGGTGTTTTTCCCCCTAGTCAGCACCCACACACATACCTGGCAATGAAATGTATTCAATAAGTATTTGTTTAATGAACAAATGAATGAATAAATGAATTAATGCCTACAGAACCATTTTTGCTTCCTGGACATCTTGATAAATGGTAAAGAGATGAGAACAATATAATCCTGATATTTGTGATGGATACATCTTTATGAATCCCCAAGTTTCTGAAAAGAGAAATGTTTATATAGGCTTTCTCCAAAATTATGTTCCCATGGAAGCCAAGTGACTCCCTCACACTAACCTCAAAGTATATGTAATTAAATATGTACTTTAGCACAAAAGAAATGCAATATTATGGGTCTTGTCTTCAAGCTGCTTGTGAAAAACTAGAGCTACTTATGTTAGACCTGCAGATGGCTAGGATCCACTAGGGTTCAGTACAAAGGAACATAGAGGCCAACTGCTCAGAGTGTGATCCTCAGGTCAGCAGCATCAGCAATATTTTTTTGCTGGTTAGAGAAGCTGATTCTCAGGCCTTCCTCCTTTTTATGTGGCCAGAAGCTACATGTTAATGAGAGCCCCAGGTGATCCATAAGCACAGTAACATTTGGGAAGCATTGGCATAGAGTAGAGATGGCCTTTCCGTGGAGCTGGGGCCACTTACAGTATGGCAGCTGGATTCCAAGAAAAGGCTTCCAAAGAGACTGTGTCCACAGAGCAAGTATTCTAAGAATCAAGGCAGAAGCTGCAGAACTTCTTTTGACCTAGCCACAGATGTCACACAGTTTCACTCCTACTACATTCTCTTGGTTATGAGTCATAAAGTCATCCCAAATTCCAGAGAAGGAGAATTAGATTCCACTTTTCAATAGGAAAAGTTCCAAAGAACATGAGACCACTTTAATCTGCCACATGCTTCTTCTCTTCATGAATCAGAAATTGGGGTCTGCTGAAATATTAACAGGCACATGTTACAGACACCTGAGGTTGAAAAGTGTACTAGTCAGGGTTCTCCAGAGAAACAGAACCAATAGAATATATTCATATATATGAACATATGAATGATATATGAATATATTATAAGTAATTGGCTCACATTATTATGGAGGCTGAGAAGCTCCAAGATATGCAGCTGGCATGCTGGAGACCCAGGAGAGCTGATAGTGTAAGATCCAGTCCAAGTCCAAAGGCCTGAGAACCAGGAGAGCCAATGATATAAGTTCCAATCAGAGACATCAGGCTCAAGACCCAGGAAGCACTGATGTTTCAATTTAAGTCTGAAGGCAGGGAAAAAAAATGACCCAGTTTAACTAGTCGAGCAGGAGAAGTTCCCTTTTATTCAGTCCTTTTGTTCTTTTTGGGCCTTAACAAATTAGATGAGGTCCACTCACATTAGGGAGGGTAACCTGCTTTACTCAGTCTCCTTATTCAAGTGTTCACCTCATCCAGAAACATCCTCACAGGCAGACTCAGAATAATATTTGACCAAATATTTGGCATCTTGTGGCCCAGTCAAGTTGACACATAATATTAACTATCACGGGAGGTAAAGTTGAGGAACTGAATTCTTGCTTTTCACTCTTGGTGGAATCTTAATTAAACCTTTTGTCCTCTCTGAATCTGTATCCTCGTCTTTGAAACAAAGATAATATCTTTGTCAGGGGTAATTAGAGAGTTTCAAACATTTTTTTAAATTCTGATAAATCATAAGTAGTATATAAACGGTGCTTACTACTCTTATTTATAGCAATTATTATGACAATAATTGGCTAGGCTGTTATATGTTTGCCCACTACCAGGAGATTTCTGAAGATGATACCTTAACCCTGCAGAGTGGATTGAAATTTCAAGCGGCATGAAGACTGAGAGAAAGATGTTTCTGAGGATAGAGATTTTTCTGTGGCTGCTTCCTTGGCCAATATCTGGATTCAAAGTTGCCTTTAACATGTTCTGCAATTCAGAGTTCTTGGGAGTAAGAATAGCATCATGGTCACAGCCATAAAAAGTAGACTACCTCTGGCTCTACTCTCTCTCACTCTACAGGGAATAAGAGCCCCTCAGATTCCTCCTAAATATTTGTGAGCCTTCCTGCTCTGTTCAGCAGGCTCATGCTTTTGGTGGCCTGTGGTGTCACCACCACCCCTCTCCCCTGCAGCTGCTGTGGCAGAGCCTCTCATCTCTGCCTAAGCCAAAATGGCCACTCCATTCTCAATGCTTGCCAGAGGCACTGTTGCTGCTGCCCACCCCTGCCAGAGATGCCCTGGCTTCTGCTGGCAACCACCAATGTCTGATGGGGTGCTGAAACTCTATACCAGATGGCTGGTGTCTCGGCAGAGAAAGCACTTCCCACAAGCCACCAAGGGGCTGGTATTGGAACTGCCGGGCTTCTCTCACATGTTCAGTGTCCCACCAATAGTAGAGAATTTTCATGCCTTTCTATTACATATCCTTCCTTCCCCTTGCTTCTGGAGAAGAAGCAGGACCATCTTGTCCAAGAACCAGGCAGTGTGGTAAGAGGTTAAGTGTGCATGCTCTATAATCAGTCTGTTGGGGCCAAGACCCAATTACTAGCCATTTGACTTTGGTCAGTAACTTAACCTCTCTGAGCCTCGGTCTTCTCATCTACAAATAAAGATATTGATAGCACCTACTTCATAGGATAGTTGTAAAGCTTAAATAAGATAATCCATGTAATGCACTTAGTATAACGTCTGACACACACTAAGTATGCAATAAATGCAAACTAGTATTACTACCATCCTTCACACTTAGGTGAGTTCTTTCCCAAGGTCTCTAATTACAAATAGATTGGTGGCAGCCCTCCTGCCATTCCTTATAGACATGATCGGACAAGTTTGAATCCTACCATGAACATATCTTAAGTTCAACATAAGACAATTAGCATAGTCAGATTCACTGTGTTTGGATTCAACAAAGAGTTTACATTTACTTCACATAGCATGGGTGCTAATACCAATAATTTTGAAAGGTAGAGTTTTTGAGTGTTTGCTATATTCTATGTACTAAGCATATAATAAGCTTTCAGCTTATTTAATATTCATGACAACCTTGTGAGATAGGTGCTATTTTTTAGCCCCACTTCACAGGTGAGAAAACTAAAGCACAGAGAAATTAAATTGTCCTAAGAGTATACAACTACTAGGTGTTGGAAGCAGGGCTCAAGTCCAAGCTTCTAGTTCCAAAGCCCCAAACATAAGACTTGTATCCCATCATCAACAGATAAAAAGTATGTTATGGATGTTAAAAAGTATCAGATATATTCTGCTGCATTAACTACCTCAGTACTGAGCAGCTTAAAACAATGATTTATTTCTCTTGATTCTGTGGACTGGCTGAAGATTCTTCTATTGGTCTTGCCATGTGGTAGCATTCAGTTGGAAGTTTGGCTGAGGATCAGACTTTGTGGGGATAGCTGGGACAGCTGAGATTCCCTTTCAGTGTGGTCCTTCATCCTACATGGTTGGTCATCAGAACATGGTGGTGTCAAAGTTCCAAGAGAGTGGAGGTAGGATCTGCAAATTTTCAGCAGGCTTAACTTCAGAAGTTGTACAGCATCACTTCTGCTACATTTTATTGGCCAAGCAAGTCTCAAGGTCAGCTAAGATTCAAGGGAGAGGGAAATAGATTCCACTTCTTGAAGGGAAAAGCTGCAAAATCACATTGCAAATGACTGTGCATACTGGGATAGGAGAAATTCATAGCCATTAAACTATCTACCACAAATAGACAGATAAAACCTGGACACTAGATAACATATAACACATCTCTGTTAGTGGGGACTCTTGGTTGCACATGACAGAGCTCCAACTCAATCTGACTTATCAAGAAAAAGGAAGGGGAAAATTTATCAGGTCACTTTACTTTTAAATTCAAGAGTAGTCTGGTCTAGTCACCAGCACTTGGTCTCTTGTTCTTTCCTTTTCTCAGGTGAGACCACCTTCATGCAGTGTTAAGCTTGACACTAACAGCTTCATCTTTACATTCCCACTAAAAACAACATTTTCTTCCACATTTTTTCAACAAATATGTGAACATAGCATGTCATTGGTCTAGCTCTGGACATGCATCCATCTCTGAATCTATCACTGAACCCAGGAAATTGGAATTTGTTGATTGGCTATTCTTAGATTATATGTCTATGGGATAGAGTATAAGCTCAGGGATGTACTGGCAAATGTTTAATAACTGGTTCTGGGGTGAGGGGAGGGAGATACTCATTTGTAGCATTTGTCAGGTTCAGTGGTATAAATACTCTCACCATGGTTGATTTCAAGCTTGCCATCATGATGCTCATCGAACATAGAGTTGGAAATAGATGGCACAATCAGAGCTAGTAGAAGTTGTCTCCAACACAGCACCAGATAACCCTGCCCAAACCACAGGACTAAGATTGGGGAAAGGTGGTATCTTTGAAAGAATCAAGAAATGAAAATAAAATAAACAAAACAACACATTTCTAAAGTAATTGCTTTATTTTTTTCTTACAAATGGGTACTATTTAATGGACTAACACTCCTATCCCTTATTCTGGTTGTTCTTAATAATCAAAGTCAATAAGGTTTGGAGATAGTAGATGTTCAACATAATAAAATGTTCTTTTAATTTAAATTTTTAAAAAAATTTATTTAGTTTTTTTTTAATAATGACATTGGTCAACTAAATCCAATGAGTTTCACCATTCACTTTAACAGTAAGGCATATATATTTACACTGTGTATATTTACACTCACTTCCCATAGTTAGATTTCTTTCTGTCACTACTTATTTGACACCCTTTATCCTGTCTACCTCCACCTTATCCCCTCACCCCTATCCCCTGGTAAACACTAGTCTATTGTTCATGTCCATGAGTCTCTATTTGTCCTGTTCATCTGTTGCTTTTAGGTTTATATCCCACATATAAGTTATATCATGTGATTTTCAACTTTTTCTGTCTGGCTTGTTTCGCTTAGCATGATTATCTCAAGGTCCATCCATGTTGTCGCAAATAGCAGTATTTCATCTATTCTTATGGCTGGGTAATATTCCATTGTATATATGTACCACAGCTTCTTTATCCAATCATCTATTGTAGGACACTTTTGTTGCTTCCATGTCCTGGCCACTGTGAATAATGCTGCTATGAACATCGGTGTGCAAATATCTTTTCAGGTATGGATTTTCAAGTCTTTGGGGTAAATACCCAGTAGAGGGCTTGCTGGATCATATGGTAGATCAATTCTTAGTTTTCTGAGGAACCTCCATTCTGTTTTCCATAGTGGCTGTAACAACTTGCAATCCCACCAGCAGTGTATGAGGGTTCCTTTTTCTCTGCATCCTGTCCAACATTTGTTTCAATATAATAAAATGTTGAAATGAACCATTTTCATGCTAAATCAGTTCTTTCTATACATGACCAATTATCAGCCCATCTGACCTTGTTCCTTTCCCAAACAAGGAGCGTAGATTGATCATTGGCTTTAAAAGTCATAACTTAAGTAACAGCTAACCTTTTTCAGAGTTTACTCTTTGCTAGGCACTGTGCCAAAAGCTCTGCCTGGATTATTTCACTTTGTTCTCAAGTCAATCTTAGGTGGTCATTGCAATTATTGCACCCATTTAACAGATGCAGAAACTGAGGCACAGAGAGAAGAGGAGACTTGCTTATGGTCGCACAGCTAATCATTCACAGTGTTAAGAATGAACCTAAAGCTCTCAGTCCCTCCCATCAATGGTCTCAACTTCGACCTTCTATTGCCTTCTCACTGGCTAGGGTGAGGTATCTCATAATCTAAAAGAGCCCTTTAGCAAATAATTTACAAAACTGTGGATCCCTTCCTAATGTGTCTGTGACATCAAGTCTCATGTGTGAATATGGGTTTTCATTAAAGAAAGGCAAGCCTTTTGAAAGAGCAGACTCTAGGTAGCTTCATCTGGGAGGACAAATCCCATATGGGACACACATGGACAGGTTGTGGCTCAGACTACATCTGCTCACAGCAGGGATTTCTAGCCTATAGTTAGTGGATTTGTGAAGCCTCCAACTCAGGAACTAAAACCCAACCACAGCTCCTTTGGGTCAGGATTCTGGAGTTAGCCACTAGTAAGCTTCAATTCCATGTAAGACTCAGGTCTCCCTTAGAACCTCCTGAACCATTTATTTGACCACCACTCATGAGACAATTAGAGCAGAGTGAAAGTGAAAGGGCCCTGAGGTAGAGAGGGGAAGGATGGGATTCTCCACTGACTGTGTGTCCAGGAAGACCTTGGCTGAGTTGGGTATCTCCTTTAGCTGGAAACAATGATTTTGGGTCTGGGAGTTTGAATTTTATGACCTGAACCTTGAGCCTTTATGAGGCTTGAGAGAGAGAGAGGCCAAGTGGAAAAGTTGCCAGAGGCAGTTGACGTTTGCCTTTGATTTGATTTGTTCCAGTTGTTTTGCAGCTGCCCCTCAGTCTGTTGTCATCAATTGCTTGGAGTCCCTGGACACAAAAATTCCAAGCTAGAGTCAGGCTGTAGATAGAAGAGGGCAAGAAATAAAATAAGGATGAGGACTGCCTTCAGGAGACAGAAAGGAAGGCACAAGAAAAGAACAGAGACCTGCACATCAGCATGGCATTTCCAGGGAACCCTTGTGCTTAGAGCCTCTGGAATTCAGTGGAGGGAGTGAAGGAAGGTTTTTGGAGGAAAAGGGCTTACTGCAAACTATTCAAAGGGCAGACATAAGCATCTTGAGAGGAACACAAAAAGCATCCAAGCTGGAAGAATAGCCTATGGAAAGGTAGAAGTGGAACGTTCTGGGTCTGAGAAGAAAGTAGGAGGTAGAGGACAGGTAGATTGGGGGCAGGGTTGGGAAATGCACTGAAGCTAAAGATAAGAGCTACTCCAAGCCTGTGGCAAAAAGGAACACAGAAGGGTGCAGATAACACAAACAAACAAGTCTCTGATATTTTTTTAGGACAATCCATGGTATTTAGGTAATCTGAGAAATGGAAGAAATTTAGAGAAACACCTTAGAGTGAGGCATTGTCCAGGCCTCTGCAGACATGAAAGTCCTAAGTTGCACATTTAGCTGCTTTTTCTCCACCCAGGCAATGTTTTTCTTCTCCTATAACAACAAGCTTACAGCTGGAAAGGGGGTAGGAGTGGGGTTAAAAAAAAACATTCCAGGAGATAAATCTTGTAATACTAACCTCTGAACAGCTGGCCCTTTAAAGTATAGAAAGCCATTTAGCCATTAATCCATCCCTTTAAAATTTAGAAACATCCTTAACACACACACACACAACACACACACACACACACAAGCACTCGCGTGCATGCACATGTGCACACAAAAGGGTAGTTCAATTTTATTTGGTGCCGTTATAGCAGCCACTGCTCTTGTACTTTTTATAACCCCAAATACAGCCCTGGCTCAAGTTTAAAGAGTTTAAACCACCGACAGGAATCAGGAGAGAGGGAGGAAAAAGAATCAAATTCTAAATGCCTTTTACCAAAATTCCGCCTAGGTGCTACCCATGATCTTGGATTCTGACACAGCAGTGCCTGGTGCCCTTCCCAGATCCTCCTGCCTTTCCTGGGCTTTTCACTCTCCTAGAAACAGTCCACAGGGGCAGCTGCACCATTAGGACTTGCAGTCCACCAGACACTCACCAGATCTGCTTCCAGGCCCACCTCTGCTGTTTCTCCATCTTATTTCCAATGGTCACCTTGAGTGTTCTATATCACATGTTGTCCTGATTGTTCTTAACTCCCGTAGGACTTTGATGAGGCCATTCTGTTTGTCCACCCGCCCCCTGCCTCCCGCTTGCCATGTGCCTCTTATGCATCTGTGATTTGTGACTTTCCTGACAGGCAAAGAAATAACATTAAGCCCTGTCCCCCATCACACACACGAAATATACACATGGATGTGACTGATAGGTTTAGAAAAGAGGAGTGTGTGCAAGTGTGTGTGTATAAGAGAGAAAGAGAGAGAGAAGCGGGAAATTAGTAATTCTTTAGGATAGGATGAATTGGTTAGCTGACATAAGAAAATTAAGGCCATTAGCTATTTTTTTTTTCAGTCACTTTAACAAGATTAGCAAGCCCAAGGCTCAAGGAGCATGTTTGTATGAGTTTTGAGTGCTCCATGAATCCTGCAAACCTCTGCTGAGGAAGATTGCTTGGAATTCTCTCCTGCCTGCCCTTTCAGTGGGTGATAATAATGGGAGAATTAGTGAGCAGACAGATGCTACGTGCGCTGGTGCACAGCACTCGGTGTTGTATAATAATGAATATATTCACAGTGGCTGTTATGGTTGTTTCTTAAAATGACAAAGTTAATTTTATTGGGCCTTCTTTATTTTTTAAACCTGAGCATTTCAAAAGATGGAAGCTGAAATCATCTCTTATTCTTTTATTCACAATGGTTTCAATATGACATTTGGAAATACAAAAAAAAAATGTGTTCTGCAGGGAGCTTGAAAATACACAATGCCTGGTATGTTCTCCCAGCATCTAGATGTCCAGTGATTGTTGCTTTGTTTTGATCTTGGATGGTGGTCAGGCAGGTAAACAGAGTTCTTGGGCAGTTGGGATGTTATTATATGATTTACTCAAAATCTGAGTAGAGTTTTAGTCTTTTTATGGTATGATTGCCATAAGATATTATCTCACTTATAACAGATCAGCTGTAATGGTATGTTGGGTGCCTACTATGTGCATATCAGTACACTAGGTGTTTTTCAGATATTATTTTAAATCCTCACATAAATCCTGCAAGGTAGACCTTAGGTTGAACCATATGAAATTTCTGTTTCTTAGCATCAAAATATCAAATATAGGCGATTTCATATAATTCAAATTAATGTTATTTCTCCATTTTATAATGAAACTGTCTCAGAAAGGTTGTGATAACTGGTACAGATAAAGAGCAAAGTTGGGGTTGAAACCCAGACTTACAGAGCCCGTGGGTCCTCCTCTACCCCAAGCTCAATGCAGCTTGATTCACTGGGTATTATTTATCATCCCAATTACATCCAAGCCCATCACGGCTTAGAAAAAGTGACTAGGATACACGTGCAGGAAGAGGCAAGACAAAACTAAAACTTTATATCTTAGAGAAACTGATTAGTTTTTCTCATTCTGCAATGAAAACACAAGAATAAGATAAGCTGCATGCAGAATTGCACCTGTCCACTTGGTAATCAGCAAACCATTGTTTCACTTCCTGTACCTAGTTCCCATACCCCCCAAGACATCCTATTCCCATCCTTACCCAGGGGATTATTTTGAGCTCTTCTCCCACATTTCACTCATAACATGTTCACTTATAAAGCCTCCCTCATTTCTGAACCCCTGAATCCTTTCCTCCATGGAGTGGTGGTGTTTTAATGGAGAAAGTTTTGAGGCACTGTCTTAGTCTGGGTTCCCCAGAAGAAGCTACTGGGACAGATTTGAGTGCAAGTAGTTTATTTGAAAATTAATCCCAGAAGTTCTGATGAAAGAATTAAGAAGTGAAACAGGGAAAGAAAGGACACCAATACAAGGTGTATTATCAAGCAAGTGACCTCAGTGGGCACCCTATTGGAGCTCAATCCAGCTGGGGACCTTAGGGAGATCTTGTAGAATATACCTGAGTTATCTCAACCAGGAGGTGAAAAAGCTGGGGTATTTATCCACCAACTCATTGATCGAAAGCTCCTTACCAGGATATAAACTCCATCTTGCCTTCTTTGAGTCCTGAATATGCTCCCATGGCCAGAATCCTTAACAGGTATTTACTAAAAATGCCTGCAAGATATAAGAGTGAGTTCCAAGGTCATGAGGACAAGGCATCAACAACATCTGCTACAGGCTCTTTAACATCATCTGAACTTAAAGGAATAACTGTAGCCATTAACCTCAAGGGCATCTCTAAGCTCAATGACAGGCAGTTGGGTCAGAACATACTAAGGCATGAGCACTGGTGCCATTCACCAGGTACCAAAAAGCCACCTATTTCCAAGGTGAGTCCTAACTGAAGTAAGACTTTCAAATTTTCTCTCACTCCTTTTTCCAGAGCCCCTTACCCACAAATGCCAGATGTCTCTGTAATCCCACACTCTCCTTCCTTTGTAACTGTAAAAGCCATAATTTTTTAGCCCATGATCCCTCTTTAGGTCACCTTTACACTTGTGAAATGGGTGATTCCTTGGGGACACTGGGAGAAAGTCACATTGCAAATTTCAGAACTTGATTGGTGATGAAAATTTTTTTTCTCCTTCTTCCATCTTTAATGTGGCTCTAATTCTGACTTCATTGCAGAACTATGAAATCAAATTAGGAAATGGGAGGGGACAAGCAACCCCTTCAAGTACAATCAACTTCTGATGGTTTCCCCAAAGCTCTAATGAATTTGCATAGACCTTTAGTAATAGAAGGTACCTTCTTGCAGCACATTGTTTTTCTCCCTCTCATGGGAGAAAATAAGCTAAAGCATAGGTAATCAATTAGTTAATGCAAAAAGGTGTTGGAAAGCCTTGGCTTTTACCCCTGAATTGGGATGCCTTGGGGGAGGGGAAGGAGGCCGATGAGAAAGAAGGAAAAGCATTAGCAGCAGCATCAACAACATCCAACCTGATGGTGGGTCTGTTATGTATAAGCCAACATGTGTGAGACATTGTGTGGAAACAAAGAGATGGAAAACATAATCCCTGACCTTGAATGACTAGCAGGCTGTTTGCTCAGAGCCTTGCTACTCAAAGTGTGAAATAACAGCATCACTATCACCAGAGAGCTTGTTAGATATGCAGAATCTCAGCCTCCCCACCTCCCAATTTAAACTAAATTAGAATCTGAATTTTAACAAGATCCCTGGGGGATTCATATGTGCAATAAAGTTTGAGAAGAACTGGCCCAAGAGATTCCAGATATGATCATGCCACATACTTGCTCAGAACTCTATCCTGATCTCATCAAAACTTCCCATCCTCAGCTCTCACCATTCCCTATCATCTCTTGAAACTCTGGCACTCTAATTGTGTTTGAATCATGTTTTTCCCATCCATTCCTCATGCTGTTACCCCCAGCATCAGTGCTCCAAACTCCATCTCTATCTATCAAAACTTTTCTTCATCTTCATGCCCAGTTATCTCCTTTCTGAAGCTGACCCAATCTCCCAATCATAATATATCATTATTATTCATTTGCCACTGTCTGACTTTATTATTGTTAAATGTTTGCATACAACATCATGGTTAGAAGGATGGACTTTAGAGCCTGATCATATTGAGTTTGAAATCCCAATTCTATAAGTTTTGATCTGTGTGTGCAGATTAGATCACTGTTCTTAATTTTTCATACCACCTCTGTTATAATCACACATTTATAACCTTTTCTATGTGACTTTGCAGTTCCTCTCTCTTGTTTAGATATTCAATACTTCCTATCCATTGATATTGGTTTTGACCATATGACTTGAATTGGTTAATGGAATATGAGTGAAAGTGACAGTATGTAAGTTATGAACCTAGGTTTTAAAAGAACTTAAATAGCATGTGTTTCTAGTTGTCCCCCTGTGTTTCTACCATCACCATGAGCAGAACATATGTCAGGTTAGCTGTTGGTGTTACCAATACTATGGCACCAGCTTTTAAAGAAAAAAAAATAAAGCTTTTATTGTGAGGTTGACTGGCAAAGAGACAGGAGGCAAGGCTCAAATCTTTCTCCCCAGTACAAGGTTCAGGCCAAGATTAAAGCAGTTTCAGCACCATATCTTCTTGGACAAATGATCCTTCACTTCTGAAAGTGTTCCACTTTCAGGTTCCAATCATGTCTCAGTTCTTTGGTTCTATAGGAGGGAGCAATTAAGTATTCACAAGTATTACTCATGAGTGATGTTTATGACTATTACTCCTAAGTGGTGCATTCAAGGTTCAAACTGGTTCTGGATCTTGTTAGAAACAGGATAGGACCAGTTTGAGCTGGTTCTGTGACTACATTGGGTTCAAAGAGGATGAGATACACATGGAACAGACTTAAACTCAACCTGCAGCCAGGCCAAGATGATTCATATCTTGAAGCGGAACTTCCATAGCAGACCCACAGGCCCAGGCTCAATAAAAATAGGGATTATGATATACTAATAGGTTTTGTGGTAGTTGGTTGCATAGCATCATTGGTGCTTCTAAACCTCTCTAAACCTCAATTTTCCCATCTGTATCATTGAGAGATGAATATCTACCTTATGTTATTGTTGTGATTATTAAAATGTGATAATGTATGTAAACTGAGTTCACGGTAGTGCTTTGTAAATAGTAGATAATTTATTTTATAGTATTATTATGTCTTTCTACGAGAGATTTTATTGAATGGGATCAATCTCTGTCTTGTCCATCTTTTAATCCTCCCAAATGCTTACTGGGCTCCTAGAAGGCACTCATTCAATGAACAGAACCAGACATTAATATAGGAAGTTTTTGTCTTGTAAATCTTTATTCAGCCTACAGTGATGAGCCTGAACTTGTCACAGTGCAGATGAAAGCTCCAGGACTGAAGGTCTTCTGTTCAAAGCAAAGGTTATAGTAGGCCTTGGGAGTGTTTTGTTGAGTTTTGTGTCTAGTTAAGGGATCAAATAGTGTTTTGATTTGTTTCTCAATTAGAAATGCTACACTTAGAATTTCATGGAAAAGAAGCATTTCATCTTCAAAGGAAATTGTGAGGAATACAGAAACACCTGACCCCTCTGCCTTCCAACCTTAAGTGTGAACCTTAAGTAAATTTTTCATCCAGTGTAGAGTTTAACATCTGAAAAGCTGAATATAAAGGTGAGAAGGAGTAATGACTGGGGCAAAAGTTGGTGGCATCTGTGTCTTTAAGAAACAGAAATGAAACCTAATTAGCATAGGCTGGCTGCAATTAACATATAAGTCCCAGTTCTGGGAGTTGGAGGAAGGGAAAAGGATAGAGCTAAAACTTAATAGGGTTTTGTTAGACAAAATTAGCTTCCACAGAACAGCCATAAAAATATCTAAATTATGAGAGACTCTTGCCATTTACCATTACACACTTGAGAGGGGACATGCTAATATTTAGTTGCACCATGTCTTGGAAATTAACTGCAGTGAAGGAAGCCCCAGGGGCATCCCCATGAGCAATAAGGTCATGTCCACGGCCTCAAATATTACCAAACTGACTGACTAAATATTTTACAGAAACTTAGACTCTACAAATCACACATGTCTCAAACCAGTCTTTTTAGCAATGGTGCCAGAACTGTGGGATGGCACCTCCATAGGTGATAAAAAGAAAGCTGAAGTCTCCTTGTACAGTTTTGGAATTTGGGCACTATTTTCCTCAAAAGAAGACATTCCTAAGGTTGATTTGTGGACATTTGCAGATGTCTCCAATTCTTTCTCTTTCCATCTTCATACCCTCAAGGACATCAACCCTTTGTTTTTGCATTGTACTAAAATAACTGGTATGAGTTTCATTATAGATTCTTCTCTTTTATTTCTTGCCTTCCATTGAAAGAAAGAGTTAAACCATTATCCTCTATTTTCTGCTTCTAAAAGTCACCAATGATTGCCTAAACATATGAAGGATTTTTTTATGGTTCTCAGTCTCCTTGGCCCCATTTTACTAGACTAGTCTCCCCTGCTTTAATTTCAATGTCACTTTTTTTTTTTCTGGAGATCTTTCACATTTACCTGTCTTTTAGTAGAGTCCCTTTCTCTTTTCATATCTGCAGGCATTGCCTATGACTCTGGGTCTCTGTCCTAGGATCTTTTCTTGCTATTCTCTTTGAATATGAATTACTCATTATTTGCTGGTGTCCACCTTCATTTCTAGGAAACTTCACTGAAATCTGAAACCTAGTCCTAAATAGCAGTGTTGTGTTTCAAACTTCCAGCAGGACATCTACATTTGGAGTTCCTACTTTTGCTTCCAATTCAGCCTGCTCACACCCCGGTCCATTAGCCTCACCTATTTTATGGAGGTGCTCATTATTTCCTCCCTACACATTATTTGCCTTGTTATGGCTCTGGAGAGTATATCTTATATGCTTACCATTCTCATCCTCTTCCACAGCCGATAGGATCAGGATTCATGAACACCTAACTCAGAGGCTCATCTATTGGATGGCCTATATAGCCTATTAGATCTTCCCTCTCAAGGATTTGAACTCAGTAGAAAACAAGAGCACCCTGGAATGGCACGGTGGAGTCATCCATAAAATCATGCTACTAAGACCTCTAAGCATAGCCATTTTTTTTGCTCTTTACAAAGCTAAGGTCATCAGCTTTCCCCTGCAATCTTCAAAGTACTCTGATTCTTCCAACAAATTATAATTATATGTAAGTTCTAACAATTTTGCATAGCCATGAAATTTCTGATTGAATCACATTCAATTTACTTTCTCTTCCCAACTTTCTTTCAATGTCTTCAACACTATTTTCCACCCCAGGAGCCAAAAGGATAAACTTTGGAGGCATCTTTGAAGCCATCCTTTCCTATCCTGAGCTTATCTGTCTTAATGTCTTTCTATTCTTTTTTCTGAAATGGCCCTTTGATTTTAGATTCTCCCTTATCCAAGCCCTGATCACCTTCAATCTGGGCTTCTCCACTCTAAATTTACTCTACAATCTATCATTCATTTTTTATTAAAATACTGTTCTTATCAAAGTATCCCTTCGCCAAAGAACCTCTGAGAGTTCTTGATTGTCTTTTTCTCCTCCTGATGCTCAGAACTTTCATTTATCTTGACCACCTGATTTATTTCAGTCCCTTTCATATCAATTTATCCTACACACAAACTTAGCTATTACCCATGGGTCAGCTTTAATTGCATAACAAGCCATCCCCAAATTTAGTGATTTAAAATACTACCTATTTTATTTAGTTTTCAATTCTGTGTGTTGTCTTCCAGTTTGCTGAGCTTGCTTATGCATCTGTGGTCAGTTGGTGGGTTGGAAGATCCAGAATTATCTCCCTCACATGTTTGGCGGTTGGTCAGCTGTTGCCTAGGGTGCCTCAATTCCCCTTCATGTAGCCTCCCCAATAAATTAGTTCAGGCTCATCCACATGGTGGTCTCATGGTTCCAAAGTTCAGCAAGAGGACAAGCTCCAATGTGTGAGTCATTTCCTTTTTTTAAATTATTATTTTATATTAGTTTTGAGTATACAGTACAGTGGTTAGACATTTATATAAGTCATTTTCAAACCTCTGCCTATATCTCATTTGTTAATGTTCCTTTGGCTAATGTCAGTCATGTAAGCAATCCAAATTCAAGGACTAAGGAAATAAACTCTATCTCTTGATGGGAGGAGCTACGATGTCACATTGCAAGGAAGTGAATGCAGAGAAGTGAATAATTTATAAATATATTATATACAATCTACTACACTCAGCATGAACTTAGAGTTGGTCTCATTAACATTCTCTTCTTGTCCATTCTGTCATGGGAATATCCTACCTCCCTGCTCTTTTCCCTTCATTCAAATTCTTCTTCTCAAATGTTAGGGATAATTTGACTCCTCTTTGAACTCTTCTCTAAGGATCCCCAAAATAATTAGCGTTCTGTAATTTATGATTTCTAGCCCTTCCCTTACTTTTTGCCATTTTCTGATAATTTCTTAAGCTCAATGCTTATCTTCTGAATTGGAATACAAATTACCCAGGGAATACTTTCAATCTTTATTTATAGAATATATATTTATACTGTTCACATACATGTACTTTCATGGCTAGTACAGTGTTTAGTATCTGGGAGGTGCCAAATAATACTTGTTTGTTACTTGCTATCAAGGAATATCTTAGAATTTTCCTAAAAGCCATTTTCTATTACATTAATTTAACTTAAAAAAAATAAATGTATGACCTCAGCACTCCCAAGAAGGTGGCTAGGGAAGCTCAGATGGTTTTGATTTCAGGTTTCTGACTAGGTGAGAATCAGCACCAACTGGAATGCTTCTCTTATTCTTGGACTTGGTGAAATTTTGTGGGCTTCTGCAGACATTATTTTTTCAATCCCCTGGCCACACAAACATTTTTAAAGGCTCTTAACTGTCATTCTGTAACTCAACACTATACTCCATGGCTGGCAATCAACCCCTTACTCAGTCATGACATGCCTTTTGAGAGAATTTCAAGAAAAAAAATACCAATCTTCAAAGCCTCAACGATTTTGAAGACCACAATCTGAAAATACCTTTTTCTACTGGTTGAATTGTTCCTAGCCTCCTGCTCAGACAGTTATGGCTTCCTTCTCTGCACTTCCAGGAACCCTCCTCCATAGACAGTTTGGCATAGAACATGCCTCATGGAGGCCTCTGCTCCAGTCAGACTTTTTGTTGTTTAGATCCCCTTTGCTTTCCCAGACTTATCCAGGGCTCTTTTTTCCCAATTTGCTTGATACCAGACAACGTTTGTCTCTTGGGTTCTATGTCAAGCCTACTGTCAGAAATACCTTCTGAAATCTGATAGGTGTCCCTTTTCACATTTCTTTTTCTGGGAATTTGAAGAGGGACCCAGGAAACCCTAGTCATATTTAGCAACTAATTTTGCTTATGCTGCTCTCAAAAATAAAAACAGTCACCAAACACCAAAAATGAAGCTTAACTTCTAGACTATTGGGGTGATGTGGAGTTATGGATCAAACTCAGGGATGGTCTGCTATTTGTGATCCTAGGTTTTTACACTGAAAGCTTCTTCTGATGATTTAAGGAATTACATGTCTCGGGAATGATAGAGGAGAATAGATAAGCAGTGTTTGTGTGTGTGTGTGTGTGTGTGTGTGTGTGTGTGTGTGAGAGAGAGAGAGAGAGAGAGAGAGAGAGAGAGAGAGAGAGAGAGAGAACAGCAAATTTCTCAGTCTAAAGAATTTTTCAGCTGTGGGACAAGATATGCATGCCCTTCTGTGTTGCAGAGACTCAGTATGTTTGCAGTACATCGTTGGGGTGCCTGCGTCTCAAATCACTGGCTCTGTGCAGCCTTGATGAGGCACCCAATTTACATATTCTCAATTTAATCTAAAGTAGGTACTAATTGATTACTGCTGAATGTGTGCATGCTCTGATTATCTGTTCAGATTCTGAGGGAGTGGGGGAATAGCAAGGGATCTTTCTTCTATAAGTAGGATTTTGTTTTCTCTGATCCAAGGGACACTTACTTGCTAGGCCCTGTGGCCCAGCAAACTGCCACCTTGCCCTTGGCCTGCCCCTTCCTTCATTCAAAGTTGCCGAAAATAAATACTGCCAGATCTAGCACTGGTTCTTTTTATGCTGTAGGATAAATTCTTCTCTATTCAGTTATTCAGCATTTATCAAGCACATATTTTGGTATGCCTCCCAAATATATGTTATTTTCATCACTGTAAAGGCAGGATTCCACTGGGCTTGTAAGTACAGACTTGAAGCCAGACGCTGGGTTTAATGGATCTGTCACTTTACTTGCTCTGTGATTTTGGTAAAGTTGATTAACTTCTCTGTGCCTTGGTTAGCCACTATAAAGTAGGATTAATAACATTCCCCACCTCACAGGGGTGCTGTGAAAATTAAATGGGTTCATACATGTAAAACACCCAGCACAGCATCAGTCCTCTATATAGTGCTATTTATTCACAGCTCTGTGGAGGGTTTGCTGAGGGATTCAGGCCAATATCTTGATTACAGTTCCCTTGGGGAATTTTAGGGTCTTCATTCATCCTTGCTTTATCTGTTCTGCATTACCTCAGATATCAACCATGATAGGGAGCAAGTATAAAAAATATAGATATTGCTACAGTGAGGTATTGTTGAACAAGAGTATTCTGAAAAGGCTTTTCCTATCAGTCAAAGGAGTAGGAAGGAGGAAAGGGAGGCTAAAGTTGGTGGCTCAGTAAACATTCACTGGATACCTTCTATATGCCAGGCTCCGTGCTGGTACTAGTGAAACAAACGTGAAAGCTATGGCCTTGTTTTCAAAGGAGTTCACTGATGAGTGGCACTGCTCCAACCACTATAAACAGTCCTCCCTTTTCTATGAGAGATACATTCTAAGATCTTCAGTGGATGCCTGAAACTGTGGATAGTACTGAAACCTATATATACTATGTTTTTTCCCCATACATACATATACTTCATGGCTTCTCTTTGGCATATCTGAGTTTCCACCTTCATTATCATTGTGCTTTGGGGTTATTTTTATGTAAAATAAAGGTTATTTGAATGCAAGAACTGTGGCACCATGACAGTAGATCTGATAACCTAGACAGCTACTAAATGACTAACAGAGGAAGAACATATACAGCATGGATACCCTGGACAAAAGGATGATTCATGTCCCTAGGGGATGAAGTGGGACAGTGTGAGATTTCATCATACTACTGAGAATAGTGCAAAATTTGAAGCTTACGAATAGTTTATTTCTGGAATTTTCCATTTGATATTTTCATACAATAGTTGACTGTGGGTAACTGAAATCATGGAAAGTGGAACCATAGATAAGGGAGGACTACTGTAGTACAGCATGATTCCTCTGTTATTTCTCCTCAGGTATTTATTTTAGATTTTAGTTTCATAGCTGAATTGCTCGTCTTCTTTATTTTTTCTTTTTATTAATGTGTAAGATACACACAGAAGAAATGCTTAAGTTGTAAGTGCAAAGTGAACACACAGTGCAAGCAGCACCCAGGTGAAGAAACAGATCATGACTGGCCCCAGAATCCCCGCCATCTTTGCACTCCCTTTCAGTCATTACCATACCCCAACAGGTAATCACTTTCCTGATTCTGAGCCCCACCCTTCAGTTTCTCAGCTGGGTACTGGTCCTCAGCCAAGAAAAGCTCAAGGAGCAGGGCTGGGAGACATGTCAACATCAGGTATGATGGGAAATGTCTGGACCATTATAATACTGGCCCTTGTGTTTATATGACTCCCCTTAAGACTGCTTTGACTGTTTTAAAGGGGAAGCCATTTTGGCTATTTCACATCAGAACCAGTATCAGGCAGAGCAGGGTGGCTTTCTGTTGGTCCAAACAGGCCCCCATCTAGAAATGTGCCCCTGGTCTATCCAAGTGAAATGCCAGGATTTTCCATTCCTGGCTGGCCTGGCTCCTGTGATCTCTTATAAAGACAGTCATATTAGCAGAAGAAGGCCCTCTAATATCTTGGTAGGCTGACGATTAGCTAGAAGATAGCAAGGATAAGTGTAGTTAACACTCAAATTTTTTTAAGAGAGTTGAGGATCTTAAGAAAATGGGACACATAGAGGTAGATTTTTCCAGGACCATCTAGAACATCACAGTGGGGAATTCTGATCAATCAGGAGTGAGTTTCCCTGAAAGAACTGAGGGAGAAGAGCAGAACGGTTGTTCTAGTTATCGATTGCTGTGTCATAAACATCTCCAAACTTAGTGAAGTGAAACTACCATTTCATACATTCAGGAAAGCTGTGGATCAGAAATTCAGACAGGGCACAGCAGGGGTGGCTCATCTCTACCTCAGCTTGGAAAGCTTGAATGGAGGGAGGTGGGGATCATCTAGAAGCTTCTTCACTATGCTTCTGGCCCCTGGGCTTGGATGTGAAGGTTGGGCTAAGCCAAGACTGCTGATGGGAGGCCCACACATGGCCTTTCCATATGGCCTGGATTTTCACAGCACAGAGGTTGAGTTTCAAGAAGGCGAATCCCTTAAGAGTATCCAGAGAGCAAGTGTCTCCAGGGCTACCAGGGAAGTTGTGTGGCTCTTTCTGACCTAGCTCAGAAGTCACACAGCATCATTTTCATCATACTGTACTGTTTACCAGTGAATCACTAAGACTGGCTCACATTCAGGGAGAGGGGAATTTGATTCTACCTTCTTGATGGGGGAGTGGCAGGTCACACTGTAGAATTGCTTGTGGGATGGGAGTTTTTGTTGCAGCCATCTTTGGAAAATACCGCCTGCCACTGTAGTTAACAGCTAAGAATCCGGAGACCTACCTGGCTTCATTTCTTGGCTCTGACACATATTAGCTGTGTAATAACCTTGGGCAAATTTCTTAACCACTCTGTGCCTCAGCTTCCACATGAGTGGAATTGGAATAATGATTCTATCTTCATATAGTTATTCAGAAAATTCAGTGATGTGACCCATGATTAGTACTAGCAGAATGCCTGACACATTATAAGTGCTCATAAATGTCACCTTTAACTGATACCTGAGGAGATTATTGCTCAGATCAGCCTCGCCTATGACACCTTTCCTTAGACCCATCCTAGGTGAGAAGCTAAGCCATGAAATTCCTATATCAGGCTATATATATAACAACCGAGGACCCACTAGCAGTTAACAGGGATAGCAGAGACTAAGCACTTCCATAGTTATCCTTCATTTAATCTTCCAGAGAATCCTGTGGAGCATATAGGATTCCCATTTTACAAATGAGGCTCATCAAGAGGTAACTCACTCAAGGTCACAAAGCTACTAAATTACAGAGCAAGGCCACATTCCAGTGTTCTCCTCTAAGGCCCTCGCTCTTATCTTCTCTAATGATCTCAAGGGCATTGCTAAGTTATCAAAAGAAAAATACAATTTAATTAGAACTTAATTAATTTGAAAAGTGCCTTGAAGTCCTACTAAAAGTGAGGGGAAAGGAAGGAGGTCAAATTTTTAATAGTCATAGAATGTCATAACCAGGGTAGGAAGATGACTCCCATGAACAGGAGGGGACCTAAAATTATCACTTCCCTCCAAAGAACTCAAAGGAATTCCTGAAACATGCCCATAATGCTTTTCTAATTTCATAGCTAATAATTCATCCAAACAGCATCTTTTGATCTGAGAACTCCAAATTCCCTAATCACCCCTTCACTCCTTAAACCAAGAAATTAGTGGTGCCCTCTTCCTTCTGTGGTTTTCTTCAGATTTGAGTCCACCCGTATCAACATCAAAATGCACAAATGCTCAGAAAGCATTGTAAATCCTGCTTTTCTCGTGTTTTCCATCTATGTGACAGGAGGAAGGTTGGTTCATTCATCCACTTTTGGAAACAAACCAAAGCACCCATAAATATTCAAGCTTATAATATTGACTTAAAGCTCAGTTAGAGCCGAGGCTGCAGTCAACTCCTGATTATCCATGTGTGACTTATCCACAGCTAATTTTAAAACTCAAAATTACTTCCTTCAAACTTGCAGAGCACCCTTGGCCCTTTCTGCAGGCATCGGCTTGGAGATGTAATGAGATGAGGTGGAACTGTGCCAAGCTGAGGGTCTGATGACCCTGCTTCTGCTCTTGACACAACTCCTGATTAGCTGTGTGACCTTGAGCACATGTCTTTACCTCCTGAGACTTCCTAGGTTTTTCAACTGTAAAATGAGGCAGCTTGGCTTTCTGTTTAAGATCCTTTCTCACTCTAAAATTCTATGAGGTAGCAAAGTAGTCAAAAGAAATGGGAATATAAGTTTGCTGCAAAGATAGCATTGAAATCAATAGTCCAATGACCCATTTTTTGGAAGAGGTAGGGTGTGGCTTCAGAACTGGTAAGTGACAGATCCAAGTCTAGTACTTGAGACGCCAATGGTTATTTCATGAATTCGAAGGCCAAACATGCAAAAGTTTTCTATTTTCTAAATTATGATTCTCCTCAGTGAGCACAGGCACTCAAAAATTAAGCTGTCTGGGAGGGAGAAAAAAATGGCATAGATGATAAAGGCTTTGTTCATCTCTCTTGCGACCAAATCAAAATTGTGGCAGAAACACAGAGCAAAGAGCAAGGAAAGTCGCCCGGGCTCTAGATGAATAAGCCCTCCATCTAGGGAGAGAAATAAGAAATCACCCTGCAAAGAGAGAAAGTAGGAGAGGGCGAGAACATGAGGCTGCCCGGTCTGAGCAGCTGAGTGGCACAGAGGCTGTGGCAACTCAGCGCCACTTAAAGGGGCAGGTGTCGGTGAACAGATTTTCATGTGTTGACAAACCTGTTCACTCTGAGCACCAGCTCCAGGTCAGCTGTGAAGGGGGCACCAGAGACTTACAGAGGGGCACTAAATTGTCAAAGTGAGAGCTGGAGGGCTAGGATCTCTCCCAGACAGAATTGGCAGTGTACCCATTGTTCCTCTGTTCAGCCCTCCCCGCTCCAGTCTGTAGATGCAGTGCCGCCATAGCTGACACATAATCAATTGAATAACAGAGTTCGCTCTTCCCAGATGATTATTATTGAAACTCCGCCTCACCCAACTCGTGGCCCCACCCAAGCCACATCCAAGTGTATCCTCTGTGAGTCAGGTTCTCCTTGATGAGTAGAGCCAAGTCTCACACTAGAGGCAGTCGGCCTCGGTTCCTATGTGATTTCTTGAGGCACCTATAAGCACAGCATCTATGGATTGCATTTTGAATCTTAACAAGTGGCACGTGAGGGGCACAGGCTGGGGCTAAACTTGGCTTAAGTTGAACCCCTCTCAAGATTGTGCCATTGGACACCTAGTACAAAAAACCACACTAATAAGACCGGGAGACTTAGGAATTTGCTTATTACATAGAAATAGACATATAAAGACAGTCAAAATGGGAAGACAAAGAAGCAGAAACCATATGAGAGAACAGAACAGAGATCCAGGAATAATAGAGTCAATCACTCTACAGATGCAGAGTTCAAAACACTGGTTATAAAGATGCTCAGTGAACTTAGAGAAGTATAGATGAATTCAGTGAGAATTTTAACAATTAGATTTTTTTAAAACATTAAAAAAGGAAATGGAAATTATAAAAAGAAACCAGTCAGAAATGAAGAAACACATTTCTGAAATGAAGAATATATTAGGGGAATCAACATAGTGGATAAAGAAGAGGTTCAGACGCGCTGATATAGAGAATGGGGAAGCCAAGGACACTCAATCAGAGCAGCAAAAGAAAAAGAAGTCAAGACTATAATAATAATTTAGAACCCTATGGTACACTATTAAGTGTAAAAATATCCATGTCATAGGAGTACCTGAAGGAAAAACAAGACATTGACGAACTATTTGAAGAAATAATAATTGAAAATTTCCCTAACCTGGTGAAGGAAATAGACATACCACCCCAGGAAGCTCAGAGAGTCCCAAGAAAGAGGAACCCAAAGAGGCCCACACCAAGAGACATCATAATTAAAATGTCAACATTTAAATACAAAGAGAGAATCTTAAAAGCAGCAACGGAAAAAGCCATTAGTTACCAATAAGGGAGCGCCCATAAGACTGGCAGTTGATTTCTTAAAAGAAACTATGCAGGACAGAAGGGCTTGGCACAAGCTATCTCTGTATTTTCTTTTCCTTTCAGAATCTTTGACCTTCCCTTTTGATGGAGCCAAAGTGTGGACCCAGAGATGTTTGTCTGTGTGAGTCAATGTCACTGTCCACTGCCCAGCCGCTAAATAAGGCCCAATTGCAAGGATCAGAAGGAAAGCTGTTGGGTCCTCTTTTTGTCCCCTGCTGTCCCTCTTACCCCTCACTATTTCTACAGACCAGAAAAAAAAATCCTTCTTGTTTCAAGGGAGAAATGTCTGGAGTCTTCTTACTCCCAACTCAAGTTCAACCCCAAACCCAGGCTCTCCTTATAGGAGAAAGGAGAAGCAGTGGAGTGATGTTAGGAAAGGACTTTAAAGCGGGAATGAGAGCACATGTAGTGAGATCACACTACCATGCCTTTTGACCAAAAGTATCTCTAGTGCATGTTCTGTGTCCAGCACCAAGTAATAAAGAACAGACACCCATCCTGCTCACAAAGAGATCTTGGGTTCAGGAAAGTGTAAAGTGAGACATATATGAACATAATTTTCATAAAGTATTGTAGATGTTATGAAAGAAAGGTGTATAGGACCAGCTGGTGGCAGAGATGGAAGAGAACACAGAGAAAGAAGTGGTTAGTTTCACCCAGGGAAAATGATTATCAAGAAACACTGTCTGCAGAATGTGGTGCTAGGTCTTTGAGCTGAAGTAGTTTATGTCAACAACATTTTAAATGGGTGTTCAGTTCTTCAGCAGTATAGCAGTACTGGCTCTGTTGGTTCAGTTTGATCAAGGGTTAAGTAACATTAGGGAACCTGAAAACCCAAGGACTCTGTATAACATTTCTGTAAGACAAGGCATTCAATGTTCTAAACAACTTGTAAAAAATCTTTAGAACACAGAGTGTTCTTTAGATGCATATTGCTTGTGTTGTGCAGAAAGAGCCCATTGCCTACCTGAACAATACATGGTGTGAAACTGAGTAACCACAATACAGTTGATATTGGATGCTTTAAGACCTGAGCAAGTGCTTCCCTGTTTGGGACCCACACTTGTCCCCAGAGGCAGTTTGCTTGGGATGAACAGATGAAAGAAAATACTTAGCAGAAATTTTGTCACCCAAAAGAAATATAAGAGGAGAAGTCCCACCAGTCTATTTGGATTTGTTTATACTCCCTCTGGTGGCTGATGCAGATCTGCATTACTGCCCTTTTGGCATGTGTAGCAATCACACCCTGATTCAAGAAGCCCAGAACACAGAGATCTTGTGCATGTCCATATGAAAAAAAAATGTATGAAGTTTCAGCATCTGTTTGGGTTTGACTTTTAACTAGCTATTGGTTTTGGTGTTTGAGAATTCATGATTTAAATTAATACATCTTACTTTTTTGTGCCTAGCACACAGGTTTTTTTTTTTACCCCATATAGCTTTGCAAAATTTCAGAGTATCACAGGCTTCAAGTTCCTGTTCTAGTTGGGCACCTTTGAGTTGCATGAAGCAACAATTTAATAAGGTTACCTCCAAATTATCTGAATAAGATAAAGATACTTGTGACTAGGAATTGCTGTATGGCTAGGCCTTGGGAAGAGTAAAGAGTTGACAGAAGTCTCTAAAGCCAGTGAGTATATAATCTATAGAAAAAGAAGTTTGTGCACTCAACAAACTTGCATCTCAATTCCATTTTCCTTTTTTATAAACATTCCTGTCATTTCCTAATCCCTACATCACAGATTCTGCTTTCTTGTACTTCCTTCTCCCTCATAATATTGACTTGCACAGGGGCAATCTTGCCCTATAGGACTTCTCTCTGCATAACAAACCTTCAGCTTTAGCTCCCTTTGCTGATGGGTCCCTTCTTTCTTTGAATCGGCCAAAAGCATGACAACCGCCATAACTGGAGTATGTAGTACTCACCTGAAAGGAAACTTTGAACTCCTCTAATTCATCATATGGGAAAAATGGTACCTCTAAGAGTTGATGAGTCTTACCTATGGTTACACACATAACCTAAGAGTGGTGGAAGTAAGATGAGACTCCAGTTCTCCTACAGCCTACCAAAGCCATCTTATACTAAACTGCGTTATCTCCTATGTTAGTTTTTGTAGTAGGAATGTTCCCATGCATGATGTTTTCTCACGTATTGTGCTTGCAATCTGGAGACAGGTATCTTCTCTTTTCTGCCTCCTTCCTTCTCCCCAACTTCTGCTTAAGCATCTAATACCAGTGGCAGAATTCTGCTTAAGAGAAAGGTGTTTAAAATTAGCTCCCTTTAATGAGCCAGTCAAATCCACAATGAGATACCATCTCACATCTGTTAGAATAGCTATAATCAACAGGAAAAGGAATAACAAATGCTAGAGAGGATGTAGAAAAAAAGGAAGCCTCATCCACTGCTGGTGGGACTGCAAATTGGTACAGCCACTATAGAAAACAGTATTGAGGTTCCTCAAAAAACTAAGAATTGATCTACCATATGATCCAGCCATCCCTCTACTGAGTATTTATCCCAAAGACTTGAAAACCTATATCCAAAAAGATATTTGCACACCGTTGTTCATAGCAGCATTATTCACAGTGGGCAGGACATGGAAGCAAAAGAAGTGTCCTATGATAGATGATTGGATAAAGAAGCTGTGGTACACATATACCGTGGAATATTACTCAGCCATAAGAAGATGAAATATTGCCATTTGCAACAACATGGATGGACCTAGAGATAATCATGCTAAGTGAAGTAAACGAGACAGAAAAAGTTGAAAATCACATGATATCACTTAATTGTGGAATATAAACATAAAAGTAACAAATGAGCAGGACAAACAGAGACTCATGGGCATGGGCTATAGACTAGTATTTACCAGAGGGTAATGGTTGTGGGAGCAGGGAGGTAGATGGGGTAGAAGCCATCAAATAAGTGATGACAGAAAGAAATCTAACTATGGAAGGTGAACACACAGTGTAAATATATATATATGCCTTATTGTTGAAGTGTTCAGCTAAAACTTACTAGATTTCGTTAACCAATGTCACCATAAAAATAAATAAGTTAATTAATTAATCAATTAATTGATTAATTAATTAAAAAAGGAGGCAGAAGACCTGAATAGACATTTCTTAAAAGAGGATGTATAAATGACCAACAGACACATGAAAAGATGCTCAACATCACAAATCTAATTATCAGATAAATGCAAATCAAAATCACAATGAGAGATCACTTCACACTTGTCAGAATGGTTATTATTAAAAGGAAAACACTTACGTTTAAGTGTTTAATCTGTTTTGAGTTTATTTTTGTATATGGTGTAAAAAAGTGATCTGGTTTCTTTTTTTTTCTGCATGTATCTGTTTACTTTTCCCAACACTATAGAACAGACTGCCTTTACCCCTTTGTATATTCTTGCCTCCTTCATCGTACAGTAATTGACTATAGAAGTGTGGATTTAGTTCTGAGCTTTCTACTTTGGTCTATTGATCTAAGTGTCTGTTTTTTTATTTTTGTTATTTTTGTTTTTGTTTTTGTTTTTGCTAGTAGCATACTGTTTTGATTACTATAGTTTTGTAGTATAGTTTGAAATCAGGTAGTGCGATAGCTCCAACTTTGTTCTTCTTTCTCAAGATTGTTTAGTTTTTTCTAATTCCATATGTTTTAGAATTATTGGTTCTAGTTATATTTAAAAAATGCTATTGGTATTTTGATAGAGATTGCATTTAATCTATAGATTGCTTTTGGTAGTATGGACATTTTAATGATGTTAATTCTTCCCATCTGTTAAAATGGTATATGCTTCCATTCATTTGTATCTTCCTCAATTCTTTCTTCAGTGTCTTATAATTTTCTGTGTAGAGGACTCTTACTACTTTAAATTTATTCCTAGGTATTTTATTATATTTTTGATGACTGTAAATGGGATTGTTCTTAATTTCATTTCTAATAGTTCACTTTTAGTTCATGAAAATGCAACAGTCTGTGCATCTTTCGATATGAAGTGATTATCTTGTAGGCAGCATATGTAAGGGTTTTGTTTTCTTATCCATTCAGGTACCTTATCTTTTATTCGAAACATTATTCCATTTATGTCTAAAGTAATTATTGCTTGATGTGTAGTTTTTGCCATTTTATTACTCATATTTTTATCTTTTTTCTTCTTCTCAAAGAAGTCCCTTTAACATTTCTTGTAATACAGGCTTGGTATTGATGGACTTCCTTAGCTTTTTCTTGTCTGGATAGCTCTTTATTTGTATTTCCACTCTAAATGATATCTTTGATGAGTAGACTAATCTTGGTCATAGTCCTTCCTTCCCATCTCTTTGAATATTTCTCGCCAATCCCTTCTGGCCTGAAAGTTTCTGTGGAGAAATCAGCTGACAGTCTTATGAGAGGTCCTTATAGGATAACTAACTGCTTTTCTCTTACTGCTTTTAAGATTTTCAATTGTCTTTAACCTTGGCATGTTAATTATGATGCATCTTAGTGTGAGCATCTTCGGGTTCATATTGTTTGAGACTCTGAGTTTCCTGGGCTTTTAAGTCTATTTACTTCACCAGGTTAGGGAAATTTTCCATCATTATTTCTTGAAATAGGTTTTCAGTTTCTTCTTCTCTCTCTTCTCCTTTTGGTACCACTATGAGGTTGGTATGCTTGATGTTGTCCCAGAATCCCCTTAAACCATCACCTTTTTTGGGATTCTTTTTTCTTGTTGCTGTTTCTGATTGGTGTGTTTTCTACTACCTTATCTTCTAAATTGCTAATTTGATCTTCTTTTTAATGTAATCTACTGTCAATTCCTCTTAAGGTATTCTTCATTTTATTTATTGTATCTTCATTTCTGACTGGTTTTTTTATGTTTTCTGTCTCTACTTTTATATTTTCTGTTTGTTAAAGTTATCACTGAATTAATCTATTCCTCATCTAAGTTCACTGAGCATACTTATAATCAGTGTTTTTGAAATCTGCATCTGGTAGATTGTCTCCATTTTGTTTAGTTCTTTTTTTAGAGTTTTGTTTTGTTCTTTCACTTGGGACATGTTTCTTTGCCTTCCAATTATGGCTGCCTCTATGTTTGCTTCTATGTATCAGATAGGGCTGCTATGTTTCCCAGTCTTAGTATAGTGGCCTTATGTAGTATGTCTCCTGTGGGGCCTAGGGGACAATCACCTGAGCTGGGTGCTCCAGGTGTGTCCCTTGTATGGATTGTGTGTGCCTTCCTGTGGTAGTTGAGCCTTGTTTACTGTTTTCACATCAGTGGGAGGGGACTGACCCTCGGGCTGATTGATTGTGATGACTGGCCGTGACTACAGTCAAGAAGCTGACCATACAGAGCTGGATTCACTTTAGCAGGGTTCTGGTGCCTGCTCATTCTGGTCTTTGTGTGTGTCATCTTCGGATATGGCCCTGGGAAGTACTCTGGCTCAGTCAGAAGTTGGCTGCCAGGCATGCTGGCCTCAGGGCCTCCTGAGAGAGTTTCTGCCATAGGCCAAGTTCAGCTGCACCTTGTGTCCTGCATAGGCCACTTAGCAGGAGCTACCAAGAACTCTGCAGATGGCTGCTACCCACATTGGGTTTGGAGGTGTTTCAAGAGGTCAAACTGTGAACTGATGACAGCTGCTGCTAGTGCTGGGCTTAAGGCTGTTCAATAAGAGGTATGGGGCATTCAGAGGCCAGATGCTCCTTCTTTGGTTTTGTGAAACTTTGAGATATTTTAGGAAAGTCCATAGCATGAGTAAAGACAAGCCATTTGAATGAAAAAGCCACTGGAAGCGGCTTGGTAGGCCCACAAGTCCCAGGGAATTACCAGGGTGGGTGACCAGTGTTAGCCAGGTTAATGGAAACTCAGATATGGTGGCCACCTGTGTCTGCACTCTGGGTCAGGGAAGGGCCCAACAAAGGAACAGTGGCCTTTCCAGCACTTCTGTCTAGGGAAAAACTACCCTTCCAGCCCTTGCCATGAAGCCAGACTATTTAGGTCTTCCCATATGTTCTTATAGCTTTTCAGCTCCCGCCCAAGCACTAGAACCCAGAGAGAGTGAGTCCATCAGGGAGTTAGTCTATGCACAGGCCCTTCAAGAGAAATGCGTGGGACCTCTGCAGCCCTCCACCCCACTCAGCCACAATTACTGCTGATTTTCACACTCATATTTTGTGGGGACTCCTCTTCCTGGCACTAGAACCCTGAGCTGTGGAGCCTGACATGGGGCTTGGACCCCTCACTCCTCTGGGGGAACCCCAGCAGCTGATATATCCTTCCCTATTTTCAACCACCACATGTGGATTTTGGACTAGCTTATTTTGCATCTCCATTCCTCATACCAGTCTCAAGGTGGTTCCTTCTGTATGTCTTTGGTTGTAGGACTTCTGTTCAGCTAGACTTCAGGTGATTTCAATGATGGGTGTTCTGTAGTTTAGCTGTAATTTTGATGTGGTCTTCTTCAGAGGAGGCAAGCACAGCTTTTTCCTTCTCTGCCATCTTGACAGGAAACTCTATCCTTTATTTTTTTGTCAATGTTGTGTATCAAGCTGATTAATTTGAAGATATTGAACCAAATTTGCATCCCAGTAATAAATACCACTTGATCATGGTGCACGATATTTTGATAGTATTCAGTTGCTATTATGTTGAGAATTTTAGGATATATGTTTTTCAGGGATATCGACCTATAATATTTTTGTAATGCTTTTGCCTGTTTCTTCTGTCAAATAATGTTGGCCACATAGAATAAGTTTGGAAGCTTTCCTTCCTCTTCAAGTTTTTGGAATAATTTAAGAAGAATAAGTATTAATTCTTCTTTAAATGTTTGGTGGAATTCATCTGTGTATCTGTTTGGTCCTGGGCAGAGTTTTTTGATTACTGATTCAATTTTGTTACTAGTAATTGGTCTGTTTAGATTTTCTGTTTCTTCCTGATTCATTCTTAGAAGATTGCATGTATCTAGGAATTTATCTATTTCTTCCAGGTTGTCCAATTTGTTGGCATACAATTGTTTGTAATATTTTCTTATAACTCTTTGTATTTCTGTGGTGTCAGTTATCACTTCTTTTTCATATCTGATTTTATTTATTTAGGCCCTCTTTTTTTTCTTCATGAGTTTAACGTTTATCAATTTTGTTAATTTTTTCAAGGAAACAACTCTTAGATTTATCTTTTTTTATTGTTTTTAGTTGTTTTTTCATTTATTTTGAATCTAATCTTTATTATTTCCTTCTTTCTACTCACTTTGGGTTTTGTTTTTTCTCCTTTTGCTAGTTCTGTTAAGTGTAAGATTATATTGTTTATTTGAGATTTTCTTGATTGTTGAAGTAAGCCTATATTGCTATGAATTTCCCTCTTAGAAGTACTTTTGTTGTTTCTCATAGATTTTAGTTTATTGTATTTTTATTTTCATTTGTCTCAAGAAAATCTTTTGATTTCTTCCTTGATATCTTCATTTACACATGGAATGTTTAGTAGTATGTTGTTTAGCTTCCACATCTTTGTGTTTTTTTCCCAGTTCTCTTCTTATAATTGATCTCTAGTTCCATACTCTTGTGATCAAAGATATTGATATAATTTCAATCTTTTAAAAATTTATTGAGGCTTGTGTAGGGTCTAACAACTGGTATATTCTGGAAAATTTTCTGTGTGCACTTAGAATGTGCATTCTGCTATTTTGTAAAATCTTCTGTGAATCTATTAAGTCCATCTGTCCTGATGTGTCACTTAGGGCCATTGTTTCCTTGCTAAATTTCTGCCTGGAGGATCTTTACATTGATGTAAGTAGGGAGTTAAAGTCCTCTACTATTATTGTAATAGTGTCAATCTCTCCCATTATGTCTCTTAATATTTGCTTCATATATTTAGTTGCTCCTGTTTTAAGTGCATAGATGCTTACAAGAGTTATAACCTCTTGTTGGATCGATACCTTTATAATTATGTAATGTCCTTATATGACTCTTGTTACAGCCTTTATTTTAAACTCTAATTTGTCTGATAAAAGTATTGCTACCCCAGTTTTTTTTTGCTTGTATTTGCATGAAATATTTTTTTCATCCCTCCATTTTCAGTCTGTGTGTGTCTTTCAATTTAAAGAGCATCTTTTGCAGGCAGTATATGCACATTTTTTAAAATCCATTCAGCCACCCTATGTGTTATGATTGGAGTATTTAGTCCATTTAGATTTAAAGTTATTAATTGGTTATTAATAGCTATGAGTTATTTCCATTTTATTAATTGGTTTTTGGTTTCTTTCTGGTCCTTCTCTATTTCTTTCTTCTTCTCTTGCCCTTTTCCTTTGTACATTGATGATTTTCTATATTGGTTTGTTTGAATGCCTTTCTTTTTATTTTTTGTATATCTGTAATAGATTTTGTTTTGTGGTTACCATGAGCTCTGATGCAGCCTGAGGCTGGTCACTGCTTGTGCTGATCTGGGACCATTTGGTGTGAGATATGATGCAAGTTGAGATCAGTCACCACTTGTAGTGGACCACTTTATTGGAGGTACATTGTGAGCAAAAGCCATCTACTGCTTGTGCCAGCCTTGGGGTCACTTGGTTGAAGCTATGTCATGAACTCAGGCTAGCCATCACTTTTTCCAGACTAGGGGATATTTGGTAAGAGCCACAACCCATATCAATGCCAACCATTTGTTTTGGGCTTTGGGCCGCTTGGTAGGAGCAACAATATGGGATAAGGCCAGTTGCCACTTGTGCCAAGCTTGAGGAAACTTAGAAAAGGCTGTGATGCACTCAAGGCTGGTCGCCACTTGTACTGGGCTTGAGGGTATTTCAGAGAGACAATGGTACAAGCCAAAGCCAACTACCACTTGTGTGAAGCTTAAGGGCCCTTGGGAAAGACTTCAGTGCGTGCTGAGGCCAGCCACTGCTTGTGGGGAAAGTCTGGAGCCCCTGGAAGAAGTTCTGGCTGGTCTAGCAGGTTGGGTGAGGCAGGGTCTCAAGAAAATGCAGGATCAGGGGAAACACTGTTAGCCGGGTTAATGTAGAGTGACAAATTTTGTTCCTGCCTGTGCCAGGCCAGCAATGTGAGATGAGAGCTCAGCAAAGATACAATTATGCCCATTAATGTTTCTGTACCTTGAGAGAGTTTCTCCAATCCTGCTTCTCCTGTCCTTGCTTTAAAGCGAATCAATTTAATTCCTCCTGTATGCCCCAGGTGTTTCTGGAGTGGCCACCCTTGTGCTGGAGTATGAAGTAAGTAAGTTAGTGTGTAAAACCTCTAAGTGCAGTGTCTTGGTCTCCTACTGCCCTTCTACTCTCCTGGAGTTAATTCGCACTGGTGTTCAAACCCAGATATTATGAGGACTCCTCTTTCCGGCACAAGTGTCCAAGCTGTGGAGCCTAGTATGTGGTTTGGACCCTTGCTCCTCAGGGGAAACCTCCACAGCTAAGATATCCCTCACATTTTATAATCACCACACTATGGTATGGGACCTGCCTAGAATACATGTCTCTTTCTCCTACCTGTCTTGATGTTTATATCTTTAGTTATAGGAATTCTGTTTATCCAGTCTTCAGGTGTTTCTCAGTGATGGTTGTAATTTCAATGTGTTTCTAGAAAGAAGTGAGTTCATCTCTACTCCTCCATCTTGACTCCACCTCCCACGGATGCACACGCAGACATTGTTTTCTTTATCATGGAAATTTTCTTGAATTCATAGCTCTGAGCAAACGCAGTTTAGTAAATAAATGTAGACCAGCAAGCTCTCTTTATTTTTTGTTGATGTTGTGTGTTGCTGAAATTCCAGTAACTGTTTCCCCTATCAATGATACTATAGACTACTTTCTATCACTGCTCAAAGCAAATAAGGAATGACTTGTGATGAAAAATATTTTACAGAAATAACACAACTAGTTCAGAAAAAAATAATATTGCCATATAAGGATGCAAGCAGGAAAACATATATTTAGGACAGATTAAAAGCTTAATAGAATGAAAAAATATATATAGCAATGTCAATCTAATATCTGCTTCTGAATCCAAAAAGTGATACTAGGTAGAATAGTTAGAAATTTCTCAGTTGGTTTTCATTACATATGTTCTGTGTGGACTTGCAAAACCAAACTAGAGCCTATAGTTGGACTGTGATTTACCAATGCCTTTGTGTCACTTGTTATTTTCCAATTTCATTTCCGGTTTTCAGAGACAGTGTCTGTCTTCTCTGAGAATCCTTCTCTCTTTCAATCAAAATGATTTTTTAACTCAAATTTTACCATTAAAAATTAGTATCATTAATTCTTTAAGTGTTTTCCCACTTAAACTACAAATTGCCCCTGATGGAATTATTGGCAGTCAGTTTGTACCAAAAAAGTTTGTCACAAAAATATATAAGATTACAGTTGATTTTGCATCTAACAGGATTTTCCTCTCACAGTCCTAAGTTACCCTGACATCCCTTAGATATGTAGCTCCTTGTCAGTCCTACTCACAATGGTGAGAGAGAGCCATTTCTGAGAACCCATCATAGTGGAATTACCTTAGTCAGATATTTGTCACAGGGAATAAAGGTCACCTGAGTGCTTTGTGGTTTGTGTAGTGTGAAGATGAAGAGTATAACTTCTGCTTAGGTGACTTTAGCTTAAGGTTCCACCATTGAAGGCAAGGAAATAATTAAAAGCACCATCTCTTTAATTTGATTAGCAATTTATTAAATGATAATTGGCATTTTAAAGATCATTTTAAAGATGATTTGAAGCCATATATTCAGATCTTTTATAAATCTCTCTATCTCATGTCAAATAAAAGAAACTAAAAACAAAAGTAATTTATAAATCTTAATATTTATGATTCCTTCTTCTCTTCCTACATTTCCCTCACTCAGCTTCAGTCTATCTCCTCTGTCTACCTTTTCTTCATAGTTTCTTTTTTATGGAGACTGCCTTGGTCACACTCTTTTCTTGCTTTCTCTTTTAACTGCCCTTCTAGCTTCCCCGCCCTCTCTGCCTTTTCTTTCTTCTTATCTTCTGCTCAATCTACCTTCACCTTAAATAGCATGCAAAGCAAATGTCTTTAGAAATAGTTTTTAAATAAAGTTTCATTTATTTTTTCTGAAATTTTGAAGTATTGTGCATTTTAGTTATAGAATTTTTATTTGGTTCTTTTCTCAGTTTCTATGTTAAGGTTTTCTATCTTTTCATTAATGCAAGCATATTTTCTTTTAAGTCATTGAGCATTGTTATAATAACTAATTTAAAATCCTTGTGTTCTAATTCCAACATCTAGGTTGTCTTGAGGTAAGTCTTCAGTGATTGTCTTGTCTTGAGAATGGGTCACATTTTCCTGGTTCTTGATATACCAAGTAATTTTGGGATATATCCTGTGCATTGTGAATTATTATGGAGACTCTGGATTCTGTTATATTCCTCCAAAAATTGTTTCTCTTTTTAAGCAGGGAATTAAATTGGTTGGTTGGACTCACACTGAAAATACTATTTCTTAGGTGATACTTCAAATTTCAATATAAGTATTTTGTGCTTAGCTGGGATACTTTGTGTCTTCCTGTGCATATGGTTCAGGGGTCAGTTGGAGACCTGGGCAAAAATATACACAGAATTTATATTTACTTTTCTGTGGATCACTCCTTTCTCGGATTTTTCTCTCACTTGGTAGTGGCTGTAGATATGAGTTGCCCGTAATATTTTCAGACTGGAAAAAATGTTTTTTACAGGAGTTTTGGCAGCCTCATGCAGTGTTGACTACAGCCTAACCTTAGACTAAAAGCTGTAAAAAAACAGAAGCTCATCCCATTTTTCCCCTTACTTTCCAAGATTCACTCCCTCGCAGGATCTGCTTATTTTTTTCTCCCTTCCAGGACCTTCAGGTAGCTGGTTTCTGTATTTTTCCAGAGTTTGTAGCTGTTAACTATGAGAGGTTTAGTATAACAGGAGCTTACTCAGATATGTTGGGAGCAAAATCAGTTTTTCTTGATTTCTGAAATGATATGAGTTCAACTTTTTCTATGTCTTTATCTAAAAGAATGCTAATTTACATTGTAGGCCAGAGCCTTTGAATTTTTTTTCTTGTTGTTGGTCAATGACCTTCTATAAAGAGACAGTTCTGTAGCCCAATCTAGGAAAAGCTGTCACATCAAGCTTCATTTCAATTTATTCACAAAATTCACTGTCCTCCTTTCATAACAAAATCCTTCAGCTGCCTGTGGTGGTTGTCTAAGGACCATCCTTGAATTTTATGGAGTGGGGCAAGACTATCAGAAAGATTATATGTATAAGAGGAAGAAAAAGATCTTGATTTTATATAAAAATATTCTTCTGTATCACATAATCATTTTATAAATGTCTTTCGTTTAGCCCTCATAACTTGGCCAGTTGAATATTATTGTCCACTTTTAATAGATGAGAGAAATGAAGTTCAAAGGCTGCACAGCTAGTAATTTTTATAGGCTTTCAATTAAAAAAAGTCAACACAAAAAAACTGTATTGGTCATTCTACTATGTTCATAATAATAATATTGATAATGATAATAAAAATCACAATATCCAGGTGCCACTTTTCCTCTTAGCAAAAAAGGATTCAGTTCGATCTCTGATTTTTGACTGATAAGATTTTATAAATGCTAAGTATAGTTTTCTATTAAGATTGAAACCTATGAGAAAAAAAGCCATGGACTGATCCATCATCCAAGTAGCCATTTAATATTATTTTATCAGCCAGCTGGCTAATGGGCTGTGTTAGACAATGGATAGATTGTATTCTGTTGAAACCATAGAATGGGAGGGGAAAAAAGAGCAATTCCACATTTATTTGGCTTATCCACTACCAGGAAGCCCCAGATGCAGAGAACATTTATTTCATTTTAACAAATAGATGACACCTCCCTGTTTTAGACCGGAAGAAAACCTCTGTTTGGCCTCAGGGTGAATGGGAGCATTGGTGATGGAATATCTAGTGTGAGCCATTGTCCCCATACTGAGAAAAAATAGCTAAAACATTATGGTGTGATTCTAAGGGAAAATGTTAAGTTAATGGTAGATTTATCTAAAACTGGATTTAAAAAATATTGACTGCTTCATGTTTTATAAAGGGAACTTGCAGACAACAGAAAGTGAGCTCCCTGTTGAATTGATAGTAACTCTATTAAGAGATGAGAACACAGGAAGAGATCTTTGAAGCACAGTTGGAAGAAGGAAGTTATAAGCCTGACTTAGACAACAGATAGCAGCCTCAGACTGGACAGTTGGAGATGGTGGGAAAACATGGATTTTCCACCCCAACCCATTTAGTCATGAAAGCACTGTAGCAAGCAATTAGTCTGTAGAGCTGCATTTACCCTCCAAGTTCTGCAACTCAATTTGTGCTTAGTCATTTTGGAAAGTCATTTCACCTCTCAAAGGGAACCTCAGTTTCCTCATCCATATAAAAAAGTAGTTGGATTATGCTATCTTTTAGATACTTTCTAGATTTAACTTTTAAAGATTCAAGAATCTCTTTGTACTTTCTCACCGAAGTATTTCTCCACTTCATCCAAAAGTCAAGAATTCTACTTGTTGGAAAGCAAAATGGCATCAAAGTAGATGTATTAGTCAAAGCTTGAATTAGAATGGAAACAAATCAAAATAAAATCAGGGAAAATACATCTTTCTCACATGAACTAGAAAATAGATGACAGGTGATAAATGAATAGACTTTGGATTACTCTCTGACTGTAAACTTTCTTACATTTTTATGTGAAACTAACAGTTCACTTTAAATATCTACATTGAGTTCTCACAGAGAACAGGTAGCTCAAATATTGAAAGTCAGTAACTAATGCCAAATCTCACTGCTTTAGATGTGCTCAAAGACAGTCTTGAATGCATAAAGAGGAACAAGCACATTTGTCCCACCCATTACCCTGTCAATAGCAGGCTGGACCAGTGGTGAACATGGCTGGAAACCAGAAGTCAAATAGACCTAAAGGGAATGATACATGATTTGGGGAGGTTCCAGTATGACCTTGATGGAATACATGGAATAAGCAGTTCAGGCTTAATAGCCTAAAGTGTTGAAATCATGGATTGCTTTTGAACTATTATAACTTTGAGATACTTTGGATGTAAAGAAACTGAAATTACCATAGAAAAGAGACAAGTTTCTTTGTTTGTTTCTTGAGGAAATGGTATTTTTTCAGAACATTCTTAGGAACCAAACCTTTTCTGCTTCAATTTTTTTGGTTTTCTAAGGGATAGATGAATCCTCTCTCCACCCATATAGATGGAGTAAATGAATCAAAAACCGCTGATGGAAAGAAAGCAAACAGACATGAAAGAAGAAAGAAAAAGAAAAGAGGAGAGGGGGAAAGGAGAAGTACAAAGTGAGTTAACCCAGTGATAGAGCATCTATAGGTTTTCAGAGGGCAGAAAACCCTCATGATTATATTAGTGCTCAGCTCTTAAGTTATTGACATAAGCATTCCCAACAACATACATGTCTTATTTTTTTTTTCAAAAGTAGACCTCGAGATGAGAATTTGGATGCAGATCCCACATAGCTCAATGAGGGAGTGGGAAAAGTAAGACAAGAAAAAGAAACCAATGAAAGATACATTTGTGAGTGGGTTATCCCTGTGGGCAACTGGAGCTCAAACCTCTATGGACTGCATAGAATACCTATGTTAGTTTCCTAGGGCTGCTGAAAGAAATAACCACAAACTTAGTGGGTTAAAACAAGAGATTTATTCTCTCACAGCTCTTGAGACCAAGAATCTGAATTTGATGTTTTAGAAGGCTTGGTTTCTTCTGGAGCCTCTGCAGGAGAATATGTTCCATGACTCCCTCCTAGCTTCCAGTGGCTGCCAGCAATCCTTGTCATTCCTTGTCCTGTAGCTACATCACTCCAGTCTCTGCCTCTGTCTTCATGTCACCTTAACCTCTTCTCTTCTATAAGGCACTTGTCATTGAATTAAAGGCTCACCATAATCCAGGATGATCTTACCTTGAGATCCTTAACTTAAGTACATATGCAAGATCTTTTTAAAAATAAGTTCCCACTTACAGGTTCCAGGTGGACATATCTTGTTTTAGGGCGGGGAGGGACACCATTCAACCCACTATAGTACCTCTTAGAATTGTTCCACTGAGGAAGCTGGAATATGTAGTTCACTGACTCTCATACCTTATTAATTAAAAACTGCCCCTATGGGGGCATAAAATCCCTAACCCTCTGGCCTATTCTTGCTTGGGGTTAACAAGCAACTTTGGTACTAGTGAAATCCCAGAGACAAAGAAGCAGAGAGATGGAATTGCTTGTTGTGAGAAATAGTCAGAGTGCACGCACATGAAAACTGACATCCCTGGCCACAGGGGACCTTAGAAGTGTGCCAAGAGGACGTGAGTAAGAGTTTTGGTAATAACTGCTACAAGGCATAACAAAATAAAGACACTGAATGAGATGACTGTCAGTTGAGTTGGTGGGAATGGATAAGGACAATATGAGAAGACTGAACAAAGTTGTAGAGCAGAAAAGGACTACAAAACTAACATAATGGCATGATTTTTGTAGACTCAAACATGCAGTTTTATGAGTCATTCAGCAGCACTAGGTCCACAGGAAGTGGTGAAATATTAACTTGAGGAAATGACCAAATATATCCTGGGAAAGCTATCCAAAATCCCAAGCAGAATCCATTGGGCACTTCAGCCTTATCTTGATTCAAGAACTTTTTATGTGAATCTCAGCAAGAACTTCAGATGTTGGTTTAATCCTTAGGGTTTGGGAAGGTATTTCCTTAACTTGTGTCATTGGTAAAGACCTCAACTATCTGAGAGCACAAAGACAGACTCTATCCCTGGTTAAGAACAGGAAATAGCAAAAGGTAGATAGGATAGTAAGGTACAAATAAATAACCTTGACTTTAGAATAGGGCTTTATTCTGGGTGAAGTGAGAAGAAACAAGAAAACAACTAACTAAGAATAAGGGTGAGATCCCAGACAGTATTCCAATCCTCTTGGCTAATCCAAGGGCCTGGGAGAGGAAGGAAGAGTAAGTACAATGACCCAGAAGCTTCACATGTCTCTTAGATAGTCTGGACACCAGATCTGGTCAGCAGTGAAGAAGGAATGGCTGGGTCCCAAGAGGACAGAATGCCAAGCTCCACTACATTGAAGGGCTGATACCACAAAGATATTTCCCGTTGCTGTTAAGATCTTTGCTGATGGATGCGACAGCTAGAGAAACCTAGAGAAAGAGAAGGAAGATATTGCTTGAGGTATCCCTGAGTCAGCGTTGTCCAGAGTAAATGAGTTTGTTTAATTTAAGTTTCTCCATATTGCGCATAGAATGACATTACCCAATAATTCCTCTTTGCTTTCAGTTCTAATTTAAAAAAATGCAGGGGTTTTTATATAAGAAATGCCTGGTTTGTAAGTGAAGATAATGTTAATTGCTGTAATATATAAACCTGAATATGTGTAATACTCAAACATGGTAGAAAATTATTTCTAGCTCACTTGAAGTCCAAAACATGTATCACCTGATGGGGAGGGTTCCTTCTAAGGAAATTCAGAAACCCAGGTTCTTCTATCTTGTGGCTCTATCATTTTCAATATATGGCTTCTAAGGTCACTCATTTACATCAATATGGGACTAGAAAAAACAGTTTAGGTAATCCTTGTAAGAGATTTTTAGAAGCCAAGCCTGATAGTGACATGCATGGCTTCTCTGCCAATCCATTGTCTAGAATTTAGTCATGTAGTCTCCCCCAGCTGCAAGACAGCCTAAGAAATATAGCTGTGTGCCAAGGAAGAAGAGGAAATGAGCCTTGTGAACAGCTAGTTAGTTTCTATCACTCCTGAATAATGAGTATCAGGCCACCACACTAGCATCCAGGCAAGGTGGAGAATTGCAGACTTGATTGGTTTTACCTATAGGCAGGACTTGGGAGGGATAACTTATCTCTGCTATATGTGGTATTGGCTAGGCTCATTCACATGGCTGCATCATCTGGTGATGGGCTGCCAAGTCCAAGATGGCTTCACTCACATGCCTGGAAGTCTTTGCTTTGCCTATAGGCTTGGGTAATTGTATCCTCCTCCAGATGACCTCTCTTCATGGAGTCTCTCTCTAATTGGGATATCTGGACTTCTTTGCATGCTGAGTCATGGTGAAGGGCAAAAGCAGAAGCTTCCATGCCTCTTAAGACCTAGGCCTTTAACTGGCATAATGTTACTTTCACTGTATTCTGTTGGTCAGTGCAAGTCACATGGCCAGTCCAGATTCAACAGGAGGGTAAATAGACTCCATTTCTGGATGAGAGGAATGTCATGCATGTATAAAATAGGAAGAAATATTGGTGGCCATATTTGTAGACAATCTACCACAATGTCTAAAGCAGTAGACAACAAGAGAGGACCCAGGCTTGCAGCTAGTGAGTCAAAGTACAGCACTGGACAATAGGCAAATGTTTTCACATTTGAGCAAAAAAGTGACAGGGAGGGCTGGCAGCAAGTGATGGTGGCTCAGCCAATGGGACTGGCATTATCGATATTACTTCAATTTCTAGACATCCTAATGGGGTTGGAGTCAGGTTAGAAGCCCCAAGGTTAGATTAAGGGCCCCCCTGCATGTGTCCATCCATGCCCTCAAGGAGATTCTTCTCACCCTATTATGATAGCTTATGTACTTTTCTGTGCCTCTCTGTTTTAAGGTCCTTGAAGATTGGTGTGGGGTCCTATTCACTGATGTGGCCATAACACTTACCACAGTGTTTGTCACATAGTAGATATGTAATGAATACTTGTTGAACATTCTGTTTGGGCAAGGCCTACACAACTCAGTATGTCCTTGGCAGGAATTCCCCTCCATTGGCTTTGACAAGGCCCAAACAGGCCTATAGAAGGGTTCACAGAGCTTTGAGGGCTCCTGGTGTTCTTATCTCTTGCCTTTCTATGACTCACACAAATAGGCCCAAGAATGGAGCTGCAATTACAATTGACCATCTAGCCCATTCCAAAAGACCATGAGGACTTATCCCATCTTCCATGTCCCTCAAGGTGTCTCATCCCCAGGACCTCTCTCCCCAAACATCTCTGAGTTTTCCCAAAGCTGACTCACTGTGTGCTTACTCACTGGATAGGAACAGCTGGTAGAAAGTAGAGCTTCAACATGGTGATGGATTTCAGAACACAGCAGCTGGGGCCATAGGTGAATTACAGTCCCCATGGTCAGGGGTCTGAGAGGGGCATTCTCAGGACTGCCACACTCTCCTTATTGCAGTCTTCTATCTTCTGACTAAACACACCTCACCACTTTTCACTGAAGACCTTTTCATTAAAATCAGTCTTTCCACCACTACAATTTTCTTATTTCAACATACACATGATGAATCCTTTCAACAGTTTGGATTCTCATTTCCTTGACATCCTTATTTCCTGTGATCTCTACCATGTTCATCTCAGCCATTGCCAAGGTCTCATTACCAAGGGTTACTCCATTCTCTAACATTAGTTACAAACTTCTCACATTCCCACTTGCTATTATCTCAGCTCACTCACTCTAATGCTCTGACTTCAATCAAACTTGGACTGCTTTAGGTCCCCAGCCCTGTCGCTGAGCCAACTTTTCACTTCACCTTACCCCTTTAACTTCCTCTATCTTTAACTTTTCCACCTTTGAGTCCACAGTCCATTCACCGTATACACCGCCCCTTGAACATACGGTCTTCCTTGTGTGTTCTCTCAACTCCATTACCTTGCTTGCCATTCCTAAGCAAGCTCAGCCTTGTTTCATTTCAGACTGCCACCTCTTCCATCCTAGCTCCTAAGCAGCTGAAGGTGGCTGGTGAAAATCACTCATCCATTGCTAACTGGTCTCACTTGAAATTTATGATGGCGGACTTCAAGTGGGACCTCAGTGAAGCCAGGCAATCTTACCTCACTTCACTCTCCCCTCTCTCTCAGATGACTATTTTGTACTTTTAATTTTCCCTCAAACTCCCAGCAATTCCTCTGGGTTCCTCCTTATCAACTGGTAAACTTGTTTCTTATTTCCCTGAGAGAGAAACAATCAGAAGAGATTTTTCTTCCTTTCCATCACTTCATCTGCTTACCTACCTTCTTTTATACTCCCAACTTTGCCCTTACTCATGATAAAATAGATAAATTGTATCTTTCTATACAAGGCCAACCCCTCCAAGTATGAACTAGATTTTAGATTTCATCTCCTGTTACTCAGTCAAGCCTTTACTCCTGCAATTCTCTCTCTCTCTCTCTCTCTCTCTCTCTCTCTCTCTCTCTCTCTCTCTCTCTCTCTCTTTCTCTCTCCCTTGCTTCTTACATATTTCTATCCTTACTGAACCATTTTCATCAGTATAAAAACATGCTGGAATACCTGTCATTGTAGAATAAATTAATACCTCCTTGATGCATGTACCTCTCTAGCTACTGCCCATTTCTCCTCTCCCCTTTATAGTAAAATTCCCTCACAAAGTTATCTGTACCTGCCATCTCCACTTTGTCTCCTCCCATCTCTTATTATTCTTGAACCTCCTCCAGTCTGGTGTTGAGGAAATTAGAACTATTTCTCCAGCCCCATTATTTGATCTTCAGTAAACATTTCACAGTTTCAGGCTACTTTCTTGCCTCCAATGTTCTTTTCTGAGTAGGCCAACCTGACCCTAGAAAGCTCCTCCTGGGTAGAGAATCCCCATGCCCTAGCATCTCCTTGCTTTGGGACTGAGTTGATTCGGGCACTTCTCTTCCTAAGACTCTTCCATCAGACAACCAGGGTGTGTACTGATGTATGAACTTCATAGAGCACCACTTAGACTCATTTGGAAAAGATATTCTGGGTCCCCTTCTTACCCTGGATATTCCTGTGCTCAGTGTTTGAATTCCCACCCTCCAACAATGAAGGAAAACATGTCCTGATGGAGCATCTCTCCTCTGAGGGCCCCTCTTTGTCATCAGTTCCAGGACCTAAGTACTACCATATGCCCAAGGATGAGCATCTGTTCTCCCAGTAACAGGCTCATGCTTTGATACAGACCACCTTCACTTTTCTTTTATAAATTTGAGGGCTTTCCTTTGGTGATTGTCTTCCCAGCTGTGGAAACTAAAGAGACAAGTACATAAGAAATAACAAAATAATTAATTTAATAAATATTTGTTAATCTACTGTTCCATATTAGGTGCATGTTTACAAAGGTGAGCAAAACAAGCAAATTCTTGTCCATATGAACCTTACAGTCGAATGTTTATCTGTCTATCTGTTGATCTGCTTATATATCTACTTATTTAGAAATCATGTGTCTTCTTTACCTACCATCCATGTATTTCTCTATCTCTCCATAGCTTATATTATGATTTCTCTCAAAAAAGAACAGCATGGGCTAAGTGAAGGTAAACATGTCCTATGGTCAGGTCCTCCCTTCAAACTCAAAATCAGACTTCACACTTGTGTATCTACTCTAGCCCCTCAGTAGAACCTGCCCATTCATTGATGGGCCACAGTGAACTATTATGTCCAGTTCTATATATACATGCATCTTCTATTCAACAGCTATCGTTGTGAAACTGCAGAGCCATTATTATTAGCTTCATATCACCATTAAGGACTTTCTGACTAAAAGATGCTAAGCAAATTTCTTGAGGTCAGTCATCTATTTAGTGGTTGAGCTGGTACTTAAAGTTTAGAGTTTTAGATTCAGATTAGATAGTGTTGTAAGGCCACATAGGCCATAAAGATTCTTATTTGCCAGGTACCCAGTAAAACATAATATGATTATTCAAGGTTTGTTTTTGTAGTTATATTATTTGCACAGAGATACTTTTTGGCCTTGTGGTGACCACAGAGAGTAGTAAAGTCCACATTTGCCTGTTTTCCTTCTTCTCAAATTCAAAATAGTGACTGAGTAAAGATGGCCACACCCCATTTACACATATCCCCAGGAGTAGTAGATAAGATATGTGGTATTGTTCTTTTGTATTTATGAAATAGTCATCCATATTACTTTTATAATCATATTTAATTTTGTTATTCAATGCTGAAACTATGGTGGTATTTACCAAGAAACTCTTGATAAGCATGTTTCCAAATATAAACAGATAACACCTTTCATACTTTGTTTTAAATTATGCTACTTTCAGATACATAATTCTGAGGTACATACATTATGTATTAGCAATATGTAGCCCCACATAACTCCATTCTCCAATAAATAAGTATCATTATTATTTAAGATCTCCTATCATCTCACACCTGTTAGAATAGCTATAATCAACAGGACAAGTAATAACAAATGTTGGAGAGGGTGTGGAGAAAAAGGAACCCTTATACACTGTTGGTGGGACTGCAAATTGGTACAGTCACTATGGAGAACAGTATAGAGTTTCCTCAAAAAACTAAGAATTGATCTACCATAATATCTAGCAATCCCTCTACTGGACATTTACCCTAAAGACTTGAAAACCCATATCCAAAAAGATATTTGCACACTGATGTTCATAGCAGCATTATTCATGGTGGCCAGGACATGGAAGCAAGTTACGTGTCCTATAATAGATGATTGGGTAAAGAAGCTGTAGTACATATATACAATGGAATATTACTCAGCCATAAGAAGAAATGAAATACTGCCATTTGCAACAACATGGATGGATCTTGAGGTAATCATGCTAAGCGATTAATTAATCAATTAATTAATTTAGAAAAATTGTTTAAATAAAAAAATATCTCCCAACACTCGATGAAGAAACAGTAAGTGGAAACATGTAACCTCTACGGGGAGCTCAAAGATTCTCTCTGGGGAAGATCAGGACTGGTAGTGAGGGGTGAAGGGCAAGGACATTATTGGGCTCAGGTGTGGGCAGGTAGCCTTTGGCTGTGCCTAGCCTGGAGGTTAGAAGACTTTGATGTGTACAATAAGGGTCTTTTGACCTTCTCTTGGGATGCAACCTTTTGAGAACTCTTCTCATATGGCTGATGTCACAAAATGTCTTTTTTCTGCACCCAAGGGACCAGAGTAGGAACTGGATGAGACATGGCAAAGTCTGGGCCCTCACTCAGGGGAACAATGGAATGCTATGACCCGCCACAATCCAGGTCTGATCTCCAGATCCAGGGGTTAAACATAAGAGGTACGTGGAGGCTAGGGGTCAAAACCATATGGAATTAAGTAGAAGAACTTGCCTAAAAGTCTCTCTACTGAGTTCTTAGGGGAGCCTCATAGAGGTATCTGTGGCCACAGTAGGCTAATGTTTGTGGGCTTGAGGATCAGGAGGCCTGAATCATTCCTTCATTAATGACACAAGTAACACGATCAAACACATCAATCCAATTTATGGTGTAGAAAATGTGTCCTGAATGGACAGTAGACTAGGGGTTACCAGATGGGAGAGCGAGGGAGAAGGTAGATGGGATAAAGGGGTCAAATATGTGGTGACAGAAAAAAATCTAACTATGGATGGCAAGCATACAATGCAATATAAATATGACTTACCGTTGAATTATACACTTGAAACTTATTAGATTTCATTAACTCATGTCACCATAGTAAAAATTTTAAAAAATAAAATGTGTCCTGAGAAAATATATGTGATATAAACATAAATATAATACTGTGTTTATGAAAATATGTTATAAAAATTATAAATTGAGTAAAGTTTCAACTAATGCATTACTGAACAAAACAGAACTATAACTTAAATAATCAACAAAACGAATGTGTGTGTGGCATGTAATCAAGTCAAGAGCAAGGTATGGGAGCTCAAAAGGCTGGAATTCAGGATGATTCATTTAATTGGCTCTGTCAACAGGGGATGTTCAGGGATGGCAAGTTCATTTAGCTGGGGAAATTGCCTTCTGGGGGAAAGACACAGAAACCCTTTAGCTTCTCTGGATTCCTGCCTTTTCCTTTTCCCTTTTTTTCAGTTCAACATCTATTTATTGAGCACATACTAGGTGCTAGACTCAGAGGAGACAAAGATAAATGAAACACAGTCCCTGCCCTGAGGCAGACTCAAAAACAGTGATCTTTATATAATGTACTGAGGGATGTCCAACACTGTGGGTTAAGGAGGGCCACTCTTACTGATTGATCAGAATGGCAACCATTAAGAAATATTACTCAGTCTCTTCTTTCTCTTTTTCACTTTCTCAGTATCATATTATTTCTAAAAAAAATTTAAAAATATTTCTTCTATTTTCAATTACAGCTGACATATAATATTATTTTAGTTTCAGGTGTACAACATTTATATAACTTATGAAGTGATCACCCTAATTCTGGACTCCTGTCTTAGTTTGAATCACCTCAAAATGGACGCTGAAAGGAGGATTTGGATGCAGGTCAGTTATTCGTGAGATATGCTCCAGGAGTAGAAGTGAGGAAGGGAAGAATGATAGAACGAAGGGAGGCAAGTTAAGAAATGTGAGTTAATGAGTGGAGTAACGCTCAGGGCAACTAGGGTTCAATCCTGTAGTGGGCTTTGTAAGACAACACATAGTTCACACCTCAGAATCACCCCTTGGAGGATGGGGAGGCTGGGGTATTTATGTAACAATATTCAACTCTCACTTAACAAGGGTTCCCCCTTGGGAATTGACTTACCCACACTTTCGATTCTAGAGAGTGAGATCAGGAGTGCAGGACAAACTCATGAGGTAGGAAACTGTTAGTGTGTCCAAGATTGTCCAAGACTTCAAGTGACTCAAGTGTGCTGAGGGAACATGAGATGGGGCATCAACATCCTTGTATCAAGATTTAAACTAGTCTAGATGACCTCTAAGACTGCTCTCATCTATTTTGCTTAATGATTCTTTGATGTATGGAATTGCCTACCCCATGAGTTTTCTATCTTTCTTTGTAGTTAGTCGCCCATCTCTAGAAGTAACCAATTAGATGCTTGATAACCACTTGTGAGGAATGTGCTAGCATCAGATATGTGATTAGAATGAGGAACTTATAACATATTATATTAAGTTGAATTCCTTAGAAACAGCTTTTATGCTGAGGAATCAGTTGTGAGTGATTTATTAAGGAAATGTTCCTTGAGGAGGGAGTGGGAAAAGCAGGACATGAGGAAAAGAAAGAAAACCAAGGGTTCCATGTCAGGGAAAGTCCCAGCCTCAGTTTGACCCTACAGGGGAGCTCTGGAGTGTACGCTACACCTCATATTCTGTTGGACTCGGGCAAGGGAAGGGAGCTGGGTTATACTCCTTTAGTCATCAGTCATTAGCTAAGGGCCATTCCAGGGGTCATAAACTTCCAGGAATTTCTGAAATACTCAACATGAGTATAGTTCCAGCAGCCTGAGGACAGTCTTCTGTGGAGAACATGTGTAGGCAGTCAGGAGCAAAGGCACAATGAAGCTGGAGGGATGCATAGAAACAATAAAAGGGATCCAAAGGGACACTGTCACTGTCTGCTACAGATACTATGAGGATGGCAGTCACACTTATGTGAGGGTTCTCTGTGTTCTGATACAGATTTATAAGACCTTGTGGGCAGAACTTTGACTCCAAGGCTCCAAAAGTTTTGTCCTTGGCCTACTAGCATGCTTCAGACAATTGACATGCAGGAGACTAAACATTTCAGAGCTTGAACTTTCAGAATCCATGATGCTGAAGAGGGCAACCTGAGGACTTTTTTATAGAATGGAAATTAAAGATTATAAGGTATAGAAAGAATGATCCTAATCCTCATACAAACTATGTGGAATCTTTTCAATCTGAAGTAGATTTGGGACTCAAGACACTACAAATATTTCTGAAATAAAGGGATAAATCTAGCTATGCAGAGATGCAGCACAATGCTGTCATAAAAAATATGCTTTTGTCCATGCCACAGACCCGAACCTCCTGTGCACTTGATCAGAGACCCTGATAAATCTGGGCTGCTAGAAATGCCAACCAGCTCATATGTTTTCAGTGAGCAATGACAGGGAGCCAAATTGCTTTATTCCAATTAGGGATGGGCCTCTGACTTTAAAATATACTGTGTGAAAAAAATATTGAGTTTTAGTTTGCTGACGCATCAATTTAAGAGAGTTATGGCTCTCACATGGAAGCCAAGCAGGTATCTCCCTACATGTATGTGCAATAAAAATTAATTGTGGCCTTTTATACGAGGACTGTTCTCACTTGTGGGATCAGAGGGTGACCTAAATGTCACCTTCAGTGGCAACATGCAACACTGGTGATGTTGGATCTTTTCTGAGAAGCCACAGAAGGAAACAAATGCCAAAAACCATGAACAAGCTTCATGTGTAAGTCTCTGATTTTTTAAAAAGATATGCAGCCTTGTTATATGCATATTTTTTCTAAAGTATATACATGTTTTATGGGTATAATGTGTATATCAGTCAGGGTTCAGACAGAAAAACAGAAACTTTGACAAGTCTTTCAAATTAATTCAGGGAATTGGTTATACAGGAAATAGAAGAGTGAGAAAGCTAAACAGAATGATGAGATAACCCAGAGATTAGTAGCAGCATGAAGCTATTACCACCTCAAGGGCTCAAGAGACACAAGGAAGAGGTTGTTTAATGAAGACAAGGAACTGAGGTCATCTCAGGGGAGATTGGACCATGATAGAAATAGTCAGAGGGAGCTGTTCCACAAACTAAGGAACTGGAGTATCTCTGCTGCCAGAGATGCCACAATAAGTAGAAATTGAGGAGGGGTGCCACATCCTGACTTCTTTCCTCCTGCCTCCAGTCTCCCTCTTGTGACTCTCATTGACAAATTCAGCTGGAAACAGGAGGGCAAGGGAGTCTGGAAATGTAGTTCTTGTGATATAAGCACACAGGAAAGCGGTAGGGAATGGATCTGAGAACAAAGTGCAGTTGACTGCATGGTATATATTGTAAATCAATGATTTGTTGGTTTGTACACAATTCACAATCTGTAAGACTCTGATGACTGCAATTTGGGAAGAAGAGAGTTAGCCTGATGTTCAGTCCCAAATTGACTCTGGCACCTTCAGCTTGGGAGTCTATTATATCTGATTGTGATTGCACAGTGGCAAGATCCTTCAGAAAGGGCCTCTAGAGCGGTGACAGACATATCACACATCAAATAATACTTTAGACGTACTTCTTAGCAGCTCTCCCTTGCTATGAGTCCATCTCTTTGACTACACCCTCTTCACTGCTGATGCCAAGGTACTAAGTTTTCAGCCTTAGAGAAATATGAGTTTCATCTAGAGCAAAGAATCCCATGTTTCTGAGAGCACGTGGTACAGTAGTAAGATAAAAGTCAGGAGAGCTGGACAAAGCAATGAGGTGTCAAGGCTGCTTCCCAGTGGCCAAGGGCAGAGTGAGACCCCAAATATATTGGAATGAGGAAACCGAAAACAAGATTTTTGTTCTATTTCCTGTTGGGTCTCTGTGAGAAGCCTACCTCACTGGGACCCTATACCATCATGGAAGAATCACAGCAGAAAATAATGAGACATCACATGAATAGACAGAAAGATGGCTTTGGAGCCATCCTAGCTCCTGTGTGGTGTGGAAGGGATTCAGATGTTCCCAATTCATCCAGTGTGAGCAGAAAGTATAGCCAAATTGGCGGCAACATCCAGATGTTGGGCTTCCACTTGGAGGCCAAGTGACCCCATGGTAGCAGCTCAGGAGAAAAGGAGGAAAGTGGTAGAGCACAGGCCACAGGCAGATGAAGGATGCAGCCATAGTTGAGCTGAGAGGGTCTGCCAACAGCAGCGAGTAGAAAGTAATGTCAAGAAAGCCAGGCCTGGTAACTCCAAGCCCTACCTATGCCATATAAGGCAGGAATCTTACCTGCAACCAACTTTAGCAGTAAATGTCAGTATAAGATACCAGATGTCCCCTGAAGGGGGAAGCAGAAATTTTCCCAAGGAAGCATTTTAGCTTCCAGGGAATTTGGTTTCTCAACCCAGGGTGCTGAAACAAGAGCAGTGAAATGAAAAGCACTCTGACTCTACCCCAAAATTGAGCACAATGAAGTCTCGACAAGGATTCTAATTTTCTCTTGGGTCCTGCCTGCAGTGAAATGCTGGTGAGTGGGAAAGCACACGATTTTACATCCAGAGACTTGACTTGGTTTCCGCCTCTACTAGTGTCTACTATGGATTTTCTTAGACAAGTTCCTTAACTCTCCCATCACAAATTTATCTTCTGTGAAATGCAGATGACCATCCCTACTTCATAGGGTTTTGTGGAAAGTGGAGCTAACATATGAAAATCTCAACAGTAGTGCTAGAAGCAGAATGGGGTCAGAATGATGAGTAGTTATTATTATCAATAATAGTAAGATCAAATATACCTTTGTGGTGGAGATATTGTTGTTGACCAGATTTTTCACTTCTCTTCCAATTTGTGTGAGTATAGGACTAGTTAGGTAAATGATAATTAGTAATAAATAAGGTACATTGCTTCTGGCTTGGCTCAGAAAAACTCCCACAACTCCACCACACTCTCTCTTCCCTTGTTTTTTTGGCCACTTGCAGTGATGATATGAAGTTTCTGAGGCTCTCAGGAATGGCAGATCCACAAGATGAAGGAACCTGGGTCCCTGAATCACTGCTTGTAGGAGGGCTGCCAGACTAAAACAGCTCCAGGGTGAGAAATACATTTTATTTTGTTAAGGAACTACAATTGTGGCATTGTTTGTTAAAGCAGCTAATCTGTCTAAGACAGCCTATTTCTTCACTCAACTTTCCCTTCTTTACCTACCTTACAGAGTTATTATGAGGATGCATATGAAAATGCATGCGAAAGTGCTTTGAAAGCCCTTAAAGCCCTCTAAAAATGGAAGGTTACTGTTAAAGATGAAATCATTTTTTTCCCAGCCTGAAAACCATACTCATTGTCTTTACTCTTACTATTGGTAATGGTATAACATTATTCTGAGTTCTGTGTGCTTTTGTATTTACATCCTCAAACTAACTTTCTTTGTAGGAGAAAGGGGAGAATATGGATAGAAAAAAGGATATGATCTCCCTACAAAACAGTTTGGAAGAGATCCCAGGGTCTCCCTTCTCTGTTGTCCTGACCCAAACATTTAGTTACTGGCATTCTCTCATCCTCTGGCACTAGATATGTCTGCCAGTAGGGGCATTGTGGGGATCCAGGCCTAGTTAAGGATAGAAGCAGTTCCGGACTCTCAGTTCCAGTAAGGGAAGTCGTTCATTTAGCAGGGCCCACACGCCACCTGTACCCCAACTTTGTCTCCCATACAGTGATAGCATGTATGACAGCAAGCTCACAATTAATGGAGCCAGTGGCCTAAGTCGCGCGCGCGCGCGCACTCCCCCCCCCCCCCACACACACCCTCTTTCTCATCCTGAGGATAGCTCTACTAATATGAAAACACCCTTGTAGGGGTCGGGAATGAAGCATTAAGCTAGTGTTAGGCGCTAACAATGCAGAATGAAATAGTGCTTGGATCTTTCACTCTATGTATAACAAATACTTGGGAGCAAGAAGCTTAGAAGATGCAGGGGAAGGAGAGTCATTTGGGAGAAGAAGTCACTGACTTGGAAGGCAGGACCAGGTGGGACACCACAGTTAAGACACAGGTTTCTGAGGAAGGAGATAGGAAAAAAGAAAAGGTGATGCAAGGGAATTAATTCAAACTAGGCCTGCTTTCCCCAGAAACAACCTAAAGTGCATAAAGCCACCAACAATTGCATTTGTAATAAAAACAACAGACATCCAATGTTCTCAATGTGCCAGACATTGCTCTAAGTTTTTACATCTTCAAAACAATCTTTGGAGAATAAGTCACTATCATCCATTCAAAAGGTGTTGTTTAACACTACCAATTGCCCAAGATCATATGGCTAATAAGTGGCAGAGCTGAGATTTGAACCCAAGAAGACAGACTCTGGAGGTTATTCCCTTAACTGCTAAATTATATTTCTTTTCAATGTAATAAAATCAAATTTAACAAACACTTTGAGGGGACTTTGTATAAAGCACTATGGAAGTTGGAAAGATAGATGAGATACTATCTTTAAACTTCCTCAAGGAATTTCTACAGTAATGAAGACCAGCCAGGCACACACTGTGAGGGACCTTGGGACGGCAATGCTGGGCAGTCAAGGAAAGCAGGTAGCATCCATGAAATTTGGTCCCAGAGAGAGGGGATGCAGGCATCTGGCTCAGGTTGAGGACAGGACTCCTGTCCTAGATGAACAAAATAAGGAAGACCCAAGTTCTTGAAGGAATGAGAATGAGAACCTGGCACTAGGATGGGTTACTGATATTGAAATGTAGAACAGGACTAAGGCCATACCTTAGTGCATCAGTTAGGAATGATGTTTTAGCTGCATCTAATAGAAAACTGAACATTGACTTTCTTTGTTTTCATTTACCCTCTCTGCCTCTCTGAATCCTTACAGCAGGGCCCATAAAACTTCCCATCTGCACATTCACCAATGTCCTGGGCCCAGAACAATCTATTTAAGCAAGAAGTTTTCAGTGATCCTGGCTTCTATTACCCTATCTGATATGCCTTGATCTAAAGCTAGTCCCTCACATGCCTTAGGCCGATCAGGAAGCAAGAGATATTCTGGCATTGATCTCTAGGCTTCAGAGTCATCTTGTGGTAGCTTAGTACCCTCCCTCCAAGGTTCATCATCCTGAGTTCCCAAACCCCAGCCCTAGTTAGTGTGATTGTGCAGGGCAAGCACTCTTAGTAGTCTGCTTAACAAACAACCCCGCTTCTTCCTTGCTAACAGAAATTCAACTTTGGGAACAATACATCATCTCTAGGCACCAGATCATGATTTGTATAAACTAATTTTTGACAATTTTCTTCTCTATTTTCCCAGCCTCCTGGGAGGCTAGTGATGTCACAATTAATCTGGCCAATAAGACTGTGTGTTGGGGGGGGGGGGGCGGTGTGTACACATGCTCACCCAGTTGGATGAGAGAGTTGCGGTAGTGGTGTACTCTGGGAAGGTTTTTCTCCCTGATAAAATAAATAAACAAGGCTTGAATGGGCCCTCTCCACTCTACCTTCTTGTCTTAAATTTAGACTTGATGTCTAAATTTGATTTCTCCCTGCAGTTCATAGCTTCTGACCTAGGTATTTAGATTTGAACAAAACTGAGCCATCATCTCTCCTCCCAGCCTGTTCTTTCTGAAGGTTGATAGTCCCTGATTTCATTTGCATACACACACAGTCATGCAGGTAAAAGCCAAGGGCCCTGCTTTCTTCCTGACTCTTCTCTACCACTCTCCACCACCCCCAATCCTATCAATCACCAAGTCCAATTCATTTGATCTCTGCACTATCTCTTGAATCAGTTTCTCTTAAATCACCAATGCCATCATCTTAGTTTGGACCTTCATCCTGCCTCACTTTGATTGCTGCAAGGGCTCCTAACTGCTATCTTCCTCCCCTCTGAATTCGCCAATGGGGTCTCCAAAAGTGAGCTTGAGTTTCATTTCCAAAATACAAATCCAATCAGGTTGTTTCTCTGCATAAAATACTTTTATTGATCCCTGGGCTTCAGCGCAGGCCCCTTGAGATCTGACTTTTAACAGACTCTTTGGGCTGTGGTCCCTACCCACCTACTCCTACCATCCCTAAAAGTTATTCTTCCATCTAAGTTTATTAGATACAGTGTACCCTTGGAACCGTCTCTACTCTCTCTCATGCTGTTCCCTCTGCCTGGATTTGTCTTTCCTTCTGATTACCTTTGGTAAATCTTATTTGATACTTAAATATCAGGTCAATTTCTCACTCCTTCCTTTTTCAGAAAGCCTTCCTCAACTTCCCTCCATTTCCGTCTACTTTAGATGTCCTCTTCTTTCTTCCTACACCTTCAATATTACCTTACGCACTGATCTGTAATTTCCAGCTTTTTAAATGGTTAATGTTTGTTTAGCTTTACTCATTGTTCACCAGGTTCAGCGTTCATCTTTGCTTTTTGCTTCCTATGCTTCCTAATGGGTTTAAATTTTGAGTTCTATTTCTGAAATAAATCCTTTAGTAATTCTTTCAGTCAGGATCATGAGTGGAAATTCTCTTAGCTTTGTTTTTAAATGTCTATATTTATTTTACCTTCATTTCTTTCTTATTTTTCATTATGAAAAGTTTCAAACATACAGAAAAGTGGGAAAAATAACATAAAAAACACACATTTTCTTCAACTGTATTTAACAATTGTTATGTGCCATATTTGTTTCATCTATTTCTTTCTGAAGTATTTTAAAGTAGATTACAGGCATCCTCACTTTTTCCCTGTGCAAAATATTTGTATTTTTCTTATTCCTTTCTCTATCATGATTTGTTACATCTAGGAAGTGCATCCCCGGACCCTCTTGCCCTCTCGCTCTTGATTGGATTTGGTCAATAGGGGAATCCAGGAGAAGATTTGAAAGTGAGCTCAGAGTTGGCAGTGGTTGTGTTTCTCCACTGAAGTCTATAGCTTCTATCAGGAGATCTTCTAGAGATAAAGCCACAACTCTTTTTCTAGGTCCAAGTAAATGCCTCCTTTTCTTTCTCATAAGACCCTTGTAGGAGAACTTTTATACTCCCAGATAATTTATCATACTTTGTTGGTTCTCTGACCACATCCTGACCACACTTTTATAAATAGCTTCTTTATTAAACCTTCCTCTATTATCCCGCTTGATCTTGACTAATACACACTTCTATATACTTAAAAATGGATCTCTAAAAAAAGAGATTTTTAAACATAAATATAATATCACTCTCAAAGAAATTGAACAAAATTAAGAGTATTCATTAAATATCTAGTCCATATTCAAATTTATCCAATAGTTCCAAAAGTTGTCTTTTACACCTGTTTTATTCAATTCAAAACTCAAACCTAGCACCACATACTGCATTTAGTTGTGATGGCTCTTAAAACCCTTGTAATCCTGAAGTGTCCCTTTGTCCCTTCCTTTTCAGGTTAGACATTTTGACAAGAGTATGTCATAAGCAACATTGACTATTTCATATCATATTGTATCAGGAGGCACATGTGGACCCACTACTAATAATGCTAACTTTGATCACTGTCATCTTTACTCTTGAGTGATAGTTTAGATGGTATAGAACTTTTAAATTGACAGTTATGTTTTCCTCTGTTCTTTAGACATAATTTCTTCTGACATCTAATGATGCTGCTGCAAAATCTACTGCTGTCATTCAGTTGTTGCTCCTTGTAAATAATTTTCCTTTTTTTCTTGGGCTAGTTTTGAGATTTCTTTTTGTTTTTGCTATTTATTATGATGCACCTCATCGTGGATTAATTTTCATTTACCCTCAGGACTCACTGCGCTTTTGAATCTGAGGATTTGTGGATTTCATTAATTCTGAGAAGTTCTCTGCCATGAGAGTTTCTAATTTAGGCACATCTTAACGTTCTCTATTCGTTACTCCTAGAGGCTTTATTAGATATATTTTGGATTTCCTCATTATATCCTCCAGATTCTCTAACCTTTCTTTTATATTTCTCATCACTTCATCTCATTGTACATTGTTGGTGATTTCTTCAGCTATCTCAAAGTTCACAAATTCTCTTTTCACCTTTGTTTTTATTCTGTTTAACTCCTCCACAGAAATTTTAATTTCATCTTTTTTTTCTTTATTTCCAGAAATTTTAATTGTTTATTTTTAAATATGACTTTTAAAAAACACAGTATCACATCCTTTCATTATGACTTATACTTCTTTTATTGATTCAATTATTTTAAATTTATTTACTTTACAGTCTCACTCAGTTCTATTACCTCAAGATCTTGGGATGCTTGTATTTTCATTTGCTCATTTGTTTTTCTGCTGACTTCCCACATGGTGAATCATGTCTTCATCTGGTTTGCGAAGTGTTTTACTATGAAGTCATTTTCAACAAACTTGTAGGAAGTTGGATAGGAATCTTTTCACTCTGGAATGCGGTAGTATTGCTACAAAGTTTTGCCTTTGCTTTCTAGGACCATATTTTATGTAATTTTATGACTTGAGGAATGCCTATATCATATATGTAGTGTAAATTCAGACTCCATAGGGCTTTGAATTGTCATCGAAGTTTTTCTTAATTGATATATAATTGTCATATAACATAATATTTGTTTCAAATATACAACATAATAAATCAATATTTGTATCTGTTGTGAAATGACTGTCACAATAAGTCTAATTAACATATATCACCATGCATAGTTTTAGTTTTATTTCTGGGAAAAGAGAAGACAATACCTGCTACTATTCTAGAATCATGGCAAAGTTGTCCTTTACCATTTTCCATCCTCATAAGGGTCAGCTTTATGCAAAGATCTCACTTTTGGCCCTCCCATTTTATGATGACTCATACCATATTTTCTGACACCCTATCCATATTCAAAGTGATCCCTAGCTACTAAAATCTATATTCTTTCTCATAGAGAAACCATAGCATCAATTCATGGACTTATTATGCTGACTTAAGCTTTTATTTAATCCTGTAACTTTGAGAGTTTCATTTCCAGCCTGTACTAATTATTGTAATGTGTTATTACTACATTTTCCCAAATTTCTAGGTATTATTATTATTGTTCGACTAATTTATTCTATCCATGTCTACACTGTAAGCACTTTGAAGGCATCATCTATGATAAATTCAACTCCATATTTCTCAAAACTAACAAAGTTCCTGGCAAATGATTGCTGCTCAATGAATATGTTTAATGTCTGAATGAATAAATTCTATTGTTATTGTGAAATTACTGTTTTCATAGGCACTGATTTACAGTTGGTATTTATTTGTGTGAAAACTTTTCATTAATCCCTTTTGACCTATTGCATCATGGAGTCAGGATGTTGACTTTACATGTTTATATCCATTCCTTCTATATTTTAAAAGAAAACATTTTATCTACATATTTATTATGTAAATTCCTCACATTCCACTGCCTTCTTTAATACATTATCTTACTATTTGTTGATATACCACACTGTGACAGTTAATTCTATTTAGTCTAAAAAATAAATAATAATAAAAGATTCTTCTTTCCACAAGGAAAAGAAATCCGCTCAAACTAGCTCCAGGAAGGAGGAGATTTACTTGTGAATTCATAAATATTGCGAAATCTCAAGAGCAGGAAGTGGAGAACAGTAAATCTTCTGTAAATTGGGGCCAGAAATGGAAATTCAGTAACTGAGGGTCTCACTCTCTCAGGGGTCACATGGTCTCTTTCATTTCGGACTCTCTTTGTGAGCCCTGCCCAGGCTCCCTTTCCTTTCAAAGGTCTTTTTTGTGCATAGTCTGTCAGAGCGACTCCAGTCCCAAATCTACACACCTTTGTAGTTTTAGCAGGATACAGGCACAGGGAAGCCTGTCTAGTGTGCCTGACCAGAGCATTTATGCAGCCTAAATAAAGTAGGGGTATGTACATAAGAGCAAGAGGGGCTCAATATGGGGTTACAGAATGAGCAAATGAAAGAAGGTGCCTATGAGAGAAACCTGAAACAATGTAGGTGATTCAACAGAAAATCCTGGAGGAGGATCTCAGCCTTCACTCAGAAGAATTGAGGAGGCTTGATTTCATTTGGATTAATACATCAGCCAAACGTTATCCACTCCTGGGACCCTAAGGGCATCCACCCCAAAACTTCCAAGCATCTGCTTCTGTAAAAGCTGCAATGAGACATAAGCCATAGAATCAGAGACTATTTAACAGAAAATGGCACCCTAGAGGCTATTATGGGGCTTATTTCATTTTGCCTAATAGTTCCTTATTTGTGTAAATGTCTGTCTCCTCCAATAAGTTTTAGAATTCTCAAGTACCAGAAATGTGGCTCATATGACACCTATGTCTCGAAAGCATGAAACACCTTGCCTTAATCACATTTTTGCCTGTCTTCAAATACTAGTCTAGCCCATTTCTAATTGCATGACTTTTGGCAACTTACTTCACCACTCTACTTCAGTTTCCTCATCTGTAGATAGGGGATAATAATGGTACCTACTTCATAATGTTGTGATGAGGATTAAATAGCTAACACATGTCAAATAATTTAGAACAGATCTTGGCACCTAGTAATCACAGAGGAAATGTCAGTCTTTTTAATAGGTGTTGTTTTCAGACCGAGTTGAATTTTTAAAGGCTCCTGATGCATCCATTGACTGATCTCTATGTTAGCTTTGTTCTTTATCTACCACATTTGAGACTTCTGTAGCTGCACAACCTCATGGGCACTACTGGCATCTGGAGGTCACTGTTGAGGACAGAAGCTATATCCAGTCAGAATTGGTTCCCAGGCAAAATGGGTGTCACTAAGTCTCTACCCCAGCATGTAGTCTTAGGACCCAGGCCCTTCTTCACCTAAGGGAATCCCTTAGTGCTATTTTGAAGCTGTGCGACCTTCTCTACAAGACACATACACATGCATACACACACACAACCTAAGGCATACTCCTTGCTACCTGCCCTTGCTGTCATCACCCCTGTTTATTCCTGTTTTCCCAAGGCCTCTTTTGCCTTCTTCTCTGCCTTCAGTCCCCATTAGTAATCTTACATCTCTTGGTTCTCTTCTCTTCCTGCCTTTCTAGGTGACAAATAACTCCTGTGATGTAACTTCCACATAAACAAGAGAGAGAGAGAGAGAAGACTTGTTCTCCTCCACTAAGTTACATGTGTGCATTTTTACAAGAGCAATTGGAAAATGCCCTGCTTTTACCCTGCTCTGAGGACCAAATCTAAATATGTGCATCTGTATTAGTTTGTTTCTTCTGGACACAGAAACTGAGACTAAGATTTGATGCAGGACATTCATTTGATACGAAATCCCAAGAATCAGAAAGTCCCAACAATCAAAAAATGAAGGGGTAAAAGCTAATGTAAGTATGAGGTACGGTTGCTTCCATAAGCAGCCAGGGTTTGGCTTTTCTGGGACACTTTGAGAAGTATACGGAATGCTTTAGACCTATCCACCTGCAAGAAGGGAGATGAAAGCATTTATCCCTAGCTTCTGTCCTCATATTGGTTGAAGATTGCCTCTTCAGATGTTAACCTTGCTCTTCTAGTTACACCTGTGCAGTCAAGGAGGCTGATGCAACATTGGAGAAGCCCTGTGATGGAAAATGGAAAGACTAAAAGTCCATACATAAGGTAGGATGATGCTAGCTGGAAGTGAGTCTGAGCTCATGGGAAACTGACTGCCACTAGCTGAGGTTAACCAAAGAATGTGACTCTGGGGACCAGAGTGTCTGATCCTAGGATAAAAGACACCTTGATGAGAATATCCAGGAGCATAGAAATAGCCCCTTACACCACCTTCTCTTTCTCCTCACTGCCTGCTCTTTCCTGAATAACAACAGAGGTCCCAAACTGTATCATACAAAGCTCCATACTGCCTGGAGCCCTGAAGCCTGGCTTAAGCATTGTAACCCTAATGCACGATGGTCCATTGTGCCCAGTCTCAGAGTGTGGCTGGATTCTGGGCTGAAGCTATATGACTGTCCTCCCAGATTTCAGGAATGGCTGTGTTCTTATGTCCTTTTATCCAAACCAGCTCCTGACCTGTTTGGAGGAGCAGGAGAGGGTTCTTGTAGGGCTCCATCTGAACTGCTCATCATTTCTCTTACTCAGGGAATCAGAGAAACTTTAGGCCAGCCCACTGAGACTCAAACAGAAGCGCTCCTGATCTCTGGGTGTGATGGAAGGTCCTGTTTTATCATATCAGTATGAGAGACCTCAAGCTGGGTGACTGGAAACTGACATGCCTTCTATTTATTTATGAAATTTGTAACTGTGAAAATTAGCCTTAGAAGTTGTAGACCCATTACTATTAGCTTTCTCATCCTCCTAAGACATACCCTGAGGCATTCCTCCAGATTGAATCCTATTGTGCTTTGCAATAAACCCATAATTGATAATACCACGGAGCTTTAATATGGATGGAGAAATGAAATCTAGAAAGTAAATACATTCAGAATTTTGCTAGCAGGCTGAATTTAAAACTGATTTTCTGAACCTACCAGGATTATTCCTCCTCAATAATGATTTAATTTGAGTGAGCCACCTTGAGAGCTCTTGTGGGGGTGTGGGGAGGGAGGACAAGTATAACCTGGTTTCTCACAAGGGCCCCTTAAAGAACTTTATCCTGCATTTTGCACCTGTAAGTTTCTGAAGATAAAATTAAACTCTGAAATTATACATGATGGACCAGTAAATAACACAGGCGCCCGGGTCCTGGCTGTTGTTCCAGTGTCCTGATGTGATCACTTGTCACTAATGCTGTCAGCAGAGAGGCACTGATTTAGTTTGCTGCTATAGGGTGAGCAATTATGCTGTGTTTCTACATGAGTTGGGCAGCAGCAGGGAGGGCCAGGTCAGAGGAAGGGAGGCTGTCTTCATAACTGCTGGCCTGGAAAGAGACACTTGGGTTTCAGGTATTGGAAGAGCCTCCATGGGTGGTCCTTAAGGCTACCTCTTAGGAAAACAGAGCTCTGGTGGACCCCTGAGGAAGTCCAATTTGCTGACTTCTAACAGACTTGCAGGGAAGCAGAAGGGGAAAGTCCAGATTGCCACCTATTCTGGGTCACATTCTATTATAGGAAAGGTTAGCATTCAGCTATCTATTGGACAGGACTATGTGATTAAAGACGTGGATTCTGGAGCAGACTGCCTGGGATCCCTTCCCAGTTTTATCACCTACTAATGGTGTGGCCTTAGGACAATTGCGTAACCTTTATGGACCTCAGTTTCTTGATTTGTAAAAGTGAGGTGTCAAAGGTTCAGTTTCCCAGGAAAAGCCGACTCTGAGATTGAGAGCATTCAGGAAGTTTTTTCACGGTGTACTTTGTGGATTGACAATTGTGGAAAGAAAGGGAAGGAAGCAGGGTGGGCACTGAGGAAGAACTCAAAATGTGATGTAGTCTTGACAAAGGCTTCAGCTGACTCCATGGGGAGCTCTAAAACAGATACGTTCCAGAGTTGGGGTGCAGGGTCCAGCCTTTATACCTCTGCATTGATGGGTCATTGAATGAAGATTGCTGACTCCTTTAACTGAGATATTTCTTCAGAGACTAATAGCCTAGGGCCATCTAGAGGCAGTGCCCCCTGCCCCACAGCAAGAGGGGGAAGGAGAAATCCTTCATTCTTGAAGCGGTTAGGGGCATTACAGTTTCTACTACATCAGATAAATCAAAATAACCTAATTTGTAAGTCTAGGTGGTGTAACATGAATCAGTGCTTAGAACAGTGCCTGGAATAAAATAGATGCTATGGTAGTATTAGCTATATTTTTATATAGCACTTTTCCCTCTCTCTGCTGAAAATATGGGTAAGCCAGCTGAATTTAAGTATCATGAAGAGATAGACAACTACCCTATGATTACCATGTTTGAAAAGGTTTTATAATAAAGCTATAACTGTTATATAATAATTCATTCATTTTCTTATTTTTATTTGATAAATAATGAATAAAACAAGGCTGCTGGTCAGCACAATCTGAAGTTCACTGGTATTTCTGCCAGGGTGATGTAATCTTAACCCAAAGCAAAAGTATTTGACCTACTTATTGTCTTGTGGGCTTCTCAGAAACAAATGTGTGGTTCCCAATTCATATTGTGGAATTGATGACAATAGTGAGCATATTCTCATTACTTACCTCCTTAGGATTCTGGAGTCAAGAGATGTCAAGCAGGTTAAACTAAGTAACTTAATCCAAGACTCATTTTACAAATAACAAAAGTTGTGCCCAGAGAAATTAAGGGAGGATCTTTGCTCAATGCTGAAAAAAGGAGAGCAAGGCAGCAGTGGTCTGAGCAGGAACAAGGCCAGACCAGACCCACCCCTTAACCGAATGAAGAACATTTCTTTAAGGCCTGCATTTTTAGATGCTAGAGAAAGGATATTGTCTGAGAAGAATTGTGTTCTATTAGATAAATATTGATTAAGCCTCTTTGAACAAGGAAGTAAATGTAGTAGATTCTGGAAAATAGAGATGACCAGCACATGACCCTGCCCCAAGATCTCCAAGTATAGAGGCTAGGTTAGCAAGCTGGGGCTTGAGTTGACATTAAGCCCACTCTAGAGCAAATAATCTCAGAACACATAACTCTTTAAATGCTTTTCACTTATTTCTAATATTTTTCTTCATATAGACACAAAATTCTACCTTCCACCCACACATTCCTCCCTCACCACTCATTTTCCATCCATCCACTGTGCTACAACCACTCCCATATTCAATCCACTTACTTACCACCCACCCACCTATTCATCCACCTATCATCCATGCTCTTATTCATTCACTCACCACCATTCACTCATCCTTTCACCACTTACCACCAAGTCTACATCCATACACTTACTCACCATCCATCCAATCGCATGCTCACTATCTATCTACAAGCCACAACCCATCTATCCCTCCTTCTATCTAACACTCACGTAGCCATTCACTCACCAATCCACCTATCTCTTACTTACCTACCTGTTCTACCTATGACCTAACTACTTACCCATTCATCCACCCACACACCATTCATCCATTCACACACCACCATCTCGACATCCATCCATTCATTTCTATATCTGTTCAATTCTTTATTCATTCAACACTTATTGAGAGATACAGTGGTGAGTAAGTCCCAGTTTAGGTACTCTGGACATTCACGTTTTAACATATGAAAACAATAGCATTTGATAAACACTTTACTAAGGAAAAAGACCAGAAGTAATTAGTGATTAATACTTTCTGTTAGCATCAGAGAAGGATTTCCAGTTAAGAGGGCATCTGAGTTGGGGCTAGAAGATATTTTGGATTTCACCAGTCATTACAGGCAGAGTAAACAGTGTGATCAAAGGCTTGCAGGGGCTAAAAAATACTCCCAAGTTTGGGGAGTGGTTGTAAGTAGCTGGGATTTAAGATGGTGGGAATGGGGAAAGAGTTGGTAGGAGATGTGGTTGGAAAAGCTGTCTTGGACCACTTTTGAGAAGGATTTTGCATCCCATGTTATGAAGGCTGAATTTCACTCCAAAAAGCCAAAGTCATCCGAGTGTCATGACCATGATTTGTGCTTCAGAATAATTTTTGGTGATAGTCATTAAGCAGAGACAGAGGGAGGAAACAAGAGACAGAAAAACCAGTTGGAAGATGATTATATTATTTTAAGTAGGAGATGACAAGGATCTGGCTCTGGGAGTAGAGAGAAGATGACAAAATTTGAAAATAATTTAGGTGGTTAGGTCATTTGTATTAATGGAACTGAGGTTTCTACCAGGGGGCACAAAATTGAGGTTAGGTCACTTGCTCACATGGGGTCTAAGCTGGAGGAACCAGATGATGCAGCTAGAGGAGGAGAGAATAAATCAGCTGTGTCTTGCTTGAGCAGCACCCAGCTGGATCTGGAATACTGGTGGCAGGTGGATATTCAGTCCAGAGCTCAGGGGAGGTGACTTTTGGGTAGTTGGCTTGGCTGTGGGCATTAAGACTGTGTAGAAAGGGCAGATAAACAAAATAGAATGGTGGGTAACATCAGCCTCTAGGGTGGGCAACAGGAAACACTTACAAATGGAGACCGAGAAAGAGTAATCAAAGAAAGGAAAGTGAGGAAAGTAGAGTCTCAGAAGCCAAGAGATGAGAGGTTTGGGGCGGTTTTTTTTTTTTCATTAATATTGCATCATTTTGTGTGCTATTTTTGTTATTATTTAACATATATTTAAAAATAATTTTGGACTTATTGAAAATTTGTGAAAATAATTCAGCTTTCTCATATTCCCTTCATCCAACTTCCATAATTTTAATGACTTGCATTGCCATAACATACTTATCAAAACCAGAAAATCAACATTAGTAGAATACAATTACTACATTACAGACTTCATTCCAAGCTCACCAGCTTTTAAACTAATGTTTTTTTTCTATTCTAGTATCTAATCCATAATCTTATTTTGCATTTAATCATGTCTTCTCAGTTTCTTCTAGTCATTGAAGAGAGGAATTTGAGGAGGAAGGAAAGGCTCAGGTCAAATGCTAAAAAATAAATCTGGAGAATGACTACCACAAAGATACCATTAGGTCTGATAACTGTTGGAGTCTATCTCAGTTACTACTGCAGCATAACAAATTAGCCCAAAATACAGTCCCTTAAAACAACAGCAATCACTTCATGATTCTTCACTATTTGGAACCAGGCTCAGCAGAACAGCTTGTCTCTGCTCTACAATGTCAGGGACTTATCAGAAAGAGTTAAAGGCCAAGGGCTTGAATAATATGGAAGCATCTTCAGTCATATGTTTGGTGATTGGTACTGGCTGTTGACTAGGACCTTAGTTGAGCAATCAGTCAGAGCACCTCCACATGGCATCTCTGTGTGGTTGCTGGGCTTTGTTACAGCATGGTAGCTGGATTCCAAGAGGGATAATTTCAAGAGGACTTGGTGGAAATTGTCTTGTCTTTTATAATCTAGTCTCGAAAGTCACTTTTGCTTTGGTCACAGGCCTGCTCAGATTCAAGAGGAAATAACAGAGACCCCATCTCTTGATGAAAAGAGTACCAATGTGACATTGTAAGAAGAGCATGTGGAAGCATGGGAGACTTTTTGTGGCCACCTTGGAAAAATAATCTGCCACAGAGTCTTCAGGTTCCAAAGATGTGGTGGGGGAAGAAGTCAGACTGAGAGGGCTACAGAGTAAATAGTAATCAGAAAGTGAAAAGAATATATTGCATATTTTTGTAGATAATTTGATATTGGAAGGATACAGAGAGCATTGAGGAGGAAGAGTGGGAAGGAAACATTTATTTTAGGAAGAAAGATAACTTGAATGTACAGAGAAGGAGAGATTTAAAGATTAGAGAAAAGAAATAATTGATAGAACAAGTTCCCTGACAAACCAAGAGACAGAATCATGCAGTTGTTGAGATAATGGGCACTGGACCCAGAAAGCCTGGGTTCCAATTCCCACTTGGCCAATCATTACTGAGTGGCCTCAAGTAAATTACTTCTCCTCTTTTTCACTTCATTTTTCCTACCTTTAAAATGAAAGCAATAATAAAGCAAAGCTTTTATAGTTGTTATAAATATTAAAAAAGATAAAGTATTGGAACTGTGGCTGGCATAGAATGAATTGTTCACTACACATTAGCTACAGGTAGCTAAGAAGCAGGACAGGGGAGGATGCTATTCTGCACAAGGAAAAATGAGTTATTTTTGGAGAATAAAGGGGATATGTTCTTCAGAGGCAAATGAAAAACAGGAAGAGATAAAGTTTGAAGGCAAGGGGGTTGGAATCTTGAGAATTTATGCCTCAACCCTTTTGTCTTTGAATTAGGCTATTAGGGCACCTTACAAGAATGAAGAAGCTGAAGATAGGATTGTGAGCTTAAGGAGGGAAGAAAAGGAAGCAGATGACTTAAAGTATAGAAGCAAGAAGGTAGTGAAGGCAGTGTTGTGAGAGAATGGAGAATCCTAGGCTGGGTAAGAGATAGCCACCCTTTGTCAAAAGTTCCACTGAAATGGAATACAATCAGTTTGCAATCTTTTTCTTTGATACTATTGTGAGATTTTCCCCAACAGGATGACTGCTATCAGGGAGAGAAAAACAGAGGTTTGGATTGATCCAGGTACTCAGGGGCAATGACCAGGGGAGAGGGTACTGAGGATGCTGATGAGGCCACCAAGCTAATGATTGACAGTGGAATCCAAAGCTAGTCTGATAAGGAAGAGGGAATGGTGTTTGCTGAGGAATAGGGGAAGAAGGCGAGCCTAGAGGCCCAGTGGACACAAGAGACTTAGAGAAAGAAAGTGAAAGAGCAAGAGAACAAAAAACAGTGATCAGGAAAGGAAATTTCTGAGCTCACAGCTTTCATATACACAGATCTTGACCTTAGAGATGTCTCCAATATAATTTGCTGCAGTCCTTGACTACCCGCTTTGGTTTTGCCTTCACCTACTTCCTATCTGGCCCTTCTCATGAAGTCCCCATCTACCCAAACACACACACACATGCACACACGCATGCGCGTGCACACACACACACACACACACACACACATTTTTCACTCAGGTTTTCTAAGATATGTGTTATTGGGATTTCTGGCTAGAGTGGCCCACAAAATCCCTGGCGGCTGCTAACACTCAACAGAGAGAGAAAGGCTCAAGTGTGTGGAGGACAGTAAAGTAGCCCCCAAGGCTGGGACACTGAGAAATACTGGGTATGGTGGGTGACCCAGCCCCTTGGTGCCCCTACGATCTGATATCTTAGTGTGTGAAATGGGGAAGGTTATTTCCATGTGAAATTTTCAAATCTGGTCACCTGGCACATCCTGCCCAGGTGGTGTTGATATAAAAACAACTTGAAAGAAAAACAAACCAGAAAAAATGAAGACGTTCACATTTATTAAGCAAAGCAAACAATTTTTCTCTTCTAAAATTAACTCTTTGACAATCTTTCTTGGTGGTTGTCTGTGAGGAAAGGAAGGCAAGAAATAAAAAGTGGTATTGTTTGGATTCAGAGCATACTTCCCAGCATAGGGGGTTCGGCAAGTTTCTGAAATTATAGAGTTCTTTGCATTATCTAAATAATAATAACTACAATAATAAAAATTCCCATTTATTGATAGCGTACTGTTTTCTAGGCACAATGACAAGCACGTTTTCCATATTCCATTTAATACTCATAACACTCCTCTGAAATAGATGTTAAAATTCTCAATTTATAGAGGAGGAAACAAAGTTTAGATTAAATAATTTGCTCAAAATGAAACAGTAGCAATAAAATTAGGATTCAAACCCAAGATTATTCAATCCTCTAAATTCATGCTTATAATCATGATGGTATATGGAAAACTCTGAAAAGAAGAAAAATCATCCCTGAAGCTACAAGGTGACATAGTGTTTGGTGTATTTTTATCTTCTTTTTTATATGTTTTAATTTATGTGCGTGTATGAAAATGTAATTATCATATACTGCTTTGAGTAAATTTCCCTCTTCTTTCCAGTTAACATTATGCAACGCATGCTATCCCAGCAGATCGTTTCTTTTTCCTAGCCATCATTTTTAATGGATTCATAATTTTTCATTTGGCAAATGCACCACAATTTATTATATAAGTCTCTTGTAGCTGAAAGTTTAGATTTTGGTATTTGCAATCCTGCTGCTATTGCATTCCCAAGTATATAGTGTTTTCCTCATGCGTATGGTGCTTATGATCATTTCCCTAGACTAGATTCCTTTGGATAGAAATGGAATTGCTGAGTTTAGGCATATGCACATTTTTATAGATCTTAATTTGTATTTACCAAATGCCTTTCCAGCATAGTTGTCTTAATTGACGTTGTCATCAGCAATAATTTCACCACACCCTCAACAGCACTAGGTAAGTTTTTAGGCTATTTTATTGGACGGAAATGGCACCTCATTATTTTAATTTGCAATTATTTTGTTACTAATGAGGCATGACATTTTTCTAAATGTTGATAACTAGTCATGTTTTCTCTTTGATGAATTATTTGCTCAGGTTCTTTGCCTATTGAAATATTAGCAACCAAGTGCTTGTCTTTCCTCCCCATTTTCTGATCTCTATGCAAGAAAGAACTTTGTTGGAAATATTTTGTAAATATTGTGTGCATATATATGATATATATGAGTTATATGTAAACAAATATTTTTAACTTTGAAGTTAAACTGGTTAGACTTTTTGGTTTCTGGTTTGTTCTATCATTTCAACACATGGAAAGTTCTCCTTTCCCTAGAGATGAATATACATTTCTATTTTCTTCTCTGGTGTGTGTGTATACATACATACATACATATATACATATATATATATGCCATATATATGTATATATAGAAGCCATATATATGCCATATCTTATAGATAATTTGACACCAGCAAAACCAGAAAGAAGCTAATCGTTTTGAATGATTTCTCTGCTAAATCTTTCCAAAGAGTTGATAGATTACGTTATAAAATTGGCTGAGAAAAGTTTATTTCCCTTGTCCAGCCTTTGGTTAAAGGGCTGATAAACTGTGAAATGACTCAAAGGAAAACAGACAAAGGGCCTGGGTAGCCCATAAACTGGTCAATAAACCCTCCTCTCCCCAATGATTGACAGCTACACATACAGTTTCAAGTCCCAAGTCAAGAACTTACTGAGAAGGCAGGAGAATACAGAGGTTAGTTGTTTGTCTTCACTTTTCTAGACTTCTCTGCAGAATTTGACTCTGTTGGACAATTTACAGAACCTCCCTTGATTTCCCTTACATCAACTCCCATTCTCCTCTGACATCTTTGACTATTCCGCCATCTCCTGTGCTGTCTCCCCTTATGTGGCCCACTCCTTTGATGTTTATTCTTCCTGGAATTTCTCTTCAGCCTTCTTTGTTTCTTCCTCAGCTCACTTACCTTGAATGAATTCATCTGCCCACATGGCTTCAATTACCATCTACGTGCTGATAATTACAAAATCCATGTCTCTTCTGAGAACATCCAGGCAACTGTCAATAGGACATCTTCATCTGGAGGTGCCCACCTGTACATTAAATCCATTAGATCTCAGATGAGCTCATCTATCACCACCACCACCAACACTGCCACAACCAAAATAGCCTCTTTCATTTATGTATGGTGATACACTGACACAGTAAAGGGCCTCACTTTCCATCTGGTCTTTCAAAGTAAAAAAGTTAGAGTCAAACACTCATGATTTTTCCACACTGTCTCCATCCAGTCCTTTTCAGTTTACATCCTTCAAATCTCTTAAATCCTTCTCTGCCAATTTTACCCATGTGCTGCCTCTTTCGTTTCTGCACTCAAGTGGACTGTTGCAGTAATGTTCAGACAAGCCTCTACTTTTCACCTTCAGAGACCCACATTCCTTGGCAAGACACACAGGGCTTTTATGATTAACCCCTTGTTTGCTTCCCGCTTCTTTTTTCCATTACTTATACCTCACACAGTAGTCAGGTGAATTGTGGCTCCTTCAACTACACCATGATTTTGCACATATGCTGTTCTTACTCCCTGTAATGCCATTCCTTGCCCCTGTTGTCTTCATTTCCAAGTCTTTGGTCTTCTTAGCTCTACCATGCCTGGACTTCACATGCACTCTGTGAATATAGAGATGAGACCAAGACCCCCTGACCTGCCCCTATCTCACTCATCCCCTTGAGGCTCATGTCTTGGAATAGATGCATAATATTCTGTGAAGTTCACTCTAATGAAGGTGATGGTTGCTCTAAATCCAGGTCAGAAATCTGAATAAAGTCTTCTTTTGATTTTTAGGGCTTATTTGGGGGCTGCCGACTTATGAGGAAGTCAAAGAATAAAGTGCAATTTGATTTCAATTTTTTAAAAAGAAAATCCATGTGTGTTTCATTCTTTCCACTTGGATGTTCTTTAGTATTCTTTGTAATATTCTTTCTCCAGGGTGGCTTAGCTGAGCTATGTGGCTCTCACATAAGTTGCAAAGCCAGACCTGCATTTGCATACATAATCAGAATTGCCTGTCTGCACTAGTCTCTCCAGCAGGCAGATCACTTGGGAGAAGGTTTGGGCTGCCCCCATAGATGTAGGTGGCATCTTCCCAGCCAGGGCCACCTAACTGCTCAAAACAACACAGTGTTTGAATATCAGCATGATCCCCATGTGGCCAAATTTGGCTAGTGGATCCTGTGTTGATTACTCATTCCTGTGACAATAATTGGCACCTACTATGTGCAGGGCACTGTGTGGCTGTTGAGGTTCTGGTTAGTTTGGGTTCTCCCAAAAGCAGACCCAAAATAAGGTCTAAGGGGCAGATAGTTTATTCAGGAGAAAACCTAGGAGGAACAAGTGAGGGAAGAAAAATGAGACAGGAAAGGAGGAAAAGTCAATGACTGGTACTTTAATGAGCAAGTTACTGCTGTGAGCAACTGTAGTCTCCCTGAGGACTCTCTGAGGCACCATGTAGAATCTGCTGGGAATCCTCTCTCCAGAGGCCAGAAACCCTGAGGCACCAATCCACCAACTGTCATCCCTAGGGCCCTTCACTCCTTTGGCCCCAAGGGTATTAACTCCCCTACACTTCAGGCTTGTACCTACTTGCAGCAGAGCTAATTCCTTCAGTGCTTGGGGAAACCCTGAGACCTGGAAGCTGAGAGAGGCAGGCTCTTTGGGTAGGAAGTCTTCAGTATGCTTTGAAGTTTCCCATTGTGGTTTCGGGTAACTCAGGTGGGTCGTGATACGTGCCAAGGTGATACAGGGCAGGACATTAAAAAGGTGTGCTCCAGATGGAGAGATGAAACTTAGTATGATACCTCTGCTCTTAAAGAACTCATCACCTATTGGAACAACAAATGGACCAACAATCTAATCATTAGCTGCTGAGATGGACAAGCCCTGGCTTAGAGATCTATACAAACCACATGGGAGCATGTAATTCTCCTTGGAGAGGTGGAAGATCAGTGATGTCTTCCAGGAGAACATGATATTTGAGCCAAGACTTGAAGGATGCATGTTCTTCGGGCATAGAAGGAGGAGTGATGAACTTCAGGAAGTGCAGGCAGCAAGTCCCAAGTGTGCAAAGCGTGTGAAAGACAGGCTGCCTGGTGTGGTCAAAACTTTGGCTGCTCTATAGGGAGCAGTAGGGGATCTGGCCAGAATGTAGGCAGAGGCCAGACTGTGCAGGAAGTTGAATATACCAGAATAAGGCATTAGCATTGCAGCCCCAAAAGGCCATGTGGGCCCACCAGTGCTTCAATAGTGACTTGTGTTGAGCTTTAGAAAGCTCACTCAGAGAGCAACTTAGAGGATGGGTTGAATGGTGACAGGTGAAATTGGTGCCCAAGGACCATGATTAGGAGACATGTCAGTCAGAATCTGGGCAGGAAACAGATGGCATCCTCAAAAAGAATGGAAAAGTTCCCAGATACCAGAGAGTCACCTGGCTGCAGAAGAGGGCCACTGGACAGGAACTGGGGACTTGGCTAAAGGAAAGCAACAAGGGCCAACATTACCCTGGAAAGAAAGAGGAGGGAGCCAGGGGAACTCATTCTCTAACCTTTCCACCTCCCTACACTTATACCTCTTGCCAGAGATGCCCACTAGCCAAACCCAACCAGAAGCCAGATTACAGGGCTTCCCATTTGATGCATCCCACAGAGGCCAGCCTTTTGCGGCTCAGGGCAGTGAGAAGCCCAATGGGTGGGTCTGAAGAGGTAAACAGGATATCCATCCCAGGGAGTCCCTACAATTGGCCAGGCCAGAGGTGACAGCAGGTGAGCTCAATGATGAGACCATGAGGTTTGAGGAGTTACTCTGGTGGAAGTGGTGAGTGATATGAGGACACCAGGCTGAAATACCTGCTTTTAGAGGATTATTTCTTGGGCACCAGTCTCCTTCTAATAGGTACATACTTCTGAGGGGCTAAGGATTTATCTTCATTTTTAAATGGAGTATTGATGGCTAGTAAAGGCAAAGCCTGAATGAATGTTGGCATAAAAAAAAGCCTTGCGGGGAGGAGCCATCATAGATCTCCATGAAGCCATGTTTGGAACCTTGGTAACCACAAGGCAATGGGAGAGGAAGGTAGACAACACAACCCTGGGGACAAAAAGCTAAGAAAAGAGAGTGCAAGAAAACTCTGGAAAAGAACTTATCCTGAGCTGCAAGTACCAAAGACAGATCTTATCCAGGAGTTTGTAGGATCACACAGTAAGAAGCCAGCTTCATGGAAACCCATATGCTGTACACACAATGTCTACTGCCATACACACAGAGAGCACACAAAGATAACCCTTTTGTATTAGTCTGATGGGCTGCCATAACAAAGCGTCACAAACCAAGTGGCTAAAACAACAAGAAGGCATTGTCTCACAGCTCTGGAAGCTAGAAGTCCAAAATCAAGATGTGGCAGTGACATGACTCTTCTGCAGCCACAAGGGAAGGATCTGTTGTTCCATTCCCCTCTCTTAGCTTCTGATGGCTCCTTATCTGTGGCAGCACAACTCCAAACTTCACATGTGTGTTTATCACTGTGTCCAAATTTCTTATTTTATAAGGACACCATTCATATTGGATTGGGGCCCACATCAGTGACCTCATCTTTCTTAACCATGTGTAAAGACCCTATTTTCCAAATAAGGTCACATTCTGAGGTACTGGGGTTAGGACATATCTTTTAGGGGAACACAATTCAACACAAAATGTCTCCCAACACTCACATAAAGTTGTTGTGACCTACTTCTCCCTAAGTCAATTTTTGTATGGGGTACAAGGAGTCTTAAAAGATGTTGAGAATATCGACCCAAAAGTCCTTTCTAGGTCCACAGAGCATAGGGATGCCATGAGCTCACAGAGAAAGGATTCCTTCCTGGAGGGCTTCAAGGGAATTTTTTGAATAGACAGACACAAAATGTGCACATAGAGATCCACAATTGAATTTCAAATATCCAGAAACTAGAAGAGTATCATGGTACCATATATTAAGCACTTGAGTCATGAAACAATGTCTGGGCTTGACTTTCCCCCAAGCAGAACTGAGACAAGGATTAGGTGCAATAATTTATTTGAGAGGTGATCTAATAGGCACTGTAAGGGAGTGGAGCAGTGAGAAGGAAGGAAGGAAATTCATAGAGGAGTAAGCAAATGAGTGTTACCCAGGTGGGCATCCAGGGCTCAGAGCTTCTGGAGGCCTCTGAAAGATTATGTGGAGCATGCTTGGGTGTGAAAGCTGAGGTTTCTATTCATTTACTGTCATCCCTCACTGGTGGAGGAATCCTCCAGATCCAAAGAACGCTCAGGCAGAAAAATACAGGAAGCCACTAGCTGAATGGGAAATGATTGTAGTTACCCTTCAGAGTGAGACACAGACATGTGGGTAGGGCACCAATAGTTTCTGCTGTCCCAAAGCATAACACTTGAACTTCAGCATGGAAATATCAATAGGTATTATTACCCCCACTTCACAGTTAAGGAGACTAAGGGGGATTCAAAAACATTCTAAAATTTACAAGTTAGTAAGTAGTCTATCCAGGATTACAACCCATTTCTATATGATTTTAAGCCAATATTCTTAACCACAAAACTATGACTACTTAATTAATGTGTCTTTTGTATTATGTTACTCTAAAAACATAAGATTTTTTTTCTGAGTTGGGTCAGGAATTAATGCTGACACAAAGTAAATACAATGTAGAGGCACAGTGATCCCTGGCAGACAGTTTATGCTCTAAATGCCACTCTTTTGAATGTGAGCTTATTTCTCTGGGTTTCTCCATACAGTGCACTGATATTTGTTTCTGGGAAGATGCACTGGCAAGGAGAGGCCCCTGCCCAGAGCCCCTCCTGAGGCCTGTCAGAGGAGTGTGGCTAGATGTTGGGACAGAGGCCCACAGCAGCCACACCCAAGTTCCAGTGTCCTTGTGGACCTCAGTTTGTGGACTCTTCCATTTCCAGGCATGCCTTTTTGCCTGTTTCCAGCTGTTCACAAGGCCTGGAGCAGCAGGGAAACCCTGCCCAGGGGCAGCTTAAGTATCTCACCACCTACAGCTGTGATGACATTCTCCCCTAGTTAGGGTGGAGTGACAGTGATAGATTAAACACGCCAATTAAATTAGATCCTATTTTAAAGAGCTCGAGCTGGATTTACTTTTAATTATAGTGCTGTGCTCACTGATGAGGTATTGTCGGGGACTTAACAATTGGTTGATTGTGCATCGGAGTGTTCAGAGTGCAGTTTCTGGAGAGAGACCATAGTGGGGATGGAGCAGGAGAGCTTTCTTCCTAAGGAGCTCATTGGGATAAGACAGAGGTAAGAAGCAGACAGAGAGAGAGGGAGAGAAGGGAAGGTGTACTGTCTCCACTGAGAATCCATCTCTCTTCTCTTTGTTTTCTGCTTTATGAGTCCTGTGTTATTTGGAGATTCAATGAGCCCAGCACAGGGTAGAAAAATGAGCCAGAGGCCATGGAGTCATGCTGGCTTGGAGCCCCTCCTACCTCTGCTCCTCCTGACTGAATGTATTACCTAGCCCAACGTAACAAACATGTCCTAGTCTGTTTCCTTTCAGTGATTCATTAATTCATCTCAACAAGTATTTATTGAGCTTCTAGAATGCACTGGGACTATTCTAGGTGTTGGGAATAGAGAAGAGGGAAGAACAGGAAAAAAGATCTCTGTCTTCATGGAGCTCACATTCTATTGGTGGGGGTAAAAGTGGAGGCAGTAAGTAAACATATTACACAACATCAAGTAATGACTAATGTCTGGAGGAAAATAAAACAGGGCAAAGACGTTATAGACAGGAACAGGAGATTCTATTGTAGACAGTGATCAGGGAAGGTCTCTCTGAGGGTGACATTTGAGAAAATTCCCAAAGCAAGTGAGGGGCTGAGCCATGTGGACACTGGAAGGAACAAGATTCTAGGCCAACGTTGAACAGAATGAAAAGACCTTATCCTTGGTCAGGTGGTATTCCTGATGCCTCCTAGATCCTCTGTCATGCTAACAGCTAAGCCCTATTCATGTGATCTCTTCTCTCCATCTTGAAAGATGCAGTCCCCATCCATTGATTAAATGATCAATCTTAGCTGTCCCCTTTGCAGTTACTACATTTGGGACCCGGATCTTTGTTACAAGAAAGAAGGGAAGTCTACGGCATGCCACCCTGAACAAGCCCGATTCCGTCTGATCTCAGAAGCTAAGCAGGGTCGGGCTTGGTTACTACTTGGATGGGAGACCACTTAGGAAGAACAGGTGCTGTAGGCATAAAAAATAAAAAATTAAAAAATAAGGGATTGTAAACTGACAAGGTCCTCGTAATCTGTGAGGTCAACCAAGGGTTGCCTCAGAAAAAAATGAAAGGAAAGAAGGAAGGAAGGAAGGAAGGAAGGAAGGAAGGAAGGAAGGAAGGAAGGAAGGAAGGAAGGAAGGAAGGAAGAAAAGAAAGAAAGAAAGAAAGAAAGAAAGAAAAAGAAAGAAGAAAGAAAGAAGAAAGAAAGAAAAAGAAAGAAAGAAAGAAGGGAAGTTTGGAACAAAAACCCACGAGCCAAGTTTACAGGTGCACAGTTGTACCTGGAAAGTGCCTTGGACCTTAAATCCAGATGCTTGGGTTGGGGTTCCTGTTTTGCCTTCCACTTACAAATCAAGTGAATTTGGGCACATTTCTCACCCCCTTGACCTTAATTTTGTCATCTGTAAAATATTAAATGAGTCCATTGTATTAGACCTCCAGTACCTTGTAACCAAGGATTGGGAACAGGGAGGTAGGACAATGAGAATTGGGGAATTATGAAAAGAGAAATGGAAAAGATCTAGGAAGTGATCATAGAAGCCCCTAGGCTTAGCCCCTGGGCATCAAGAGTTTTTAGAAATCTTAGTCTTCAGCTTAGAAGTGACAGCCCATTACTGGCTGGGGTGGCAGAGAAGCTGTACCCCTGACTCAGTTTGGGTCTCCAAAAGCAGAACTGATATCAAATTCAAGAGCAAGCAATTTGTTTGACAAATGATCCCAGAACATACTAGCGGGCAGAGTGGGCATCAATAAGCCAGTTGCCACTAGTGAGACACTGCGACTCTGTGTAGAGCACATGTCTCAAAATTATCCTACCTAAGAGCAGGGAGCTAGGGCATTTGTACACCCAGTCCTATCTGTCAATGGTTAAGGGTTGCTTTGGAAGGGATGTTAATTCTTTGGCACTTCTGACCCTCAGCTGTAGCAGGCAAAGTACACGTCTAGGCTTGAGAAAGCCCTGAGGCAAAAGAATGAAGGAGCTAGTGGTTGAAAGTTGGGTAACTTTCATTTAAGTAAATATGGGTAAGACTCTGACAGCAGGACTCATACTGCCCCCAAAATAGGCAGCATCTGCCCAGATCAGCTTCGTAGGCAGGAGGCCTCAAACTTGGGCTTCAGACCCACACCAGAGAGGGTCACCTCTCAGCAGCAGGTCCAAGATCCACACCATGTGTTCAGGCCTCTGGCCTTTGGGAATTAACAGCGACAAGAACCAGGAAAGGGAAGCTGAACTGTGAGAGACTGACCTTAGTGTCCTTATGAAGCTTAGTGTGCCATGGAAACACCATGTGCTCAGCCCTTCAGATAGTAGATGAGCTTGAAAAATGGAGATGTCTCTGCTTCATGCCCCCTGCAGGGAATGCCAGTCCCTGACTGGCAAAACTGACTGCCAGTATTACTATGGCAACCAACAAGAACCCACCCAAGGACCTTCTAGTGATAAAAGAAATGGAACAGTGACTGGGATCCCAGGGAATGTACCTCTATGGCATGTGCCAGAGTCAAAGATAGTTGTTTTTTCTTGCTCTTGACATAGTATTGTGACCCATATTACACACACACACACACACACACATACACACACACACACTCACACATTCTGCCCTCAGCTGGTTGGGACTTGTGAAAACACCTGTCACAATGTTGTGCCATGTAAGTAGGAACATGTGGGTGTCTTCATTTTTCTCTCCATAAAATTATTCAGATGGTACCAGTTCCTTGGCCTCCACTGTGGGAGGCAGTAAGAGCTGACACAAAAATGCCTTGGAGGCATTTGGAGCATCTTGAAAGAAAGAGGTTGTTAAGAATTCCTGTTATAAAATGCTACCGTTTTTTTTTTTTTAATTTGAAGTTTTATGAGTTTCAAAACTGCATTTAAGGTATTTCAAATAGAGCAACTCTTCTGAGACCACAAGCCATCCAGAGCCACTGACCACAATGTTAAGGTAAAAATAAAATGCAAATTTAAAAGATGTGCTCCTAAGTTATGGCCAGATTCCAGGCTGGATCATAAGTTTCCTTTCCAGCTAGCTTCCTGTGCTGACCCCCAGGCTCACTTAGCTCTAGGCTGCTGCATATTCCTTGCCATTAGATATTGAAAACAGGAAATTAAGGGGCCTATTGGGGGATGGTATATCTTGAAACAACTTCAGAGAACAAGCTGATGAAGTCACAGATCTTATCTCCTTGCCTTTTCCACGTTGGGTTTCTTTAAAGATAAGGTAGTGAATCAAAATATCTTGCCTTTTTTTTTCAAGATGGAAGCGGAGTACAATTTCTTAAATACCCGCCTTCCCTCTCAATGTTTCCAAAGATAATCAGATGAGAGAAATGCTTCGATTCTGTGCATGTGCATGTGAAATGTAATTACAGGACAATTTCCCCATCTTGGTCCCCAAGGGCTGGGGAAAGATCAGGAAGAGGGATGAGGCTTGGGATAGAGAGGAGGCAAGTAGCTAGTGGGGCCTTGTGTTGTTTTTGCTGCTGATGATGTTAGTGTTGTCTCGTTGTTTTATTAAAGTAGCACTCAAGCCTGAGGGGATGTTGTAGGTCCATGGCTGGTTTGTGCTATAGAACTAAATGAAGATGACTGTCAAAGCTGAAAGAAAAGGAAAAATGTTGTGTGTTTGGGTCCTGCCTGTGAGATGCAGGTACACTTGGAAGGAATGCCAACCCAGCTGACCATTTTCCTAAGTGTCAGTTCCCCCAGGCTGGGCTGGGTCGGATGGCAGTATTATACTGACAATGGCTTGAAGAAGCTCAGGAAGACAAACCTGAGATGTGGCCAAGGTAGGAAGACAGGCATCCCAGCCAGCCACTCAGTTATGAGGGAATGAGGCGAGAATGATAAGCTGTAAGTGCAGACATTAGGGGAGCAGAGAAGGTCGGAGGCATGGCTGGGACAGCTCAGGGGAAGCAAAGCAACTAAAGACAGGCTTTGGGACCAGCAGACTTCAGTTCAAATCCAGCTCTGCCATGGTTATGTGGCAGACCTCAAGCCTTGTTTCCGCCCCCCCTAAAGTTGGCCAATACCCATATCATGGGATTGTTATGGAAATTAAACAAATTAACTTTTTAAAAAAGTGCTTGAGGCTTAAAACTATGTAAGGTGCTATAAGGATATATTTATATAGTTCCAGCAAAATCGTGCTGAGAAAGCCTGCCAGTTTAAAGAGAAAATGTGAAGGTAGATGTTAAGCTTATTTATGACCTTAGTGTGCCATGGAAATACTTATTTAAGCCTCTATGGCCTTTTGGTGAACTTAGAGAATGATTTACATCTGGCAAAGAAAAACTGTGATGATCAAGAGATTCTAGGCTTGTGAGCTGTTTGGGGCAACCCACAGGGAAAGAAGGTCCCTTGACTCTCTGGAGCAGTAGACCTAGTCTTGGCCCTGCCCCACCCTGCCAAAGGTGATGGGTGTAGGGCAGGCCCTACAGGGATCAGGCTTCCCTTTTGAGACAATTAACAAAGAGAAACTTGCAGGAAATTAAATAATAAGAAAGGATCAGATCTTTGGGGGGAGGGATGGTAAAGATAATATATAGTAGGGTTTGAGACAGGGAATGGGGTTATATAGTGCACAACCTGCAAGAAACACAGAGAATGGCTGTTTCAGGTTTGATTTCATGTGCAGCCCAAAAGAACTGAAGGGGTGTTGCCTTTCTTCCACAGAAAAGTTTAAAAAAACATTGGCCACAGGTCATGTGCTCGTCCCAAAAGGAAGAAAAAAGATGAATTAGTGTCCTTAGGAGAGGAACTCAGCAAATAAGTTTGTCATTCTCCCACAAACCCATACACCTTTCCTGAGGGCACCAGTATGGGAGGAAGGCTCCTCCAAATACTCTCCCATCTCTGCTCATGGGTCCCATGTTCGCACCTCCTTCCATGTCCCATACTCTGGGGAGCTCACTTCTGATTAGGACAGAGTCTCCTATGTTCACATTCACAGATGGGTATTGGCCTTTGAAACCCCCTTCCAGGTGAGTGGAAGCTTCCAAGCGAGACATTTTAATAAATTTTCTACAGGTATCTTGGAATAGCTTGGCATTCCCATTAGAGTCCTGGGTGGCAATGGAGTGATTAGTAGCCTTTCCATGCAACTTGTGAGTTTAGGATGCCTCTACTACCCATGCACAGGAGGAGCCAAGATGGCCTTTCAGTGGAAAGGGCAATGAGCTCCATTCTCTTTATCAGTGGTTCTCGGCCATGGCTGCTCATTGGAATCGTGAGGAAAACTAAAAAATAATTCTGCACTAGGTCCTACCATGAACCAATGAAATTAGAATTTCTAAGCATGGAGTCCAGGCATCTGTATTTCTTAAAATCTCCTCTGGGGAACTATAATGAAGAAGGTTGAAAAATTACTATTCTAATTGACTCCAAGTAGCATCTCACATTCCCTTTCTGAGCCTCAGTTTACTTACTAGCAAAACAAGGGAGTTGGACTTCTGGATAGAGAGAAGATTGATAGACGATGGATAGATGATATATAGATAGATGATAGATAGATAGATAGATAGATAGATAGATAGATAGATAGATAGATAGGTAGAGATAGAGATATAGAGATATAGAGATATATCTCCTGTTCTAATATTCCGCAACTCTGTGACTAAGCAACAGGTAAGACACCTATATACATATATTCATGAGTACAAGGCAATCAAAACACACACAGACACATACTCACACTTACACATTCCTCTTCTGCTCTACTCTACAACTTTCTTCTCTTTCCTCTTAATGTACAGAAATCTTTGATCTCAACTACTCCTCTCAACCTGCCCTTCCTTCCCAAATAAAGACTGTCAGAAAATTCCAGAAACATTTTAAATAGAAGACCAAAAGTCAAAAGTTTGGAAGCAATAATGAGAAAGTGAATTTTCTAAGATAACTGAAGGGGTAGACATAGGTTCCCAGCCTGGAAGTGCTCTGGTGGTCTCCTTGAATCCCTCTGGTTTTTCCTGAGGAAACGATTCCAGAAGGTAAAGTTAGTTGCCCAAGGTCACTCAGGTAGTTAGCGACCGAGTCAGGGAAAACTCAAGGTTTAAGTATGGTTTAAGGGCCTTCTGCACCAGAATGGCTCAAGTAGTGGCTTAAAATGCATGTTCCTGGGTTCCACCCCAGATTTAATGTGTCAAATTTCCCTGGTATGCATGTGGGGGAAGGAATATGATTTTAAATGTGCTCCTCTGGTAATTCCAGAACTGTTGTGCACTCCACCATCCTAATAACAAGGAAACAGATCCAACCTGCTAGAGGCCAAGTAGTCCAATGGTACTCATAGCCGCCCTTTCCTTTCAATTCTGAGACCTAAGACAAAGGTTGGGCTCATAAGGCTTGGTGGTTGGAAATGCTCAGTGTACATTACTCTTTCCTGAAGAACTAGGTGGCTCAATGGTAGGAGTTGAGGAGGTAGTGATGGGAGAAAACTGACCCAACTGTGACCCAAACCTTGGAACTAAATGGTCAGGCTGAGGCCACATGGCCATTACCGCAACCTCCTCCCTCACCAGCAGCCCCCTGGAGGAGTGCCTCTACTGACAGGAGCCACAGTTAGTATCTGCAACCAGCCTGTCAAGGAGGGCAAGGCTGAGTTCAGGGGTATAGCCACAACAGTGGCAAGGCCATATTGCAATCTGTGTCAAAATGGATGTCATTCACTCTTTTGTGTCTCAACAAATGTTAGATCTGCAGTCTTTTTATCATGCCCTGACTATAATCTGTCAATGAACTTCAAGTTCAAGGGCTTGCTCAGCACAAAGCTTTCTGCCAGCCACTTCTTTTGCAGAAGTGATTTGTAAAATAATCATAGGTAGCATGAACCAAGTGCTTACTATATACCAAACTCTGTGCTAAATGTTTTCCTGACATTTTCTTGTTTGATCCACATGAGTGTGGTAGGCAAAATAATGGCCCTCAAAGATGTCCGCGTCCTAATCCACAGAACCTATAAGTGTGTTGCCTCATATGGCAAAAGGAGCTTTGCAAATGGAATTAAGTTAAGGACCTGGACATAGGAAGGTTAGTCTGGATTGTCTGAGTGAGCCCAGTATGATTACAGGAGTCCTTACTAGAGAGAGGCAGGAGATCAGTCAGAGAAGGAGACATAAGGATAGAAGTAGAGTTAACAGAGAAGAGAAGATGCTCCACTGTACACTTTGAAGATGGGGAAGAGGCTGTGAGCCAAGGAATGCAGGAGACCTCTAGAAGCTGGAAAAGCAAGTAAATGGTTTCTCCTCCTAGAGCCTTCAAAAGGAAATGTAATACTGCTGACATCTTGATTTTAGCACGGTGAGACTTCTGGACTTCCTACCTCCAGAACTGTAAGAGAATAAGCTTGCATTGTTTTAAGCCACTGTTTGTGGTATTTTGTTACAGCACCAATAAGAGACCAATAATTACTCCCAGTTCATAGATGAGAAAATTAACTATCTGAGTGGTAGGAAAGTCACTCAAGGTCACACTGGTAGTAATATAGTCAGGATCAGAACCAAAACTTGTCCACTCTTAAACTCTGTGATGTTTTAATTTCTACCACTACATCCTTAGACTTCTTTCATTCATGCAATTGCCTATTGAATGCTAGTCTCTGTGCTTAGCCTTGGAGTTACAGTGAGGAACAAAATAGCCTCAAACTCTGCTCTCAGGAGCTTATACTCACTCTATCGTGAAAGACAGAGAATAAACATGCAATGGCAGTGAAGGCCACTAGGGCTGGACCAGGGCAGAGAGAGGTCGGGTCCTATGAGAACATAAAGAGCAGGGCATGTCTCACATGGGTAGGGTCAAGGAAGTTTTCCCAGATGAAGAGCAAGTCTGGGTTAGCCAGGTTGGGAGGGGGCAGTGGAATACACAGAGAGGAGAGATAGTGAGCTTCAATTCCTTCCTACTGGCCCTCCTCCACACTTCACTACCATGTTTTATAAACCATTTGCAGTGGACATTTTTGCTGGTCTGCCTTATTTGGGTAAAAAGATCCCTGACTTTCCCTCCAAGATCCATACCAACAAAACAGCCATGCTTTGGGTGGGGCTAACTACATCGAAGTTCCTAGGGATAGCAGCTCCCATTGGCTTAAATCAGTCAAAGACCCCCTATCCTAGGCATGTTTGTACCTCAGGATAAATGCTGGAGCTTCTGGGTTTCAGGGAGTGGGACAAGGGAAATCTTCTTCCTTCCCTTCCTTCTTCTGGAGCTACTGAAAAATTTTTTCTTCCACTGGGTGATGAAAGGTAAAAACAAGAGGCTCTGCTACTCTGAGCCACCCAAACCACAAGAGGAGGGCTTGTCAGTTGTCCAAGTATGGGGAAGGTTGACTGTCTCTGATGGTATTGTATTTTCATGGTTTGTAGAAAGGAGTCCCAGAGTGGAATGAAGGCATGGCTGGGAAGCTGGAGAGAGAGAATGTTTGCATAAGAACACATTGTATCATGGGAAAGAAAATGACAGACAGAGTTGCGCTCTCATGCAGTGGCTTTGCCATGGAGATAGGTCCCAGTCTTGTACCTGAGTATCTGCCAATAAGCATTCGTTGAATGAATAAGAGCAGAGGGCAGCTAAGAGCATGGCAGATCGAGTGTGTCACCCTGTAATAACTGCTAACTGACCTCGGGAAGAAGGATGTGGGGCTCCTGACAGACAGGGCTTTGGCTTTGCAGGTGATTAGGGACTGAGCTGAGAGGAGCAAGCTATGCATAAGTAGGTGAGTAGATAAAGAACAGTAACCTCTGAACCATGGGAGTGGGGGTGTGGTTCGCTCATCCAAGACCATCTTGGAATAGCCAAGAGAAATTTCAAACCATAGTCCTAGAAATTTTACTGATGCACCAGAGCTGGTGACTATTCTTTTTGTTTGTTTTTGTTTGTTTGTCTGTTTGTTTTATGGTGACTTTGGTTAATGAAATCCAGAATGGTTGACTATTCTTGATACTGTTATTAGGGGCATTTTCTCATGCACACTCTAATATGATAGAGAAAAAAAATCAATTATTTGACAAACTAGATACAACTTCCTCAGTCTGAGATGTCTTTTTTAATATTCAACTCATTTTGATTGCAAACCCCCATATTGCAATAATTCTTATCTTAGCACCTGCTGCTATCCTTCCCTTTCTCTCTGTACTCATAGTAAGTCCAGACACCACCTGAGCTCACTTGTCCAAAGAGTCAGAAAACAAACAAAGAAATCTTTTTTAGCCATGATTTATTACTGTCACTCACAAAACGGTCTTCATGTGCATCAAGAGACATGTTCCAGAATATCCACAGCAGTATGGTTTGGAATAGTTAAACTAGAAGCACCCCGATGTCCATCAGCACGAGTGTGGATAGATAAATCAGAGTATATTCATGGATGGAAGAGGGAAAATGAGCCGTTACATGAAGCAATACAGATGAATCTCACAACCATATTATTGAGCAAAAGAAACTACATAGAAGAGTCCAGACTGTATAAGTCCATTTATGTATATATTTCAAAGGCAGACAAAAGTAAAGTGTGATGTTAGGAATTAAAATGGATAGGATGGAGAGTAGGGATATGGCTGGAAAAGAAAGGAAAGAGGCTTCTGGAGTGCTGGTTATGCTCTATGTTTTGACCTGTGTCACAGTTAAGCAATGTTTGCATTGTGGTAATTCATTGGACTGGACACTGATGGATTGTGCAGTTTTCTACATGTGTGTTTTTCTTTACAATAAAAAAAATTGGAGTCTATAATGTCATTACCGAGGAAAAAGGAAAGTTTACACAGCTAGTACTGCCCAGTCTAAGATCCAATTTTCTGTCTCATGCTGTAGGGACACAGGCACATGACTCTAAAGGTTGCAGTTGGCTTTAGTGGTCCCAGGGCGCAGTAGGCCTGGGCTTCTGGGCTCACTTCATCATTTTCAGTCATCTGTTTTATTAGAGGCCCATGTAGATACAACATTTTCTAAGGGCACACCTGTGATTTTAAAGAGCTGGTTTTAGGAAAGACGCAGAATGCCTCTCAGCAGTGCAGCCTCTGCTTTTTGCCTTGTGCATGGCATCTCATAAACACTGAGCTCCTTACTTAGAAGTTGACTTCACTGTTTTCCTTAGTCCACCAGGATGGTCTAAAGCCATTCTAGAACTCCAAAAAACAAATGGGTCGAGGTTTCAACCCCCTATCTCCTACTAGATCTCTTTCTCCCTATGTAATTTTGCCTGCAGCTTCCCTAGAGAATATCAAATTCCTCCTCCCTGAAATTTTTTGGAGGCCAGTCTTTTTCAAGTCTTCTCAACAGTGGGGTCTCCTTGCCTTATGGATACAAAACTGAAATGTCTAGCTTCAGCTATTCGTTCTTCATGAAAAAAGAGTCTGCTTTCTGGGCATTTTCAGGACTCCTCTGCTCGATATAAAGAAGCTAAAGGATTAACCTGAAGGATTAACCTCTCTGCCTCCTTGGTTCCTTACTGCATAACTTCCCATATCTGCCGTTTTCACAGCTGTAAATATTTGTGTAGCTAAGGTTATCTCATTTTTCTCTGCACCTCCATTTGTAGCATAGTGTCTGACCATCATGAGCTCCACACTAACAGTGTTGGTTAAATGAATAAGTGAATGGTGGGCAAATTCACAATCACCCCATAGTTTAGCTGGTCAAAATTTCTAGAAATGTGGCTGAAGTAGAAAGCCACATTTTTGTTGAATAACCTGAACAGGAGGGTGGAGGAAAGGAGGAGAAGGAACAAATGGAGAAGGGGAATAGGGAAAAGGAGGGAAGGAGACAGAAGTTCAAGCATAGAACGAGGGACAAAAGAGAGGAGAAAGAAAGAGAAGGAACTAAAAGAGGCAGCAAGAAGGGCAGGGGGCAAGGGAAAGGTGGAGGTCGGTGATGAAGAGGGAAGGGAAGAGGTGGAGGAGAGGAAAAAAAGAAAGATAAGGAAGTTATCATTTAAATCCAGGAAAGATCACTAGATACACAGAAAGTGTGCAGTTCATGGGCTTCTCTGGTTGTTAGCCTTTAGCCAAAGATTCTAATTGAACCATCAAAAATACAAAACCCTTGCAGCAAGCCAGATTCTATTATCCAGGGAGGCATGTTTCTACCTGGAAGAGCATGGCCACAAAAGTTCAAGGAAATTTTGTCATCCAATTAAAAGTGTTGCAATCTAGGCAAAGCATTTTTGAAGTTAGGAGGACTCCAAAATTAGTCTAAAATTGGTGTGCATCGACTCATAAAAACATACTCTCCCATCACACACACACTTGAATCTGATTTCTCAGACCATACAAGGGTAGGGAGGGACTTGATGGTTTGCAGGCCTCAGATTCTCTTCTCTGCCTTTCTGTCCCCCACCATACCACTGTCCTTCTTTAACTCCACTGGGTCCTCAAGCATTTCTTTGATACCCAAGTGGGAGATTTGTTCCTATTCCTTGAGGTGAACCTTTTTACTCACCTCCTACCAATATTCTCCTTTCAGCCAGGAATTGGTCAGGATATGAATGGCAAACCCATTTGTAGAAAAACAGTTGCCCAGTGTGCTAGTTAAGGCAAAGGTAGCACTAGATTAACACAGTGGAAGTTTCTTTTTCAGAGAAAGTCCAGCTGGTAGCAGAAGCAGGGACTCTGGTTTACATAATCATTGAAGGACTCAAAGCAATGGAGATCGCTGCCTTTCTGGCAATAGAGATTTTAATTTCATTAGTTCAAGATGGAGCATGGGCACAGAATTTTTTATGCTTTGTTAGTGATGCTAATGAGCAGCTCAGGCCGAGAATCTTTTGTTTTCCAATATCACCCTGGGCATCAACATCCAACCACAAAATATGGGAAATGGAAGGAACAGATCAAAAGGTCCATGCGAGAAATATTTATGTGCCAAGCCTAGTAGTAAGATAAATCACTTCTGTCTACCTCTCATTGGTCAGCCACATGGCCTCATTTCATCCCCAAAAGCAGCTGGAAAATGTAGTCAAGCTGAGTGCCCAGGAATAAAGCAAAATGGGTTAAGGTTTGTCTAAATAGGCTCTTCCCACCCAAACCTATTGCTACCTCTGAAAATGATCTTAAGCTTAGAGAACACATCTTAGTTCTTTTTGTTTGTTTTGTATGACAAAAGGATATGGAGCCTAAGAGTATTAAAAGTTTTAGAAGTCCCTGAAAAGGTTAATGACATGGTCCTCTACTGAGATAGTTTTACTAGGAGTTTGTAATGGTACTATGTTCATTCACTCTTGTGCTGAGCCAGTGGTATAGCCATAGAACTAATGTTTATTTGAGGAGGGAATGGTGGGGAGTAGAGAGAGAATAATCCCTTAGAACATGGTGTGAGAGGCAAGACTGTATAAGGCAGAATAGAACCCAAGGGGCAAAAGAAACAACTATAAGAAGAGAGCGTAGAAGAAGGGCCAAGACTTCAAAAATAAGTGAGGCATAGCCCCTGCCTTTAGAAATTCAGAGTCTCTAGGGAGAAAGCCAGATGTGTATGTACAGCTCCTTGTAGAAAACTGCTATTTGAGTGAATGACTGAACGTCATGCGCTGCCTGATCTTTCAACCCATGAGAGGTGTGAACAAAAGAAGAGAATATGTGGTCCAAGGGGAGGGAAAGCGAAGGGACAGAAGGCTTCTCTGCTAATGCTAGCCTGCATAAATTGAATGTGTAAACCACTGTTTAGGTTCTGGGAGATTCAAATCAACAAGATGTTTATGCCTGGGAACTAGAGCATATTTGTTGCCCTTTGCTTTTTGTACCTCAAAGCAGGTTAACAGAACTAGGAGTGATTCAGAAAGCATATCCAGAAAGTTCCATGAGGACCAACTTGAAAGGTGGGGTATCCTTAATTTTTCTTAGTTTGGGCTGCTATAACAAGTTATCACAGACTGACTGGGTGGCTTAAACAACAAATGTTTACTTTTCGTGGTTCTGGAGGCTAGAAGTCTGAGATCAGATTAGTAACATTTCTTGGTGAGGTCTTGCCTCCTTGTTCACAGATTGCTGCCTTCTTATTGTATATTCACAGAGTGGAAAGAGCACTTCACTCTTATCATCTACACCTAATCCCCTCCCAAAGGCCCCACCTCCAAATACCATCACATTGGGGTTGGGCCTTCAACTGAATGTTTGGGGGGACACAAACATTCATTTCATAGCAGCAAGTGAAGGAAAAAGATGAACATTTATAAATGCCAAAGGGCTGAATGTAGCATTTTCACAAAATCCAGAGAGAGGTAGGGCAGTGCCACTGGAAGCTGCTAATGAGGCTATTAAAAAACAAGAAAAAAAGATGTGCATTGGAATAAGAAACTGAGGCCCCTTTCTGCTTAAGTGGTGCTACAGGTCTCAAACATGAGCAGAACCAAGAACACTGGTGGAGAAGGACTGATAAAGTCCAGGGGTTGTGTGTGAGTCATGGATAGGCAGCCATATTATTTTATCTTCTTACCAGATTGAGAGAGATATACATCAAAGTACACAAATCACAGGTGAACAGCTTGATGATTTTTCACAAATTCAAAACATCTGTGCAGCCAGCTCCCAGATTAAGAAATGACATGACCAGCACCCTAGATGTCTCCTGTATTCCCTTATTTTTATAACTATACCCAACTGTATCCTGATTTCTACCAGTGTTAATTAATTTTGCCTGTTTCTGAACTGTGTATAAATGGAATCATGTAATATGTACTCTTTTGTGTTTGACTTCTTTCACTCAATATTGTGTTTCAGAGATTAATCTATATCATTGCATTTATTTGTTATTTGCTCATTCCCATTGCTATATAATGTTCCATTGTGCGAATCTACCATGCTTTATTTATCTCTCCTCCTGTTAATAGACATTAAAGTTGTTTCCAGTCTTTGACTATTATGAATATTCTTGTAAGAGTTCTTTTAGTGAACATATGCATGAACTTCTTCTGAACAAAAGGTACATGTTTCTTCAGATTTCATAGATATTTGCAATTTTCCAAAGCTATTGTACCACAGAGACACTTTTGAGAATGAATGGGTTTGCTAACTGAGCTATAGGGAAAAATTGGGACTGTCTCAGGCAAACCATATCAGTCACCCTGTTCATGGAAGACTTCTCAATCCACACACCCTGTGATGTTCCCAGAAGGGTCCATTTGTAAATAAGGTAGTTGTGGTTTGAAGCTTGAGGGACATTCTCTCAACTCCATGTGCTCCATAAAGCTGAGAAGCTGCAGATGTCCTTGCAATAAAAAAATCCACAAACTAACACCTTTCCTCCAGCAAATAAGGGGCTCTGGACACATACCCTCTGGCTAACGTCTTCTTTTATCACTCAAGAGTATTCTCCTAAATATCTCCTTCCTTCTCCAGCCTTCTTCATAGAAGTTAGTTGAAGCTGAAACTCTTGTCAGCTCCCTGAACCACATAGCCAGAAACTTGTATGCTGAGCACATCTGTAGCAAGGAACACGAAGCTTTCTAGGGGAGATTTAATGCCTCCCTTCGCTCCCTCTTTTGGAAGATTTCTGGATGCTGCTCCTTGTATATAGCATGTGCCTCTAGCTTATCGCTATGGTAAGTATAAAGGCAATTAATTTTCTCCTCTTTTGGAAAGAGGAAGTTTTAACCTGACTTCAATACCATTTGCATTTCTGATTTGTATCAAGTTCATACTTCCAGCAAAGAGAGTCCTGCTGATATAATTTTTTTAATTGTGTGTTCTCTGGCAGGAATCTACTTCTTTTGCCTCCAAGGCAGAAAATATGTACATATTGGGAGGAGCTCGGCTCTCAACCACTGCTATGGGTTAACTCACCTTGCTGGCATTAAGGAGGTGAGAACAGGTATGGGAATTTGGAGCAAGGCCTCTCTGCATTTTTACATTCCCATATGCTGAGTTCGTGAAAATCAGTTGCCCAATTTGGATGAAGTAGGCAGATTTTGAGAACCATGTCTTCATATCTGGTTGTAATTTATTCATATGTTCCAAGAATTTTTGCTAAAACAGACGGGATTTATTTCTTGTGTGATTTCACTGATTGGTATCCTTTTATACTGTTTCTACATCATTATTTAGATTTACAGAGTTTTAGGCTATAAGGGACCCAGAGGATCATGTGACTGATGATCCAGTCATGTTATAAGTGAAGAGAGTGTGGTAGATTGAATGAATTGTCCCAATACTTTACCCTACCTTACCTCATGGCATGGTCATGGGCAAAGTTTACTTCCCTCCCCATTTATTTGGGGCATGGCCAAGTGATTTGTTTTGGTCAGTAAAATGGGCCTTAAAATAGTTCTGAGCCTAGGCCTCAAGAGACCTCACATATTTCCATGTGATCCCAGTGTCTCTGCTATCCTATGAGAAGAACATGCCAGCCTAACCTGCTGGAACAGGAAAAGAGGCATGTGAAACAAGAGTTGGTCCAGCAACCCCCTAGTCCTGTGGCATGAAGCAGAACTACTGCAGCCTAACATATTGCTGCCAAGCTTAGCTCAGCCTAGATCAGCCAAACCCCAGCTTCCCCCCACCCCAGATCTGTGGTACTCATTGTTTATTGTTGTATCCACTGAGACCATGGGTAATTTTACATGGCAATGGTTAACCAATACAGATGCTGGAGGTCAGAGAGGAAAAGTGACTCATGCATTGTCACATAGCTGGCTTGGGTCAAAAACAAGTCTAGAACTCAAATACCTTGTTCTAAGGCCTGCAGCAGTTCCTCCAGGATTTTTACACACATGTGAAAGGTACTGCTTGATCATAGGCTTTGTAGATTTTAGAATATGTAGCTTGTAAAAATTCAATGGGAACAAACAGATGAAACTTTAAATGGTTCTAGGGATTAATAACATAACAGGGATTATTCTACTTTTACTTTGAAATGAACTGGCAGCTCTATACTCTGTCCTTCTTCTCTCTGACAGCTGTGGAGTTCTTCAGGACAGAGGGTTTAATGGCTTGGGAGCTGCTGCAAATGGCATCTGCCAGAACCAGGGCTTGAGTAGCCCTGGAGACCATCAGTGACTAGAATTGGAATTTGCCTCTTCTCTAAACAAGCAGGTAGAACAACCCTTCACCTCAGGGCCCCCAGACTAATGCCCACCTATGTGAGAAGCACAAAGATCCAGAAAGATAAGATGTCTGATATCCCTTCTCTGTATCCCCCAAAGATTAAAATTCCATGTTTAGAACTCTGCCACTTTATGTTAATGATACCCGGGATATAGATGCTTGATAGAGTTAGAAATGGAGGACAGGTTTCATGCTTGAAGCTTACATCACAACTGTAAATAAAGGCTCCCTTCACCCTTTCTAGGACTTACTACTTACTGACCTTGTCTCCTTTTTGCCTGCAGAGAAATCGTGCTGGTCATAATTAGAATGGCAATAGCTAACAGAATGTGTGTATTATCTTTTTTAACTAATTACTGCTATGGCTGCCTGCCTCTTGGCACAACTCTAGACTCCCTTTCCTTCACCTTAAAACATCCTGTGTTGATATGGGCTTGGGCTTCAGATAGAGGTGTGTATGAGAAATGAGGGAAAGAAACCCCAATCTGCCATATAATTATGTATATTTGATATTTGAACAGTATCTACCTCCATTCTATATTATAAGTTCAAAGGAGGGAGAGATCACATTTACTTGTTCCCTGTTGAATACCTACTTCAAACTGTGATGCCAGCCAGGCATATAAGAAGTATCAATAAATACTATATGAATAAATGAATGAATGAATGAATGAACACAGCTCTTTTGGAAGATAACCAAAAGATGGTATCTTTGCACACCCAGCCTGACACAGTTTAGCATGTCAGACCTGGTCCTCTGGGTTCTTTGGCATCTGGTTGAAACCCCTCTGCCATTCCCCATGGTACCATGCCATGCTAAGCTTGTCTCAGATCAGTCACTGCTAAGCTGACATCTCTATCACCACCCAGGCCTCCTTCATGACTGGAAGACACAGGAGAGAGACTGGGAACATGGCAGCTATGGCAAGTGATTGAACTCTTCTCTCCTCCTTGGACAAAATTGGTCTGCTCCTGCTCAGTCCTTACCCTGGATTTGCTGGCAGGAGTTGGTGAGCTGGCAGCCTGTGCTACTGTCTAGGATGAAGGCAGTTCATTTCATGCCTGGTGCGAGCTGGGCAGCAGAGCAAAGTCACCAATACAAAGGAGAGTCCAGACTGGCAGATGCCACCAACTGCCTATGATGGAGGAGAGTGTGACAAGAGGTGTCTGATAAGGGGATCACGTGGCCTTTATCTTTGCTCACTGCCAGGAGAGGTTGTCTGAGTCTACTTTAGAGAGGATAAAAAAATGTTTCTGAGTGTTTCTGACTTCACCTGATACATGTGTACTGCCTTAGTTCGGGTTCCCCTGAAAGCTGACTCTAAGACAAGATGTGGGTCAGGTATTTTATTTGGGAGGTGATCTCACAGAGCAGGAGTTAGGAAGAATGGAGAGTGAGACAGGGAAGGGAAGGAAGCCAATTTAGCAGGTGTTAATGAACTCTGGGCATCTGCCAGGGTTCTGCTGAGAAACCCCATGGAGCAAACCTCATAGAAAGGGGAGGCTGGAGCATTTACCCACTTTTCCCTGTACCCATTGCTTGAAGGTTGCCTCTGGGCCATTAACACACTCACATCTCCCAGTTGGGTCTGCAATAAGCTAATGAGCTCCTATGGGATTGGAGGAAGTCCTCAGAGAATCTGAGATACATGCCCTTGGATGGATGTGTGCATGAGTGGAGAAGAGACTATAGTGTGGTCTGGAACTATCCATCTCAGTGAACTCAGGAGGGTCTAGAGGGTATGGGTGGGACATCAGCAGTATCTTCATTTTTTACTCACAATTGGCTTGGTGCTAGAAGACGTGGATCTCAGGCCTCTTCAACTTAACTGCGAGATCTTAGTCAAATCAACTCCCCCTCAGCCTCAATTTCTCCATCCAGAAAAAATAAATAATAGATTCTGTTCATCTAACTTTGAACAGTCATTGTGGGAATCAAATTAAAGCAAATGATCAAATATAAATTATTTTTATGTTTATATTAAATCCTGTTCCTTTAATTAACTTGTCCAAAAAGCTTTATTATTGACTTCTTACTTAAGGTCAAATACAAGTTGTCAAAGTATTTTAAGACACTGAGGGTAAAATCCAGTTTCACATGGGAATGTGTCAATGAGTCAAACTGCAGTGGGTTCAGATGTTCCTATATAAAAATTTGGTGTCATAAAAAGGGAAACTGTCATTAACTCACTCAAAGAATTCTTCCCAGATTTGGCTGGCTCTACTGCAGCATGAGTTACTGGTCTCAACCTCCTTTCATATAGCATCACACGGGGTGATGCTAAGAACATCCCTGCCTCTTGAGTTCCTTATTATGGAACCCAGGGTAATACTAGCTGCTATAACTGATAATACTCCACATTTCAGGGGCTTATCAAAACAAAAGTGTTTTTTAGTTGTTGTTTTTACTCACAAGGCAATCCAGTATGGACACTTGTGGTCAGGACGGGTGCCTCCATGCAATGATCCAAGAACTCAGGCGTCTTCTATTCTATGGCTTTGCCACCTTCAACACAAGTTTACAAAAGTTGCCTCAAGGGTTGCCTCTATTCCCAACCAACTAAAGAGGGGAAAGAACATGGAAGACCGAATGGCAGATTTTTTAAAAGTCCAGGTCTGGAAATACTGCACATCACCATTTCTACATATGTTCCATTGGTCAGAACTCAGTTAACATGGCCACATCTACCTGCAAGAGAATATGGAAATGATGATCTACCTGAGGGTCTAAGAAGAAGAGAAAATAGTTTTATGGCCAGATAGCAGCCTCTGATGTACCCTCCATATTTGCGTGATCAAGAAAGACCTAAAATTGAGAGTTCAGTAGAACTGGAGACCTTGGCTGTGAATCAAAACAAGTCTAGAGAAGTCAGGTGAAGTAAGGAACAATGACTAGGCAGTATCATAGTTGAGGAAACCAGCACTGTAGCTTTATTGTACTCCCTGTTAGCCTATATATCCTCCTTACTATAACTCTAAAATAATTAACCTTCTCTCAAAAGCCATGCAATTTCACTAGCTCACGTTTAACCCTTAAGAAGACCAGAAGCCTTCTGCTTTATCTTCTGAGTCACCATTTAAGAAGTCTGGCTACCCTGTTAGAGAGACCATAGGGAGCAACTATATGGCAAAGGAGAGGTTCTAAGACTACATGATGAGAAAGAAAAGCTCAGTGGAATTTATCCCCCAGCCAAATTGAAGCTGTATTCAGCCATAAGAGTGATTAACAGCAAGACCAGCAGAAGAATCACCCAGCTAATCTCAGCCAAGATTACAGAATCATGAGCAAATAAAATGTTTTAAGCCATTAAGTTTTGGGGTGGTTTGTTAAGCAGCATCAAATAACTGAAGTAATGTCTTCCAAGTATCATTTCAGGCATTGCCTCTCCTTAGATGCATTCTTATTTCCCCCTCTGCCTTCTCCAACAGCCCTTAGTAGAGTTAGGAATCCTTTTTTTCTTTTTTCTTTTTTTGGGGGGGGGGTGGGACACTTTTCTCTGCTACCACAGAATCCTATACACACATCTCTTATCACTTCTCTGTACCACATCATTTATGTTCTTGTCCTTCTACCTTTAAAAGCTATGCGCTTTTTGATAGCTTAGACAAAATTTCATTTGTTCCTGTGTTTTCTATGCCTACTACTATGTCTGACACATAGTAGGTGCTCAGAAGTGTTTCTTAAATAATCAATCATTGTTTCTTTTTAAATTGATTTATGAACTGAAATATGGGCTGACTCTAAGGGAGAGAGCTCAAGGGAATGAGAAAGTGTGTTCCTCATCCAAAAGCTCATAAAGGAAATTCAGAGAAGGCCTATGGGAGAGAACTGTGCTGGACAATTGGATTCGCTTTTCTCAAATTCCAGTTGAACCTCTTGCTATTTGGAGATGTTATGAAGCTAAAAACTACATTTTGCAGACTCCTTTTGAATAGGGCTCTCCCAATTTGATAAAGCTCTGAGAGATTTGGAAGGTGAAAGGGAGGTGGAGGCAGTTCAAGTAGCCAAGTGGGCTCGGCTCACATGAGTATTGGCAGCATAAAGACTCCATACTTTGTTGTCTGGTCAACAGCTTTATAGATGTGGGTGGCTGTGAAGGAAGTGAACAAATGTTTCCTGACTTCTGGGTCATAGTTGTAATGGTGTCTGCCCTATGACATGAAAGTCAAAATACTTTTCTCCCTCTTTGCTTTCAATAATTTTGAAAGCACCTAATTCCCTGCATTAAATCCCTTTCCATTTAAAATTACCTACATTGCTTTGTGTTTCCTACACTGACTCTCAGTGGAAGCATACTGATTGGGAACAATAAATGGAAAAAAGAGAAATTTTCTGTGCATCAGAAGTCATGGAGGAAGCAGAAGTGGGGTAGCCCTGGGGAGGAGAAGAGAGGCTGGCTAGCTAAGCCCTCGCAGTGTAGAGAAAGTGCTGCAGAGGCCTGGAGTACTGTAAAACATCATTGGTCCTTGTCTAATGAATGCTGGGAGGCCTGGTGGCCAAGAGCAAGAGAAGTTTCCAAAGTAGGGAAGGCATAATTGGGAGGAATGACCACCTCATATAACAAGGGGTCCAAATAGAGGATATCTCTGGGGCCTTCATGGGAATAAGAGCCATAGGCCCCAACCCCAGGTCTCCACACAGAATCTGGAAGAGCTGGGCAACAGGAACTCAAGATCAGAATGGGAGGCAGGGAGATTCTGTATCTAATTAAAAGTAACTGAGAAGAGTCCAGGCTAAAACTCAAAAGGTAGGGTTCTGTGAGATGACCTTCAAGCACTATATTCTCAACTACATTTTATAACATGGTGTTGCTGAGGCTCTAAGTGGGGGCAATGCTGGTTTGTTGATAATGTTTGTTTTTTCAGGTGTCAGTAGATAGAATGGAATTTGCTCCACTTCCTTAACAATAACAAAAAGACCCCTGAGCCCTTGCTGCAAGGGACAGCTCTATGGAAATGTTGAAGACAAAATGTCACAGTGGTTTGGAGCAAGGACTTTCACATCAAGATCTGGCTTCAAGTCTCAACTCCACCTCACTAGACCTCTATTTCTTAGTCTAAAAATGGAGATGGTAATATTATTTCCTTCCTAAGATTGCTGTGATGATTAAATGCAATATTGACTTTTAAAGCACAAAGCACAATGCCTGGAAAACAGCAAATGCTTTAAAATTGTGGCCACCAAACCAGTGGATTGTGGGAATAATCAACTGCCAGTTTGGAGCAATTCACTTACATGAAATTTATTGTTAGTATTTAAAAATTCCTTGAATGAGACTTAGAAGAAAAAAGACACATACAAAATTATGGTGTTATTTGTAAATATATTTATATCCTTAATACTAAGTAAAAAAAATGATGAAACACTTATTTTCAGTGACTGGCAATAATAAAAGTTAATATTTGTTTATTAAGGCTTCACAGTGTGCTGGATACTCTTTGAAGCATTTTATATGCATTAAGTCATTTAATACTCTCAACAATCCTATAAGGTAGATATTATTATTACCCTCATCTTATAGATGAGGAAATTCAAAGCTCAGAAAGTATAAATAAAAATAAAATTAAAAAATAAAGTATAAATAGCTTACCAAGATCACACAGCTAGTAAGATATCGAGTTCAGATTTGATCCCAGCTGTTTTGTCTAATCAGCAATTAAGCACTACCATAAAATTCTTCTCATTTGAAGAATTTTCTAGGAGCATTGCAAGGTCAGAACTTATTTGTAAGCAAGAATTGTTCCTTTATAAAAAACTTACAAGGGAGACTAGAAAAAGAAATATATTGTTCGTGTGAGTAAATATTTACATACACCAAAATATTTATATTCATATATGTGAGTACTGCTTTCCGCAGGGGGAGAAGAAAACGTGTAAATATTTACTCATGGGAAATAGCTAACACATAGCTATAAAATAGGAACATTTATACTGTACATTGTTTTTGTACTGTCAAATTGTTTCATTTGGAGTCTATGCACTAATTCCCAAACTGGACAAGGAACACGAGAATTCTGAAATTTTAAATTCAGGCCTCCTTTTGAAGGTCTTTAACTTAATTATGAGACCAGTTTCCACATACAGTTAATTCCAGTTTTCCTATATCATTTTTTTTCTAAAATTGTGTACTGCCTTTTAAGATGTCGTGATTCTTTCTAGGAGTAATTATCCTCAGGCCAAAAATCAGAGGCTCTCTCTTTATACCCAGAGTCCCACACTGTGGGTTCTGCCTTGGAGACATTCTCTGGAGACTACTTTTGGACCAACAGTTGGAAGTGGTTGGAAGTAGATCAAATACTGAATTGCCTGGATAATGGCCCAGTTTGGTGGTGTCCCCAGACAGAGCCAAAGACAAGAAAAGTTTCAAATTAAAATAAACATTTTTACATGAAGAGTGGGGATTTTGAAAGAGATTACAAGAAAATGGTTTTGAATAAATTAATAGAAATATATTATAGGCCTAAGGTATTGGCTTGGGGTTGGTATTTTCATGTCATTTTATTTAATCCTTACTGAGGTATATATCCTTTATATCAATCGGATTTCCTATAGCTGCAAGTAATAGAAAATCTTGATGCAACTGATTTAAACGGCAAAGAATTTATTATCTTATATAATAGGGAGGTCTAAAGTGGTCATGTTCTAGGGTTGGTTAATTCAGTAGTTCACCTCTGTCATCTTGGTCTCATGTTTCCTTTATCTTTCTGTTTGCATTCTTAGTATATTGTCTTGTCCTTGGTAAGATTGTCTCATGGTTGCAAGATGGCTGCTATAGTTCTAGAAATCACTTGCAGATACTACAAAGTCTAATAGAAGAAGAGAGATTTTTATCTTCATGCATCTCTCTTTCTCATCCAAATTGTTCCCAGAAGGCTTCAACAAACTTCCCCTCACAAAGCATGAGCCAGAATTAAACCACATGCCCATGACTAACCAATCACTACCGAAGAGAATGAGACTGTCATATTTATCTTAGACAAATCATAAGTCCTCTGCTTTCTGAGAACAGGGCTGAAGCCCACTTTCTCTGAAGCACATGGTTTCCCTGAACAAGGGGCATTCCTGAATGACACTGAGGTTTGATGAGAAAGAATGAAGAAGATAATTAGTTACTGGGTAGGCAACCAACAGATTCAACAGCATATCATTTGAAACATGGAGGAAACAAGGTTCAGAGAAGTTGTGACCATGCATTAGTAAATGTTACAACTGTAATTCTAACCCAGAGCCTTTTATATTATACCATGGCTACCTTAAGCACCTCCAACATGTTGCTGGAAATAGGTGTATAGGCATTGTTGATGTTTTCTACTCTATAGAGCTCTCTTCTCTATTTCCTGTCTAGACATTGTGAAAGAGTTATTTGTGTAAATTTAATTCATTCATAGACATTATCCACCCACCATTGGCTGCAAGCCTCCTTCCTTCCTCCATCTCCAGCAGTCCTGTCAGAGGTTAAACTTGCCTGAGCTTGGAGACCTGCCCAGAACAGTGTCTATGGACCTGGGCAGCAGAAAGCAAGGAGCCAGAAAAGAGACTATGGCTCCTTGAACAGAACTGTTTTGGCTGTAGGTGCCAGGGCCTATATAACACTCTGTCTCCACTAGACTTAGATTCTGGCTTCCCATTGCTCAGTCTCTCCAGCTTGAGTTGTATATCACCTGTCATTCAGCTCCATGCCTCTGTGGTCTCTGAAAAATATCTGCTCCACACTCCTTAAGATGTCTCCAGTATCTTCATTTTTGGAGCCCTGACTCTTTGACACAGATCAAGGTGCTCTTCCTTTTGGTTTCCTTTTTCTCTAGAACTTTTCCCCCCTCCCACTTAAGTCATTGTCTTACATCAGATTGTCTTAGGTGTGTCTGTTTCTTCATTATATTGTGAATTTCCTGAGTGTGAAGTCTACACCTCTTTACCTGACTCGACTGGCCCAGTGAAGACTTAGATAACTTTAACATGATGGCACTCATCTTCCTTGCAAGATCTATATGTATGAACTTCCATATGCATGGGAGCTTTTGTGTTTGGGCTAATTAAAGAAAAAAGGAGATTTGTTCACATTAGTTTGTTTACTTGGTTTAGTTTGCTTGTTTACTTGTTTCTAATGCTAAATCACTAGGATAGTAGAGAGAAGAGCACCAAAGAAGTAGAGAAAAGGATATAGCATTGGTTCTATCATATCAGAGGTTGCCGATGGCCTACTTAAATATTTTAAATATACTCTTCTTCTTTCTTATTAACAGAAGCTTCGTTTTGTTCAGAGTGACAATATGCCAAGCTAAAAATCTACAGATTCTAGTTATCTTACAGCTAATCGTAGCTATATGCCATAGTTCTGGCTGTTAGATAAAAGTAGAAGCCATTATATGGGGCTTCCATGAAAGCTTATGTGGTAGACTCTGTGGCGTACTACTGAGATCTCCCTTTAGGTATGAAGAACTTGTTGCTTCAGCTATTGGAAACATGGCTGGCAGGCATCCCTTGTCTGTTAGCACCTACATGGACTCCCTCAGTTGAAGAAATCACTTTCCCAGGAGGTTAGCCTCCAATGACTTATCAACAGAAAGAATAATATCTGGCTCCTTCATCCTAATTTGGTTCAATTACAAAGGGTCATCCAAGCTCCAGAACTTCCAATGGGATTTGTTGAGACCTTCATTGACATTGCATCATAGCCTAACTTCTACCTCTGCCCACTCCTGTTTTCTTCCTCTCTTCTTCAGGTATCGATCCTAAGAGTCCTCCCTAATAAACTTCCTAAATGTTAATATCCATCTAAGATTCTGAATACTGAGGAATTCAACATGTGACAGCTCTGTACCTTACACATTATTACCTTTAGCCTCCCCCATTTTCTTACCTGGAACAGAGGTATTACACAGATGGCACAGTAGCCATCTTGTGACCATGAGACAAAAGCATGGAATGAAAGCCACATGCTCAAGACAGCCAAATGAAAGCATTTTGGAGGCCCTGTTGCTGATGACATTGTGGAACCATGGTACAATCCTGAACTAACTGACTATCTCTACCTGTAGAAGTGCTCAGTAAATAGTCTCCATTATTTTACAATCTGACGCTCAGTCATTGATCCTGTTCTATTAAAATGAGAATTTGAAGGGTCCAAGAAATGGCTCTCCACAGGGAAAGATACAAAAGGTTTCCAAAACTGGAGCTTTCTACTTTACTTCCACAGAACGATGCATTTAGATTTCCATGCAGGGTCATGAGTAAAACATGGTATTGGCAAACAGCTTCCTGACCCAGAAAGGTAGTGTGGGCTTGAAAAACAGACAGGAAACCAGGATGCCATCTTAGTTCCTATTCTGAGCGTTTCTGTCCTGGTCCCCTGAAACTAGAACACCACCAGCTGAGGCCACCATTTTGGCTCTCTGTATTGGCAAAGAACTTGAACACATTTTTCTACTTAGAATCAGAATGTTAGTGCTGGAAGGAATTTTAAAGATCGATCTAGTTCAGTGTTTCCCAACACAAACTATACTAAGGAGGGCTAAACTCTCTAAATTCTCCACCATGGATCAATTAAAATTATATAGATGTAACATTTATTTATTAAATTCTTCAATAAACAGTAGAAACCTATTTTATTTAAATTCTTTCTTTTTCATTTCTTTTATCACTGAAACAAAACATTAATTCACATTAAAGATATTTTATTTGAAGGTGAATTTTATAGATTTTAAGAAGCTGAGGTTTTCAGTGATAAATCTGCAGTCTGTAAAATTTGTCCTGGACAAATGCCAGATTGAATGACAGGAAATCCTGACTCTATTTCAACCCCTTATGTTTCTTCTATGAAAGAGAGAAAACTGAGGGCCCAGATCATAGAGCCGGGACCTAAACTTGGCCCTCTAGATATCAGTCTATTAAACTTTCTGCTGTCCTGGGTTCCTTTACAATGAAAGGCAATAGACATCAATCAATCTACAAATAGATTTGGTGTCACTAAGGCTCAGCAGCCCACCAAAGCAGAGGACAACTTGTATTTGCCATCTGGCAAAATTCACAGTACAAGTTTTCAACTCATTGACCACTCTGGTGCCCAAGTTTCATCATCAGTATGAAGTAGCAGTTAGGATATATTTCAGCAAAACAAAAAAATCTACCTAACAGTGGCTTTTGCCACAAGTACACCTATGGCTTACTTAACAAGTAGTCTGTATATGGGTGGTTGCAGGATTGGTTCAGCAACTTAACAAAGCAAACAAAGCCCCTCCTTTTCACAAACCTTGACTCAATGCCTTTATCCTCAGGATTGTTGCCTCATGGTCCCAAGACAGCTGCCATAGCTTCAGGCATCATCCTTATATATCAACCTCCAAAACAGAAAATAATGAAGAGGTAAAAGACCTATTCTCCTGTGACCCTCTGTTTATCCAGCAGCTATTATCTGCCAGTATCTCTCCTCACAGATCCTTTTACATCTCATTGGCCAGAACCAGATCACAAGTTACCAGTCATTGGTGAAAGAAAACAGAATTGTTCTAGTTATCTTGGTCTGATCATGGTGTATCCTCTGATCCTGGGGGCATTGTTACTAAGAAACCAAGTTTCTATTAGCAGGGGAAAGGGAGGAATGGCCTTTGTCTAAACAACCATCAGTGGCTGCCACACATACTCACCCATATACTGATATATAAAAATTAAAGGGTTCCCGCAAAAAAAAAACAACAATCATGAACTGATGCCCCACTTCCTTTCAACATTGTGAAACCATAGCTTAATTTTTCACTGAAAATATAGAGATCCCATCACATAGCACACCCTGAGCCTAAAGTGATCCATCAGATGCCATTTGTAAGCCCTCTCTTAGAGATACATCAAGCCAGGGGCACTGCTGCTTAAGGCCATGAGGCAACTTTTGTGCCCTTCTAGAACCTGCCACTTTACCTGACATGCTATTCTCTTCCAATGCTTTTAAGCCTTCAAAAAGGAGATCTAAGAAACTATTAACACCTCCCATGTGTTTTCCCACTGCATCCTACCCTCAGGAGTTTCCTTCACTACAAACCAGGTGCCCTAAAAGTCCATGGGCATCTAGGGAGTTAAAGTCAGAGGCAGCCCAGCATAAATGCTGTTGCTGCTCAAGATGTGAAGTCTTCTGCAAATGGGAGCAAACCTTTGTTAAAAGCCAAGGGAAAGTATTTCTTTTGCATAGATATTTTAGATATTGTAACATGGAAGTGAAAGTGAAGAGAGGATCTGTTTAGGAGCTCTCCTGTGGGCCCCAGATCAACACATCAGAGGACACAGCTTCCCCTCCCTAAGTGGACAACCTTTGGCCCTGATGGCCTCTGGCCCTGCCTTGCTCTCCCAGGCGGCACCAGCAAGCTCCAAAGCTCTAATGGCTACCAGCCATTTCTAGACAAATGTGCAGTTCTGGATAAATGCAGAGAAGTCTCAATCTGCATCCTCGAACAAGTCTGTCCTGTCTCCAGGTCTCAGGAAGGGAACTTGTCTTTCACAGAGTGCCGTTCATGCTCACGAGTGTGTCCTAGACTCTGTATTCTAAAATCACACATCTTAATAATTAGCAGCATTATTCATGATAACTAAGACATGGATACAACCAAAGTGTCCTTCAATAGATGATTGAATAAAGAAGATGTACATATATACAATGGAATATTACTCAACCATAAGAAAAGATAAAATACTGCCATTTGCAACAATATGGATAGATCTTGAGATAATCATGTTAAGCAAAATAAGTCAGACAGAAAAAGATAAGAACCATATGATTTCACTCATCTGTGGGATATAAAACTGAAAGCAACAAATATGACAAACAAATAGACTCATGGACACGGACAGTGGATTAATGGTCACCAGATGGAAGGGGGATGGAGGAGGTAAATAGGGTAAAAGGGGTGAAATATGTGGTGACAGAAGGAGATTTAACTTTGGGTGGTGAACACACAATGCAATATACATATGATGTATTATTCAATTATACACTTAAAACATGATTTTATTTACCAATGTCACCCCAATAATTGTAATAAAAATAATAAAATAATTAAAATAAAATAAAATCACACATCTTAGGTTACTCACAGTGCTGTCACCGGGTTTCCAGCTTTTTGAAGTTAATGTCCCTGAGGTCATACAACACACAAGCACACTCCTGTCTTTCTGCAACTCTCTCTGCTGCAGAGGCAGTTTCTCTGAAGATGTTTGTTTTCTCCTCGACACTGGGGTTCCTGGAGCCTGAGGCTGGTGTCTTATTTATCTGTACATCCCTCATGCTTGCCTCTCAGAGGGGCCTCAGTAGCTGTTCCACTAATGAAAAATGGGCACATAGACCAAGAGGGAGGATAGAGCTCTTCCCCAGTCTAAAGCCAGGGTTTTTAAAAACGGAGACAATTATTGCCTCCACTTTCTGACAGAAGACCCCTGCGATGTCCTGTTGTCCTGAGTTACATCATACTCTTGTGCACACAGTGCGAACCCCACAGCTTCTTTCCTATTTCCCATATCCCTGTGGCAGGGCTATTTTTCCTGTGTTCAATTTAGATCTATCAGTAGAACACACTTGGAGAGTTTCACTTTGTGCCTCCTTCCCTCTGCACTAATGACATGAATGTCTTTATTACAGCCAAACACAGGCCCTCAGTCTCTAGCTCTCTCTGTCAGATTTACTCAGGGTTGTAAGAACCCACTATCACTGCAGATGTTTTTGCCAGAAAGCAGAGACTATAATTATCTCCCCTCTTTCCCAACCTTGACTTCAGATCAGGGCAGTATGATCCTTCCTTTTGATCTATGCATGTCTGTGTTCTTTTTCCTTATTCTTCTGTGTGATTCTCTCTCTCTCTCTCTCTCTCTCTCTCTCTCTCTCTCTCTCTCTCTCTCTCTCTCTCTCCCTCCCTCTCTCTCCCCCTCTCCTTCCCCTCTCCCTTTCCCTCTCTCTCTCCCTCTCCCTTTCCCTCTCCCTCTCCCTCTTTCTCATTGTAACCCCTTTATCCTTATCACATGTTTTAAGAAATGAAGAACCAAGAACTGGGAGATGCTACCAAAAGTGATTAGGATTAAGCTGCTTCTGTGTCCCCAGGTCTCTAGAAGGTGCTGTGGGCAGAAGAGAGCGATGTTTGTGTTGTCTCTGTGTTGAGAGAGCATGAACTAGGGCACCTGATAAATGTGACATAGGGAGGATAGGGTGAAGGGTGTGTCATCCAGATGCAATAGCTCCTGCCCCTAGGCCACTTGCTGGGCTCAGAGCTCCTGGAAGCATGGCTTCATGGGCTGCCTGTGCTCATTCATGCTGAAGCATTGTCCTTTTCTCCTTGAGTACCTGCCATTTGGAACTACTTGGATATAGAAGACTCACATATTGGTATTTCTATCTGTGCTGGAACCTGGAGCACATGAGCTCCCAGAAGCCAGCCTGTGTTATCTCAAACCAGGGTGAGACTGAGTGTTGTGAAGGAGCTGAGAGTAGAGTTAAGGGAGTGGCTGATAGTCAATGAGTTAGTGTGTATAGGTTTCCCCATGCCTCACTGTCTCCAGCTTTCAAAGAGGAATCACACTCTCCACTCACCTTACTTGTGTTTTTATAAGTACGTCATCAAAAATCACTTGCTAAGTGCCTGACACTGTCCCATATGCTTTAATTTTATTAATTTATTTAATAGTCACAGCTGCCTCACAACATACGTACCATTATTACCCCCATTTTTCACATAAGAATTAGAGGCACAGAGAGATTAAATAACTTGACCAAAGGTACACACCTCATAAGTGGCAGAGATAGGATTTAAACCCTGCCAATCTGGCTTCAATTTCAGTTCTTATAACTACCACACTACACTGTTTTGTGCTGCATAAATATAAGTGCTTTAAATTGTTAAGTTTCATACATATGTACTCTTACAAATGGGGTCGGGGATACTCTGCTCTGGGGATGGTATTGGCTCATGCCACAGACTCCAGGACTATTTAGGTAAGCTGAGGAAACAGCCTTCAACTAATGTCAGATAAGAAGTTGGTGCATAAATACTCTTGCTTGCTCATCCCTTTGGTACGACAGCCTTCAGTTGTGTTTTCCAGCATCTACCACAGCAGTAACCTGCTCAGAAAATTATCCTTTACTGTCTGCTTTTCCTTCCTTCTCACTTCCCCATTCCTATCAGTGCTTCCTGGATCACCTCCCATATAAACAATTTACACTTCGGTCCTGTCTCAGAGTACTTTTTGGCAACCCAACCTAAGACAATTATACTCTCAAAAGTGCTTTCTTATAATTGCCTCTTTATAACAACCCTATAAATTAGATAAAGCAGGTAATATAATCAACCTCTTTTTACAGATGAGGAAAGTGAGCCTCTAGAGCATTCAGAGATAGAACCAAGAACATATGGCTTATAAGCAGCAGAACTGAATTCAAACCTGGTTCTTCTGAATCTCAGAGTCTAAGGTGGTTACATCACATGACTCTGGAGTTCCTTGGGACAGTGTCGTGATTCTGGACACAAGGCAGCATGTCTAAGCATTTTTCACTATCAACAAAAAGGTATTTATGATTCCAGAGAGATCCAATCCAAGACTGTTGGGGACTACATCCTTATTCTACCTATGATACTGTGACAATAAGATGTTTCCTTAGATTCCACACAGTGACCTGAACTTAGCATCTTACTTGTATATGACTTCACAGACATGTCTATGAGTAAGCAAGCAGCAATACACTTAGAGACGTGGCCAATGCCCTGCCCATACCTCCTCAGCCAACCCAGGGGGTAACTGGTGAAAATTCCAGTGAGTGCCTATGGCTTTCTGTGTCTGTCTGGTCAAGGCTGTCCCCTGCTTATGGGGCATGTGAGGCACATGCAGACATTCAGTGGCAGGCCATGGAATTAACACACCAAGAATGACCCCACACAATAGATTATATCTAGCCTATCAGGGCATCCCCTGCAGGATGGCTCACCAGTTGCCCACAATAGTAAACTGCCAATTAGAAATTCTTTATCAGCTTTCTTCCCTTCCCTTCCTCATTTCTTACCATGTTTACTAAAATCAGCTCCCAAATAAATGAGTTGAACCCAAATGCCTGTTTCAAGGTCTGCTTTAGGATAATGTCACACTAAGACATTGGTTAAGAACATGGACTCTGGAACCAATTTTCATGAATACGAACACACGTTTTGTCCCTTACTATCTTTACGTCTTTAGGCAACTTCTCTCTGTGTGCTTTGTGATTCACTTCTCTCATCTATAAATAAAAACATGTTTCTCACAGGGTTATTGGGAAGATTAAATTAGTTAATATATGTATTGTTCTTAGAATAATGAGTGATCCATGGTAAGTTCCATTTAGCATTATATATTAGCATTATTACTATTAACCTATTTGTCCCAACCAAATGCATTTTGCAACATAAGATTGTGATATTAAACAGCTGCCAAGATAGATGGAAAGGAGACTTCTCCAGTAGTTCTCATCAAACATCATTGCCCATTGATCTCTACTTCACAAAATGGAACATCTAGTCAAGAAAACAAACCAACTAGGTATTTCAAACAACGGGAATTTAAAACAGGGCACTGGTTACTCAGGCATTGGAATGCTGAAAGGGGTAAAAGAAAAAGGTAAATTAACCCAAAGATTAAAAAATGCAGGAAGCAGCTACTACCCCTAAGCCTAGGAAGACAACCCCTCTGAGTGAGGAGAAAAGACCACAGCCTCAGGAACTGAGACCATGCAACAGTGAAGATAGCTACTCCCAAAGACACCCATAGCAGAAGGAAACAAAAGGAGAAAGGGTAAGAGGCATGCAATACCTCTTGCCATCTCTTCCTTTTTAATATCCTACCAGTGCCTCCCTATTTCTTTTGGGGAGTTCTGAGGGCCTTGTAGACTATTGTTGAGTCTTCTTTATGTCTTCCTTTAATAGCCTATCATTCACCTCCCATTTGCAGAGTTGGCTCTCTCCCTGAACCTGTGCTTCTGCGAACATACATTTGGTTTTGGCACAAAGATCCAGAGAGTCAGAATTTGGGTTTCCAAACTGGCAGCTGCCTGTCACATAGAGCTATCCTGCAGTGAAGCCTATAACCTGTGTTTTTTTATCTTAAGGCAAAATAAACATTCTAGCTTATGTCAATGGGTAGTTGAAGGAATTGCTTTTTCCTATGCTCTATATAAGTCAAGGTTAACACTTTCACCTTCAACGCCAAAATGGAAGAGGCGCTGCCTACCTCTCAAAATCAAACCATCTTCATGTATTGCTTAAGAGAGAATACATCAGATATTTTTCCTGAATATTAGACTCAATTCAGGCCAATTCAAGTGTTTACTGTCAACTACACACACAATAAGTTCTAGATAATGCAAAAGAAGAAGCTTCAGCTTTCCAGGAACACTCAGATCAGAGTGCATCAGATTAATCATAATAATGGTAACATAAACTAGATTGACACCATACCTTGAAGTTTTCATAATAAAATTGTCTCATTTTCTCCCAATTACCCTGTGAAATAGACAGTATCACAACTTTACAAGGAGGAACCTGAGCCCCGATAGGCTAGATGACTTGTCCAAAGTCACATTGCAGATAAATTCCAGAGTTTAGATTTAAATGTAGGTCTGAATGCAAAGGTGAGCTCCTTGTACTCTGCCCTATGGCACGTGAATGAGCATCTAAATAAATGTGGGAAAAGTGAGGGCTCACAAGTAGTCAGAAATGGAAGTCAGAGCAAGATGAAGTCAGTGGGAAGAACTTTGGGATGATAAGATTGGACTGCACTCGGAAATTGATGGGACTTGAAAAGTCAGAAAGTACAGAGCAAACATCGCAATGAGAGATCATTTTAGAATTGGAAGTGAGGGACCTCAGAGATCATCCAGCTATTTATTCCATGACGAAATGGAAACTTATTGTATTTAAGAGATTTGTGCAAGGCCCTCTGACTGGTTAAGGACAAAATTTAAATTAGATTTCAGGGTTTTTAACTCTATCTCCCCTTTTGCTTCACCTTGGCTCTTGGGTAATAAATAGGCTAGAATCAAGTTTCCAAGAAAGTATCAAGCTCATCATCCCTTCCCTAGGATTTCTAGGATCACATCCATGGATTGATCTCATCTCATCTCACAGTGTCAGTCATGACATCAAGCAAATTTATCTTCCCCATGTGCTGCACAAGCTTTGGACACAATGAAACCCAGGTTTGTGTCTTACACCAGCATTCATTTGCCATGTGACCTTGAATAAAATCTCAACCTCTTGAATTTCTGTGCTTTCATTTGTAGAAAAGGTTAATAGAGCCCACTTCAAAAGATGGCTTTTGGAATCAAAGGAGGCATTAAAAAATTATAGTAGGGGCTCAGGAAATAGTAGGATTGCTAGTTGTCTTAGTAGTGAGAGTTCTATTGCCATTGAGCAATCAGAGAACCAAAAAGCAAAAGACTAAGAAAGAGAATAAAGGGAAAATGTTTACATGAACCAAATATCTCACATTACATGTTTAATATAACTAAGAATTATATAACACATCACGGTACAAACACAGACACCATCTCTTCCTATGAGTTGGACTTCACCAGAAACCTTTTTACAGACAAGTTAACTGAAGTACAGTGTATGGAAATGATTTGCATGAGATCAAGGTCCCACAGATGCTTAATGTTGGAGCCAACACTCCAAGCTAGACCTGTCCCTACTAAGCCTATGTTTTTTGTATTGCACTGATGAGGAAAATACAAATTAAAAACTGCAGAAGATACTAGTGCAATCTGAGAGACATTTGCAAGATTGCAAGGTCTGATCCAGGCTTCTAGAGACTGTAGAGCAAGAAATATAGGTGTGATGAGTTGCCTGGGAAAAGGGTTTCAATGTATGACAAAGAAGAGAGGCATGGAGGAAGGGAGGCCTTAGGCTTCAGGGAAAGAAGAAAATTAAGTATGAAGCTTGTGTGCTTGTGTGTGTGTGTGTGTGTGTGTGTGTGTGTGTGTATGAGAGAGAGAGAGAGAGAGAGACAGAGACAGAGACAGAGAGACAGAGAGACAGAGAGAGACAGAGAGAGAGACAGAGAAGACTATGAATGTCGCCAGCTGGGTTCCCCAGGAAGCAAACTTGTAGACTGAGTTTAGCATGCAGAATGTTAATGTGGAGAGACCTTGGGATCAACATCTGGGGAAGGGAGGGAAAGGAAGCAGGAGTGGACGGATAGAGCTGACAAGCTACTATGAAGCAGGCCTGATGACAGCCTTGGCCAACTAAACTGGAAGCTGAGGGACTAAAATGGTCCTGCAGAGATGAATTGAGAAGGTCATACCTTTATAATTCTATATCAATCAGTCACCGAGAATGCACCAACCAGCAAGGGGCATGGCCTCAAATGACATGCTCTCTGCTACGGGGCCATCCCTGAAGGGCTGACAGCTGAAGGGTGTCTATTTCCACTGATGACACTCCCAGCAACTGGGCAACAAGTCCTTCCTTGATGAGGAATCTGGGTAGCTAGTCAGTGGATCCACCAAACTGTGTATGTGTAAGAGTATGTGAGCATGAGTGTGTGGTTTGAATGTGTGTGTTTTCTGCCTTCCAAGTTGGACTTGAGTTCCTGAACAAAATTCCCACAAGAACCATTGACCCTCCAGCTTCACTTTCTGTGCCACTCTGGGATGGGTCTGGATGGCAGAGAATCTGTGAACACCAAGCCTGTCCACAGAGGAACCCCCAAGCTGAGGCCCAGAGCTACCCATTGGCAGGGCAGGAACTCTTAGTTGAGACCTGAGAGCAAGCCATGTAAGGCAGCCAAATGTAGATGCAGGAAAATGAGAAGATATCCTGCTAGAGAATGACTCAGGGGCATGAAACCCTGAGAAGAAGTGAGAGAAATGTGACGTGGGAGAGACACACACATGTACAATGAGACATGGTATGAATCATGAGGAGAGACAGATTCACATAGAGAAAGGGAATGGGATTGCAAGAGTCAAACAAGATCAAAGAGAGAAGAGTGGCAGAGAACACAGAGAAGGAGGCCGAAAATCCAGACAGAGATGCTGAGAGAACAAATGGAGAAAGACACAGTGAGCAAAGACAGAGAGACATATAACAGAGACAGAAATGACAAAGAAAGGCTCCTCAGCTTCTTCCCCTATCTCAGATGAGAAGGTGGACCAGATGATAGCTTGGCTCTTATGCAGCTCTTTGATTCCATACATTTGTAGACTTCTGGTTTCAAATCAAACATCCAACAAGTTTAATCTCCTCTATATTTTGAGGCCGCAGCATGAAAAAGATATTCCTATGTAGGAGCTGATGGGGAATTTGGAAGAATAGAGCCACTGGGTTAAGGAGTCATGGCACATTGGAATCAAAATGGACCTGGGAGATCCTAGAGCCACCAGATTTCTTAGTGTTATAAATGAGAAAACTAGGAAGAAATAAACTGGCCCTGCCTTTTTTCTTATTTAAAAGATATTGTTGTAAAAATCATATGATCATATCAATAGATGCAGAAAAGGCATTTGACAAGGTATGGCATCCATTTATGATAAAAACACTTAATACAATGGATGTAGAAAAATACCTCAATATAATAAAGGCTATATATGACAAACCCTCAGCTAATATCATACTTAATGCTAAAAAACTAAAAACTTTCTCTCTAAAATCAGGAACAAGACAAGGCTATCCGCTATTACCACTATTATCCAATATAATATTGGAAGTTCTAGCTAGAGCCATCAGGCAAGAAAAAGAAATAAAAGACACCCAAATAGGGAATAAAAAAAGTTAAATTGTCACTTTTTCCAGATGACATGATTCTCTATGTAAAAAAAAAAACCTAAACACTTAATTTAAAAAACTATTAGAATAATAAACAAATATGGTAACATTTCAGAATACAAAATTGATTTACTAAAATCCATAGTGTTCTTATACTAGAACAATGAATTTTCAGAAAAAGAAATGAAAAACACAATTCTTTTTGCAATTGCAACAAAAAGAATAAAATACCTAGGAATAAGCCTAATGAAACATGTGAAGGACCTATACACTAAAAACTATAAGACATTATTAAAGAAATTGAAGAAGATACAAAGAAATGGAAAGGTATTTCATGTTCATGGTTTGGAAGAATCAACATAGTTAAAATGACCTTTTTACCTAATGCAATACCCATCAAAATCCCAATAGTATTTTTTAAAGAAATAGAACAAAAATCATCAGATTTGTATGGAAGCACAAAGACCCCAAATAGCCACAGCAATCCTGAAGGGGAGAAAAAAATCAGGCTGGTATCACTCTGCTTGACTTCAAATTATACCACAAAGTAACAATAATCAAAATAGCATGATATTGGCAGAAAAACAGACACATAGAGCAATGGAACAGAATTGAGAATTCAGAAATTAACCCCTGTATATATGAGCAAATAATTTTGACGAAGGAGCCAAAAACATACAGTGGAGAAAATAAAGCCTCTTCAATAAATGGTGCTGGTAAAACTGAAAAGCCACCTGCAAAAGAAGGAAACTAGACTGCTCTTGACCAATACACTAAAATTAACTCAAAGTGTATCAAGGGCCTGAATAGAAGACCTGGAACAATAAATTTCATTGAAGAATATATAGGTACTAAACTCATGACTTTGGATTTAGAATTTTATGAATTTGACCTCAATGGCAAGGGAAGTAAAAAAAGCAAAAATAAGTTAATGGGACATAATACCAATCAAAAAACTAAAAGGCTTCTGCACAGTAAAAGAAACCATCAATGATGCAAAGAGGCAACCATCTGAATGGGAGAATACATTTGAAAGCAATGTCTCTGATAAGGGAGTAATATCCAAAATATACAAAGAACTCATACAACTCAACAATAAAAAAAAAAAAGCAATTCAGCTGAAAAATGGGCAGAAGACCTGTTGAACAGACATTTTTCCCTAGAGGACATATGAATGGCCAAAAAATATTTGAAAATATGCCAACATCAACCTATTAGAGAAATGCAAATCAAAACCACAGTGAAATACTACCTGACACCTGTTAGAATGGCTGTCATCAACACGACAAGTAATAATGAGTGTTGGAGAGTTTGTGGAACAAAATGAACCCCTCATACACTGCTGGTGGGAATGTAAATTGGTACAGCCACTATGGAAAACAGTATGGAGGTTCCTCAAAAAAACTAAGAATAGAATTACCATATGATCTAGCAATCCTCTTCTTGATATTTACCCAAAAAACCTGAAAACATTTATCTGCCATGAGATATGCACCACAACGTTCATAGCAGCATTATTCATGGTGGCCAGGACATGAAAGCAACTGAACTGTCCTATGATAAGTGATTGGATCAAGAAGGTGTAGTACATATATACAGTTGAATATTATTCAGCCATAAGAGGAGATTAAATACTATCATCTGTGACAACATGGAGAGATCTTGAGATTATTACACTAAAAAAATAAGACAGAAAGAGTTGAGAATGTAATGATATTACTTATATGTGTGATATAAAAATAAAAGAAAAAAAACATGACAAAGAAACAGAGACACATAGACACAAGACAGTGGATTAGTGGTTATCAGAGGGAAGGGAGGAGGGGGAGGTAAATAAGGGTAAAAGGGGTCAAACATATGGTGATGGAAGAAAATTTGACTTTGGGTGTGAGTGAACACACAATGCAATATATATATATATCACGTGTTTGAATTGTATATTTGAAACTTATTTGATTTCATTAACCAGTGTCACCCTAATAATTTAAAAATAAAAATAAACAAAAGATGTGGTTGGACAGCAGTTGTTAAAACCTATTTAAATTATACGGTACATAATTGTTGTGTTTAAGGAAAGTTAATTTTAGTGTTTCCCCCTCAATTACCGCCTGTGGTAAACTACACATTTGTCTTTTCCTCCTTCTCCTCCCCAGTGAGCCATGCCTCATAGCATTGCCTTCTTTGTGGAATCCCTTCCCACATCAACTTGGAAATTGGCCATGTGACCAGCTTTAGCCAATGGGACACTAATAAGCATAAAGCAAGCAGAAGATTAAAAATTGTTTGCACATTGGGACTTGCTCTCTTATACACTTCCTCTCAGAACCCAGCCACCATGCTGGGAGAGGTCCAAGCCATACGGAGAGGCCACCTGGAGGAGAACTAAAGCTCTGAACCATAGCTCCTACTGAGCTCCCAGTTAAAAGCCAGCACCAATTTGCCAGCCACATGAGTGAGTCTCTTGGAAGTGGATCTTCCAGCCCCAGTTGTCACCATGGTTGATACTGTGCAAAGTGGAGATGAGTTTTCTCCACCTGGCTCTGTTTGAATTGAAAAATTGTGAGCAAATGACTTATTGCTGTTGTTTTAAACCACTAATGATTAGGTGGTTGGTTATCCAGCAATAGATAGCTGGAACACTTCATTCATGCTTGGAAGAGTCTGGTCCTACTCCCTGGGTCTAATAGAATTCCTAAGTAGGTTACCACTGTCTCACATGGTTTCTTACAGAGATTCAGCTGAGTGCCTTCTATCTTATTCAGGTGGGGCAGAATAACTGCTTAATGGCTTCCAAATTACACCTTTGCAGTGATGGGTTCTCTGTGTATGTTTTTTTTAAATATAAGTTTGTTTTCTTTCCAAAAATAAATATCTATTTGCATAGACAAGTAAAGGCTTGTGAAATAGAAAGAGCTGATTTAGGGAAAGGTTCTATAGTTTGCTTGTTTATCGGGTACTTATAAGGCTTGAATGCATCAAGGTTCCAAACCTAAAGGTTAATGTTTTGACACTGAGAATCCATCAGTCAGGGGGTGAGGATGGGGGAACAGTTTGCATTAATTACTAGGCTGACTCTTAATTTGAATCAATGAAAATGCCAGAGTGACGGAGGTGTTTGGATTGAATAATAATTAGCAAGGCTGATGTGGGCCTGAACAAAGAGTTGCAGGAGAGGAGAGTCTGCTGGCAGGGGATGGGCTAGGGAAGAAAGTATGGTCCTGGACAGGGTAGAAGAGCAATACTAATGACAGACAATCCCTAGCCTTGGCCAGAGTCATCAGGGGAGGTTGAGAGTAGAAGAGGCCCACCAGGTAGGGCAGGACTGAGCTGCCACTATGGGAGTCTGGGGCATGGGCGAATACAGTCTCTAGAGTATCCTTAGTGTTTCTAAGCAAACATGACATTCAAAGCCACTTGGCTTCTAAATGTGCCAATTATTGCCCTGTGAGAAATGGGCCAAGTTGTAGATGCTTCCTTGTATCAAGATCCAGCCTCATTGTATGACTGGAGATATCCCATTGGACTTGGCCCAAGTCACACAGCTGGCAAGGGACTGAGATAGCAGAACACTCAGGTCTTCTAACTCCTCCCCCAATTGTCCTTCCCCTACTGTTTAGAAGCTCCATGTAAATTAATTATCCTGATATATTTCCACCCTCTTACTGGGAGCAGCACACCAAGCAGTTAGGCCCTTCCCTGATGGGGAAGAGGACAGGATCATTTGAGAGGGATGGATGTTGGTTGCATGGCTAAGATGGGACTCAGCAATAGTTGGAAAAAGTAGCTGACTAGGTGCTGGAATGTGCGAGAACCCAGGTTCTTTTGCTCCAAAACAGCTTGTCTAAAATTTCACCGTGAAGTCATTTCTTTAGTTTAAACATTTCTATATTCCTGTGGTTCTTTAAACAATATAAATGCCCCTGAAAGAGATAGTATAAAATTAATTCACATGTTAGTTTGAATTAACATAATTAAGACATCTATTTGTTTCACAGACATGTATCCAGCACCTCCTTTGCTCCAAACCCTGAAACCCCAAAGTGGAGTCCTTGCCTCAAGAACTCACCATCTTATAGGAGAGATAGACATATAATGGCAATAGAGTAACTGCGCTCTCCTGAGCATCTGCTCTGTTCTAGGCACTGCATAAAGAAACCCCATTTTAACCAAGCCCATCCCCCTTCACAGTGTTATCTCCAGGTAGAGAGAAATTTGATACTTTCACAAGGTTACATAGAGTTGAAGCCAGAATTCAGACTCAGACCTCTCTGATTGCCAAAGCTGAGTATTTTCCACCACTCACCTGAAGACCCATGCCTCACTAAGATAAGCAGCAGATATAACAGGAGGACTGTGGAAGCAGCAGGTCTAATTGCTTGGACTTCAAAGCTATCTGGGCTGGTAAGAGTGAGGGGGTAGTGAGAGGATATCAGGAATTGTTTATGGGAGGGCATTATAGACAAAGGGATGAACTTAGGTAAAGGCATAGAAGGATGTAAAGATTGTCTGTTTTTAGGAAACTGCAAGTAGTTAATCATTACTGAAACCAAGGGTTAGAGGGCAAACTGCCCAGGAAACTAAGCTAGGCAGGTAAGGAAGGGCCAGCTCTCCAAGGTGGTGCTAATAAAATCTGGATTTTATCCTGAGCTGTGAAAAGTCTTTGACAAATGTTAAGCAGAGGAGTGTTCGAAAAGACCTAGTTTTTCAGAACTCCTAGAGCATAATGCTTAAAAACACAGGCCCCTGTATGTAATTTGGGTTCCATCCTGCTTCACACTTATATAAGTAGTTGTTTCATTGTTCTCATTCCCCCTAGAATCTAAACTCTCTGAGATCAGCAACTAAGTCTTCTTGATCACTACTGTAACCATGGGATCTGGAAGTCCCTGGGACACAGTAGATGCTTGGACACTGTTGGTTGCTTCTCTGAATCCATTCTCCTTTTCCTCCTGGACACAAAGTCACCCAGGTAAAGATGACATTTCCAGCTTCCCTTGCAGCTAGATGTGACCATGTGATTAAGTTTTCCCCAATGGAATAAAAGTAGATGTATGAGCTACTTTGCCTCACTTGGTTTAAAGGTGGCTTACCCAGAAGTTTTCCTTTCACCTTCCCACAAGCCAAGGCATAAAATGTGCTTCTGACCAGGCTTTGACCTTAGAGATGAGAGCAACACCCTAGTGGGGAGCAGAACGCAAGAGGAGAAGATGTTGGATTTCTGAAGAACCACATAGAGCTGAGCTGCCCTGCAAATATGGATCACCTACCTTAGAACTGTTACATGAGTGACAAATTAATTCCTCTGTTTTATAAGCCACTACACTAGGTGGCCTTTTGATACTGTGCCTTACCCCTTACCTTAACAAATACCAATGTTCAATAAATATCTGTTGAATGATTGAATGAAATATATTTTTCTGCAAATGCTATAGGAATCTTATATTTTTTCTCCAACAAGACCATACCTTGAGTACAGGGACCCTATCCGTTTATTGCCCCCAAAGTACCTAGGTAAGTGCCAGACTCTTGTCGAATTGAATTAAAAAGAACAAACTCGATACTGACTACATGAGTCTCCTTAGACTAACCATTTTAGTAGTCTTCTCCGCCATACAGAGAGATGATTGTCTCCCTAGACTAATAATAGAGTTTAGGAAGTGTTTGAGGCTCTTTGGATGAGGTTACCAAGTGCAAAAAAAAGGTGAGGTAGCACAACTAAGGTTAAAAAAACTCATGGGTGACACTAGAACATTTGCAGAAATACAGAGCTCAAAAACTGGCAGAGCTAAAGCATTTTCACAGTTGCTGGAAAGTCACAGAGGAGAAAGAGAATCTCTCTCTGTGGAGAGAAGCATTGTGCATTGAATTTAACAATATTGCCCCCCCCCACACACACACACAAAAACCCTGTTCTGCTGAGAACTCGTTAGTTACATAGGATGTGACATATGGGTGGGTAATATAGTCTGGAGCCTAGATTCCTTTAATTAACCAATAGCAATCAGGAGTGAGGGCAATTCCAGGGGAATAGTAATTGTGTGGAAGTTCTGGATGCCTGCAGGCTGAGCCGCAGGCCAGAAACCCCAGCCAGCCCTGTCCCGTGAAGCACACTGAGCCAAGGTCATGACCGCCATTTTAAACAGGATTTGTTTTTTTCCAAAAGGTTGAGATCACAGTTGATTGTTGTGGGTGAGGATTTCCTCTGTGATGTATACAGCCTTGGGAGAGTGAGTGAATTATAATGCCACAGTAGGGCACATACAACTTTCTGGGGCTCTAGGGACCAAATTGTGCAGGTGCTGGGTGACCAGTAACTGGGGGAGGTCAATCTGACCGAGAGTTCCTTTTGTTCAACAAGTACTTACTATGTAACTAGTATATACCAGGCTTTGAGGCTGGAGCTCGATGTTTATTAAACATTTTTAGACATTTAAGAAGAAATCAAAAACATTTTTTAATGTGATAAATATCCACTATGATTTTAAAGTCCTTGTGAATAGGGGTTACATTGTTTTCATTTTGCTATATCTCACAGAATCTACCTGATGTTCTGCAGGTAATAGGAGCTAATTAATATCCAACTGAATTTAAGTTCATAGAGTGATGTAAACTAGACCGCCATATGGGTTGCTTTAAAAAAACTATTTTGATATCAGCTTTAATGAATGGATAGAATGTCCCATGAATATTTTTGTATGTAAACTGGTACTTTTAAAGTAAGGGAAGGGTTTTTTGCGTTTTTTCTCCCCTCCCCCTCTTAAAGTTATTAAATAGTTCCCTTACAATTGTGCTCATATTCTCACTTGCTTGTCAAGCTCTTTCTCCCTGATAATGCAAAAGTAAACAAACATCCTCCAGGATTCTCTCTGGATGATCACAAATTCCAAAAAAGAACAGTCCCGAATTCATGAGGTTTTTTATTTACTGTTCTAAGTGAAGTCAAAAGATAAACAGCTCTCTTTTGTTGGGGCCACGGAAATGAGTTCAGAATTCCCAGGCTTAAGTAAGGATGCTTAACATTACTTAGGAGTTACACTGCCAGAAAGGAAAAACAAGGTGCTTTTGGGTCCCTGAACTTCCAAATAGAGCCTCAAGTATTAACTTGAACTTGGAAGGAGGTTATTTGTTCCTGTCACAGGTTGTGCTCTCTGGAAGCAGCAGTAAGAGTTTAAGGCAAGATATTTATATAAGATCAATGCCTATGAAAGAAGGGAAGGAAGCAGGAGTGGGAAGAGGGATAAAGTTGTCATGCATGCCTAAAACTAGGCCAACCCAGTGGAGTGCTCTGGGCAAGGATTGCTTGTAGAAAGTCTCATGCTGGACAGAAATGGTTAGCACTTTACGCTCCACAATTCTCAGTCGTGGGACATGGCCCATCTCAGGGAAAGGCATGGCCTTGGACCAGACAGCTCTCTGAAGCTGAGGTGTTCCCTGAAAGAGCTGACAGTTGGAGCTGTCCAATGACCACACTCCTTGCAGCTGGGCAATGAGACCTCCCTGAAGAAGAATCTGAAGAAGGCAAAATTGGTCCTCAGTGCTACCAGGGCTTCTTGGCTGCTCAGAGCCTCCTGGCTTGCTCCAATCTGCCTGCCATCTCTGGCATCTGAAGGAGCTACAGGCAGAACTACAGAGAAGCTGGTGGTCTTTCTGCATGTGGTCCCTTTTTCCTCCCATTCTTTTTTCAGACCCTTATCCTTTCTCTTTCTCTCCTTTAGACATAATATTAATTTAAAAATATTATTAAACACCAATTCACTGCTCTAGGTGCTGATAAATACAGACTGGTCCCTGCTCTCAGCTTACATTCCAGAGAAGAAAATGACATTGAATCCTCAACAAAACTGATGGTTTGAGTATCAATTTTATATAAGCATATGAAAGAGGCTTATATAATGCTAAACATGCACTGCATACTAACTTGTTAAAGTGACCAATAATAACAACCAGTTATTAGGTGTTCGCTATGCGTCAAGTGCTGTTCCTAGAAGGCTACCTATGCTAGCATTGATGTCTCATAGTGAGCCCGGGAGGTAGGTTTGATTATCACCCAAAATTAAGGCTTAGAAAGGTTACATAACCTCTTTACCATCACTCAGCCAGCAAGTGATGGAGAAGGTTTTCAATTCATATCGTCTAGCTTCAGAATCTGTTGTCTTAACTTTATGTTACATTGTCTCTTCTAATTATTTTATACAGTTGAAAACCTACTGTGACCACTTGAGATTGGCAGGAAGAGGAGAGACTGATAAGCACAGAAGTGTAAGTGAAGACACCAGAGAAGAAGAGGGCTTAGAAAGATGAGCAGATGGGCATGAGAAGAAAAGGGACATTCCAAGCAGGATAACTGCATGAACAAAAGCTTGGAAGAAATCTTTACAAGATGCATGTCTTAGTTTAGAGGCAAGGATTTGAGTGCAAATAGTTTTCTTTAGGAGTTAATTCTAGAACACGCCAGTAGGAGAGTGAGGTAAGAGAGACAGGGCAGGAACGATAGCGGACAAAGGGAGTGTTATCAAATTATCATCGGAGGCAACAGAAGAGCAATTCTTTTGCGAACCTCTTGGATGGGGGGAGCAGTGTAGGACACACTTCAGTTATCCCAACCAAGGAACAAGAGAGCTGTGGTATTTATCCACCAGATCCCGTCAGGCATTGGTTAAGGCCTGCTTCCAGGTTGAAGAGAAGGGTGTGGGGGACATCAATTCCCTGGTTCCTGTCTCTGGTCATACACACAGTCAGAGCAGGCTCCAGTGGTGAAAAGCCCTCAGGCAGATGAGCAGGTACCGGCAGTTAGAAGTCAGCCCAAATGCACAAAAATATTAAGGACCAAAGAGATGTATTCAGGACAGCAGCAGGGTATGCTAGGAAACATCCTGGTGATGGTGCAGGAAGTAGCTCTGTTAGAGAGGGAAAGAACAGACCTCCTGGTATGATAGGCTGAAGAATGTTTCCCAAAGATGTCCCTGTCCCAATCCTTGGTACCTATGAACTTGTTACCTGAGAAGACAAAAGGAACTTTGCAGATGTGATTAAGTTAAGGATTATGAGATGGGGAGATTAAATCAGACCCAGTGTAATCACAAGGATCCTTATAGGAGGGAGGCAGGGGATCAGAGTCAGTAGCAGGAGATGTGATGATGGAGGCAAGAAGTTGGAGACTTGCAAGATTGCGACCACAAGTCAAGGAATGTAAGAAGCCTCTAGAAGCTGAGAAAGGCAAGGAAATGGATCCTTCAGAGCCATCAGGAGGAATCAGCCTTGCTGGCATCTTTAACTTAAGCCTAGTGAGATGTATTTCAGACTTCTGTTCTTCAGAACTGGAAGAGAATAAATGTGTATTGTTTTAAGCCACCAGGTTTGTGGTAATTTGTTATAGCAGCCACTGGAAAACTAATATAGGCCTCTTTCATTGAGCTACTGTGTGCTCTACAGGAAGTTTATCTTTTCCATCATCATCTTGTATTTATGTGGCACTTACATTTAGAGAACTTTCCCTGTGGCACCTCATGACAACACTTTGGGGTAGGTAAGGAAAAGTCTTACTTCCATTTGTCCAAGAAACTAAGTCTCAGAGAAGACAAAGGATTTTCCTGGGCTGCTTAGCACCTTGGTGAAAGAAAACAACTACTTCCACCACACCCCTACTACCCAACTCTTGGATCTGTATGGCCTGCATGCGGTGGGTCTCTAATTACAGAACAGGACTTTTTTTCTTTTTTTATTATTATTACTTAAGTTAGTTTCAAGTATATAATACATTGGTTAGACATCTGTATAGTTCAGAAAATATAGCCCCCAAGTGCTCCCCTCCCACCCCATGGCCCTCCACCTAGCCATCATATTAATGCTGGCTGCATTTTCTCTGCCATGCTACCCATCCCTGTGACCAACTATTGACTAATAATTTGCACTTCTTTAACCCCTCACCTCTTTCTCCTAGCCCCCAACCATTCCTCCCTCTGTCTGCCATCAAATTGTCCACTATATTTGTGAGTCTGTTTTTGATTAGTTTGTTAATTTTGTTCCTTAGATTCCTCATATAAATGAAATCATATGGTATTTATCTTTCTCTGTCTGATTTTTTCACTCAACATAATAACCTCTAGGTCCATCCATGTTGTTGCAAATGGATTTCATTTTTTTAATGGCTGAGTAATATTCCATTGTATATATGAACTATAATTTTTTTCCAACTGTCTGTTGATTGGCATTTAGGTTGCTTCCATATCTTCATTATTGTAAATTGTGCTGCCATGAATATTGGGGTGCACAGATCTTTACAAATTATTGTTTTGGTTTTCCTTGAATAAATACCCAGAAGTGTAATTGCTGGGTCAAAAGGTATATTCATTTTTAACTTTTTCAGAAACCTCTTACTGTTTTCCACAGTGGCTGTACCAATTTGCAATCTCACAAACAATATATGAGGGTTCCCTTTCTCCCACATCCTCGCAACACTTGTTTTTTTGATTTATTGATGATAGCCATTCTGACAGGTGTGAGGTGATATCTCATTGTGGTTTTAATTTGCATTTCTCTGATGATGAGCGACCTTGAGTATCTTTTCATATGTCTATTAGCCATCCGTATTTCCTCTTTGGAGAAGTATCCGTTTAGGTATTTTGCCCATTTTTTAATTGGATTGTTTGTGTTTTTTTGTTGTTGAGTTGTATAAGTTCTTTATATATTTTTGAATATCAATCCCTTATTGGATGTATCATTAGTGAATATCTTTTCCCAAACAGCAGTTGCCTTTTTGTTTTGTTGATGGTTTCCTTCACTGACAAAAATTTTTTAGTTTGATGTAGTCCTATTTGTTTATTTTTTTTTTGTTTTCCTTGCCCGAGGAGATATGTCTGAAAAGAATCCCTGTTACTAATATCAGAGAGTTTACTGCCTGTGTGGGTTTTTTTTTTTTTAGAATTTTTATGGTTTTGGGTCTTACATTTAAGTCTTTTCTATTTTTGAGGCTATTCCATATATGATGTAAGAAGAGGTCCAGCTTCCTCCTCCTCCTCCCTCCTCCTCCTCCTCCCCTCCTCCTCTCCTCCTCCCCCCTCCTCCTCTCCTCCTCCTCCTCCTTCTTCCTCCTCCTCCTCCTCCTCCTCCTCCTCCTCCCTCCTCCTCCTCCTCCTCCTCCTCCTCCTCCTCCTCCTCCTCCTCTCTCCTCCTCTTCTTCTTCTTCTTCTTCTTCTTCTTCTTCTTCTTCTTCTTCTTCTTTTGCATGTATCTGTCTGATTTTTCCAACACCATTTATTGAAGAGACTATTTTTACCCCATTGTATATTCTTACCTCCTTTGTCATATTTTAAGTGAGTATATAGGCGTGGATTTACTTCTAAGCTCTCTATTCTATTCCATTGATCAATATATGTTTTTATGCCAGTATCATGCTGTTTTGGTTATGGTAGCCTTCAAGTTTAGTTTGACATCAGGTAGTGTGATACCTCCAACTGTGTTCTTCTTTCTCAAGATTGCCATGGCTATTCAGGGTTTTTTAATGGCTCCACATAAATTTTAGGATGATTTGTTCTAGCTCTCTGAAAAATTCCATTGGTATTTGATAAGGATTGCATTAAATCTATAGATTGCTTTAGGTAATGTGGGCATTTTAAAATGTTGATTCTTCCTATCTATGAACACTGTATATACTTCTGTTTATTTGTATCTTCTTCAATTTCTTTTTTTCCTATGACTTATAATTTTCTGAAAACAAGTCTTTTACCTTCTTGATTAATTTGATTCCCAGGTATTCTATAGTTTTCGATGCAATTGTAAATAGGATTGTTTTCTTAATTTCTCTTTCTGAAAGTTTATCATTGGCGTATAGAAAGGCCACTGATTTCTGAATATTTTGTAACCTGCTACTTTACTGAATTCATTGATCAGTTCTAACAGGGTTTTTTTGGTGAAATCTTTAGAGTTCTCTCTATATAGTTTCATGTCATCAGCAAAGAACGAGAGTTTTACTTCTTACTTTCCAATTTGGATGCCTTTTATCTCTCCTTCTTGTCTTAATTGCTCTGGCTAAGACTTCCAATACAATGTTGAAGAGGAGTGGTGAAAGTGGGCATCCTTGTCCTGTTCCTGATCTTAAGGAAAATGTTTTTAGCCTTTCCTCATTGAGTATGATGTTAGCTGTAGGTTTGTCACGTATGGCCTTTATAATGTTCAGGTATTTCCCTGTATTCCCACCTTGCTGAGAGTTTTTGTCATAAATGGATGCTGGATTTGTCAAACACTTTTTTCTACATCTATTGATATGATCATATGGTTTTTATCTTTCAATTTGTTAATGTGGTGTATCACATTAATTTATTTTGGGACATTATACCAACCTTACATCCTAGGAATAAATCCAACTTGATCATGATGTATGATATTTACGATAATATTGCTGAATTTGATGTGCTAATATCTTGTTAAAGATTTTTGCATCAATGCTCAAAGAGATATTGGCCTATAGTTTTCTTTTTTTGTAATGTCTTTGTCTGGTTTTGGAATCAAGGTAATGGTGGCTTCACAAAAGAAGTTAGGGAGCTTTCCCTCTTCTTGAATTTTTTGGAATAGTGAAGAATAGGTGATAACTCTTCTTTTAATGTTTGGCAAAATTTGCCTATGAAGCCTATCTGGTCCAGAACTTTTGTTTTCTGGGAGGTTTTTGATTACTGATTCTATTTCATTGGTGGTAATCGTTGGTTCAGATTCTCTGTTTCTTCTTGACTCAGTCTTGGGAGATAGTATGTTTCCAGAATGTGTTCATTTCTTTAAGATTGTCCAATTATAGGCATATAATTGCTCACAGGTATTTTCCTGTGATCCTTTGTATTTCTGTGGAGGCTGTGGTTATTGCTCCTCTTTCATTTCTCATTTTATTTATTTGAGTCCTCTCTTTTTTCCTTGATGAGTCTGACAAGGGTTGGTGAATTTTTTTATTGTTTCAAAGAACCAGTTCTTGATTTCATTAATATTTTGTATGTTTTTTTTTTTTTGGACTCTATTCCATTTATTTCCACTCTGATCTTTATTATTTCCTTCCTTTATTGACTTTGGGCTTTATTTGCTATTCTTTTTCTAGTTCTTTTAATTGTAAGGTTAGATTGTTTATTTCAGCTTTTTCTTGTTTCTTGAGGTAGGCCTGTATTGCTATGAATTTCCCTCTTAGACTGCTTTTCACTGTCCCATAAATTTTAGTCATTGTGTTTTCATTTTCATTTGTCGCTAGGTATCTTTTGATTTCTTCCTTGATCTCATTAATAACCCATTCATTGTTTAGTAGCATGTTATTTAGCCTCCATGTGTTTTGTATTTCAGTTTTTTTTCTTGAGTTGATATCTAGTTTCATACCATTGTGATCAAAGAAGATGGTTGATATGATTTCAATATTCTTAAATTTATTAAGACTTGATTTGTGTCCTAACATGTGGTTTATATTGAAAATGTTCCATGTGCACTTTAGAAGAGTGTATATTTTTCTGAGTGTATATTTTGCTCTGAAAATATCTATTAAGTCCATCTGTTCTAGTGTCTTTTGGGTCCATTATTTTCCTTATTGATTCTCTGCCTGGAAGATCTGTCCATTGGTGTCAATGGGTGTTAAAAGTCTCCTACTATGAGTGTATTACTATTGATCTCTCCTTTATGTCAGTCAATAATTGCTTTATGTATGTAGGTGCTCCTATGTCAGGTGCATATATGTTTACTAGGGTTATGTCCTCTTGATTTATCGATCCCTTTATCATTATGTAATGCCTTTTTTTGTCTCTTATTAGCCTTTGTTTTAAAGTCTATTTTATCTGATAAGTATTACTAGTATTACTACCTCGGCTTTTTTTTTTTTCATTTCCATTTGCATGAAATATCTTTTTCCATCCCTTTACTTTCAGTCTGTGAGTGTGTTTGATCTGAAGTGGGTCTCTTTATAGACAGCATATGCATGGGTCTTGTTTTCTTATCCATTTGGCTTACCCTATGTCTTTTGATTGGAGCATTTAATCCGTTTACATTTAAATGATACTGATAGGTAAATTGTTACCATCATTTTATTATTCATATTTGTTATTTCTATTTTCTTTTTTACCCCTTCTCTTTTTACAGAAGACCCTTTAACTTTCTTGTAATACTGGCTTGTTGGTGATGAATTCTTTAAGATTTTTCCTGTCTGGAAAGTTTTGTCACTCCGTCCATTTTAATCCAAAGCCTTGCTGGATAGAGTTTCATGATTGTAGATTCTTGTTTTTCATAACTTTGAATACTTTTGCCAGTTCATTCTAGCCTGCAAAGTTTCCTATTGAAAAGTCAGCAGACATTCTTATGAAGGTACCCTTGTAAGTAACTAGCTTCCTTTCTCTTGCTGCTTTTAAGATTTTCTCTTTGTCTTTTACCTTTGCCATTTTAATTACAATGTGTCTTGGTGTAGGTCTCTTTGAATTTCCCTTGTTTGGGACTCTTTGTGTTTCCTGAACTTGTATGTCTAATTCCTTTGTCAGGTTAGGGAAGTTTTCTGCCATTATTTCTTCAAATAGATTTCAATCCTTTGTTCTCTCTCTTCTCCTTCAGGTACTCCCATGATCCTGATATTTTTATACTTCATGTTGTCCCAGAGGTCTCTTAAACTCTCTTCATTTTTTAAAATTCTTTTTTCTTTTTGTTGTTCTAATTGGGTATATTCTGCTACCGTGTTTTCCAAATCACTGATTTGATCTTTTGCTTCATCCAATCTATTGTTGAATTTTCTAGTGTATTCTTCATTTTAATTATTATATTCCTCATTTCTGTCTGCTTCTTTTTTATAGCTCCTATGTCCTTTTTTATGCTGTTAAGGTTACCATTGTGCTCATCTATTCTTTTAACTATTGAGCATCCTTTTAACTATTATTTTGAACTCTGTCTCTGGTAGGTTGCTTGCCTCCATTTCATTTAGCTTATTTCCTGGAGTTTTTCTGTTGTCTCATTTGTGGCATGTTTCTTTGTTTTCTCATTTTATTAGCCTCTCTGTGTTTGTTTCTATGAGTGAGTCAGGAATATTTGTTTTGTCTCTCAGCCTTGGCCAGATGGCCTAATGTGGAATACGTCCTTTATGGCCCAGTGGCACACTCTCACTGATCCCTTATGTTGGGAGCTCTGGACATGATCTTTGTGTGGGTTGTGTGTTATCTTCTGTTGTCACTAAGCCTTTATTTTGTTAGTAGATCAGTGGATGGGATTAACACTCAGGCTGACTAATTGTGGGAATTGGCAGCACTCATAGGGTAAGAGTTGCTGTCTGGAGGCTGACTCCACTAAGTGGGATTTGCCCTAGCAGACTTGTGCACTTGTTGCAACCAGCTTTTGTGTGTATCACTAATGGAACTAGTCAGTAGTTGCTCCATTGTGGTTTGGTATCAGCCTGCAGATGCATTTGTCTAGGGGTTTCCCATAGGCCAAGGTCAGCCAATGTTTTTGATTGCTCAGGGCTACCCGATGAGAACTACAAAGTGGTCCACAGATGTTAGTTGCCTATGCTGGATTGGCTTCAATGTGGCTCCTTATAGTATCAGATGTAGGTGTTATGATTAACTCGACTTCAGGTCATTCTCTACGTTGATTATGTTATAATTTTGTTGTAATTTCAATGCAAACCTGGGAGGAAATGAACCCTGCTTTTACCTAGTCTGCCATTTTCCTCCAGTCTTGGCCTTTTGTTTCTTAAAGCCGCTGCTCCACCTGCATCTCTGTTCAGAGCCTTTAGGCTGCTGCTTGCACTGAGAAGATACTCAAGATGTCACCATCCTTCAGAATCATGGAGTTTTTTCTAAAGAGGAATACAGCTGTCTTAGAACCATTCTCAGGGATAGTCTTAGACTGAACAATTCTCTGGGATAGTCTTAGACTGAACAATTCTCTGAATCCACCTTCTCTTGACCTCCATTTGCTGACTCTTCATCCATCAGACTACCAAGAGAACATTATTATAAGTTCATGATATTACAGGGGGGTCTTTTCATATTTTGATCTCATTAATGTCACCCTGGGGTAGTGGTAGAATGTAGAACTATTCTTAACTCTGCTATCAGTTAGCCGAGTGACCTTGGGCAAGTTACAGTACATCTCTGACACTCAAATTCATAGTAAAACAATCATTTCTGGGTTGTTTTTTTATAAAGGCACAATTAAAGCCACTTTTGTAGGGTCACTTAAGCAAAAGGTTACCACAACAAAAACTTTACTTGTCAATCAATAAAATGTCTAAAATTCCACCATTGCATATTCTGCTCTTTATAAAGACAATGGTTTATGTTTCAAGGGTCCCCTTTAAAATGAAAATAACTGTATGGTAGTTATCCTCAGGTTATGTTGAGTTATCACTTTAACCCAGGATCATTGTATTCTTTCTAGACTTATCATTTTTCTGAATTTTAGAACTTATGAAGAAAGGGTGCTCTTTGATAGGAATGATGGGATAGGTTCCTTATGAAGAAAGGTAGGAGATGCTCAAGAAAATCTTCATACTACCTTACAATTTTGCTCTAAGTTAGTCTTTAAGACTAAGGTCTGAAGCCAGTCTCATTGGCTCAGTGACTCACATCTCAGCCAATGATCTATCCTTGGAGACTGATCCTTCCTAATCTAGACATATAGGATACCCCTTTAAATCCAGATGCCATTTTAGAAATGTGTCTGTACATCTGAAGTCAAAGAGATGCTGTGTAATAAAATCTCCCAGTATATCTGGTGTCCCTTCCCTGCATTTAGGTACCCAAAGAGTTAAACTACATAAGTAAAGTTTGCTTGAGAAAACAGACACTGAGGCAAATTACTTGTTGATGCTTTATGAGGGAGATGGCCCAGACAGGGAAAGAAAGGAGAGGGGATGTAGGGAAGAAGAAAAATCAAGGAAAGTGGGTACATTTCACAAGATACACTGTTGATAATTCAGTCTTGGTGAACATCTATAAAGTATCTGTATGGAATCCTTTGCTGGGCCACATTAACACAAATTCAGGTTGGAAGAAAATAGTCCCTTATTCCAAGGGCTACGCATCTTCTAAGTTATCAAATCACTGTCTGCAGATGGCCTTTTTCTCTTCTGTGAAATTAGAAGAATGACACAAGCAAAGCTTGAATAAGTGCTTGTGTGTTTTCTTTTGAGCTCTTGTACCAAAACTATTGTCATGAGACCATGTCTGGGCCAGCCAGCTAGAGAAAGAAAGATGTAAGCAGCAGAGCCAAGTCACCCCATACATACCAAGCAAAGCCGTTCTAGATCAGCTGACAATAAGCAGACCCTCAGATTATGAGTAAGCCTAGCCAAGGTCCATAGAGCCATACAACTGATCCACAGCTGACTGCAGTTGCATGAGTAAACTCAACTGAGATAAACTGAGTCTAGCCCAGAGTATCCAAAACTTGGAGACCTAGGAATGAAATAAATATCTATTGTTATATGCTACTGAAATTGGGGAAAGGATGTTGCCCAAAATTATCGTGGCACTAGCTAACTGATATAATTTCATCCATCCCAAGTTGAACTCTCCCCTTGTGATTTCCCATTGACTCTGTACTGGTTTCTCATTTGTCTAATTCTTTCACCACCCAGACCTAACTGTAGACTCTTGAGTGTGCAGGTTTACATTTCTGTTTCTTTTCAGAATATTTAGCAACCTCATTGAGCATGCAGTAGACTTTTCAAAATGTTGATGTAATTTCTAAATCTATATAGCATGCACTATTTACATTAACTTCCAATTTCACTGCTATTTGTTTTTCATAATTTTAGAACATGAGAACTAGAAGAGAACTTAGATAACATCAGACCAACTCCTCCTTTGACAAATGAGAAACTGAGGCTCAGAGAGATTACATTATTTGTTTGGGGCTACATGGCTAGCAGAAAACAGGGCTTGACATAGTGGCAGGTCTCCTAAATGTGACTCCAGTGTTATTTCCCTCAGTATTGCTACCAGTTCCATAATTGACTGGCATGGGCCACCTGACCAGTGTGATATGAAGGTTTCTGAAGCAAAATCTGGCCATAGTAGGAGACAGTCTCGTGATCAATTAGCCATGTCTTCTAGGAATGAGGAAAAAGAGTAAGGTTATATATACCATATTGTCACCATCTCTACTATATCTGGCTACTTATTGGTTAATCTGTTGTTTTATATGCATTACAAAGATGTCATTTTTTTTATTTCACCTTCATCTAGTTCCTGCTTTGAAGTTCTCTTTGGAGACTCCCAAAGGCTCTGGTTGACTTCTTTCTGGTGTGCCCAGGATCAGCAATCCCTTCCCCTTAATGCAAGACAGTATTTCAAAGGCCTTCTTCTAGTGATGCTGTTCAAGGTGGTAAGCACCCAGAAATTAAGCTTCATACTATAGGAAGGCTGAAGATCTGAAAATTCAATGTCGAAATCTGGTTCATATTCTGGAATCTAGTACAGAGTTCAGAGTAGTGAATGAAGACATTATAAGCTGGAGAACAACTGTTGATTTTTTTTACCTGCCCCTGGGTCAGTGCCATTTATCTCCAGGTTAAGAGACAGGTACATCACTGACTGCAGCACAGTTGACATTGAACTGCATGGAAGGCAGCCAGGAGTCTGTCCTGTGAGCAGTCATGGATGGGGAAATCCTGGGAGAGTACAAAGAAATGGAGACTGTATTTTCTTTTCCTTATTCAGAGAAAATTGAGGGGTCTTTTCCCAGCTTCCTATACTTTCATGGGCCTTAACTTAATTTTGCTTCCTCAGGGAAGCCCTCCTGATGTCCAAGATAGGGTCAGGTGCTCCATCACATGTTCCCATGCCCCTTACATTTTTCCTTTGTGGCAGGGGTATTTCATTGAACCTGAGACCCATTAGCTATAAGACATACCAATATTTTATGTACCAATCAAAACAAATACGTCACCATTTAAACTATAACAAGAAGCTTTTATACCACTTAGAATTTTTATTGTATGTTATTAAAGAGCTTTTAAATTTACTTAGACAGTTTTTGTATGATATAGCACTCTTGTGCAAAGGAAAATATACTAGAAAGTAACTGGTTCAGGTAATAATTCTCGATCTTCTTCACACTAATAATTTGAATTTTTAGAATCACTTTGTGACTTGGAGTCGCTGAGAGCCAGTATTGGTCTCTGTACCATCACAACCACACTATCCCTCACCTCTTTCTCCCCAGGTCTCTCGTCAGCATTGCAAGAACTTGTAGCTGCTGTTCTCTCATCGTTGACAAAAGGCTTTTATATCTATCTCACGCTGTCCCACAAAATTTTCTTTAAGTTAGGAGGACTAGAGTTATTTCTATCCTCAACTTACAGATATGGGTTTTAAAGCTCAGAGTTGTGAAGCCACTTGGTCGACTTTGTAACTGGCAGAGTTGGTACCAGGGCACAGATAGTTTGATTCCTGGTAAAATTCTCCATCTGCAAACCTTCCTGAAATCCATTCCTTTTACAGATTAAAATCCAAGACTCACAGGAGAAGGTAGTTCTTGCAGTTGGGCCTTGTAGAGAAGGAGACCAAGGCCGGAACCACAGGCTGTGCCTTCCTAAATTATGAGAACTTGGGCTAGTGGTTCTACCTCTCTGGGTCTTAATTTCCTCTTCTGAAAAATGGGGATAACAGACTACTTATCAGGTATGTTGTGAAAATCAATAAGTTAATGCTGGGAACGAAGTTAGCACAGTGTTTGACTCATAGCGAGTGCTTGATAATTGTTAACTATGATTATTATTGCAGTATTATATGTACAAGGGTCAATGTTTCATGCAATGGGATATACAAAACTGGTAACACCTTAGCAGAGGAGAAAGTCCACATACATAAATAAATACAATGCAAGAGAATGTCTGATGAATGCTAGAAGTACACACTGCTCTGGATGAAGAGGGGAGAAAAATGTTAATTTTGATTGATGGTATCCCTTCAGGGCAGGCTGTGGCATTTGAAGGATGGAAAACAGTCCAAAGTTTAAAATGGGGAGGGGGTAGGATTCCATGGAGAAGGAGAGGATGTGAGGGAGGGGAAACAGCAGAAGCCAAATAAAGAGATCTATAAGTCCAAGGTACAGTCTCATAAGAGTAAATTGTTTATTTTACCTAGAAAATAAAATAAAGAGTTAATCTGAGTTTTATTCTGTGAGAGGAGGAAAGTCACTGAAAGATTTCCAGAAAGAGAATGTTTTGCTCAGGGTCACCTTTTAGAAGGATAAATCGCTAGCATCATATAGGATGGTATGATATGGAGCAATATGGGAGACAATGAGACCAATTAGGAGGCTATTTCAATAGCCTTAATGAGAGGTTTTTGAAGCCCCAGTCTCAAGTAGGACTTGTGGGAACATAAACAAAGGCCAATCAATTTGAGCCACACTGTGGAGGGAAAACCAAGTAATTATCTGTTATTCATGGGGTGATCCAAGCTAGTCAAGGGACAAGATGAGACAGTAGTTGAACAAGTCCCTCTATATGTCCCAGTCATAATAACTGTGGCCATGTGGGAGCAGCAGCAGGGCCCTCCTGATGTAGATTTAGGCTGAGGAGAAGGAATTAAGGTTGGGAGTGTAGGCAATGACCTGAGGAGGAGAATACAATGAAAAAGGAGAGGGCTTAGGACATGAGAAAAGTAGGGACACAACTTGCATGGGACTTAAGGTTCTTAAGTCAGTCGGTAAGGTCACGTGTGGTCAAAATCTTTCATGGAGGCATACTGGGAGGAAGTTCTCATTCTCCTTGGTGACTTTCACAGACACCATCCCTTCACTGACCATCTTTTTATTTCATGAGCCACCAGTTAAAGCAGTTGGCTTACACTAATTGAGCATGTTGAATGGAGGAAAAAAGTTACTTTTCATATTAAAGTCATACTCAGTGGAAGGAGACTGTCACATTAAGAGAGAAAAATGCAGGAAGCAAAGATGACTGGTAAAATGTGTTCATCATATGACTCTACTGTGTTTTCATAAGGCCCCTTTACTATGTGTGGAAGGTTGTAGAAGACACTAGGGAATTTAGGCCCTGCCTTTGAGAAACTTTCAATTTAGGTGAGATCGGCCTAAGAAAGCATGACTTGTGGCAACCCCAGGGTTACCTAGTGGTGAACATGAGATTGCATTTTTCTCTACGTATACAAAAGTACTAAAGAATTTTAGAGAAGGCCAAAGGCCATGGTTCTTTTGAGGAAAAGAGTTAGAAGGAAGTGAATATTGATACAGTTCATGAAAGAAAAGATGATTTAGAGCAACAGAAAAGGGTGTAGAGAGAAATTCCAGTAAAGGAAATAACCTAGTCATGGACAAAGATACAGAGGTTGAAAGAAGCATATTGGAGCACAATTAATATATCTGTTAGGATTGTGTTCAGGTGCAGGTAAGAAAATATCCAAGCAGCAATAACTTAAGTAAATAGGGGTTAGTTTCTTATAACAAAAAACCTATGAGTTGGCAGTTGCTGGTTTGATTCAGTCACTCAGATATGTCAGAGATGACATTTCTGCCATTTTCTTAGCTTTTTTTCATGCTGGTCCTGAAATGTTTCCTAAGTTCCAGCCATCACATCTGTATCTGCATTCAAGATAAAAGAGAGAGGGAAAGTGATACCAGCTATGTTAGTATAGGTTGCTCCAAAAGCAGAACCTAATAAAAGACTTGGGTATACATATTTATTTGGTAACTTATCTCTGGAAGTAGAAGAGGAAACATGGATAGTGAGAGAATAAAGGGAAAAAATACAATATAAGGATGTGCTAAGGAGTTACTGCCTTAGGCAACAGGGGCTCAATTCCAACTGGATCTCCAGAGAAGTGTACACAATGCCTCCCTGAATTGTACTCCTGAAAGACAGGTAGCTGGAGCATCTACCCACCAGATCCATTCCCCAACTGGTTGAAGGTCAAGCCCAAGAACATAAAACCCATACCTCCAGGCTTTGCTCTGTGCAGACCCTGAGAGCTTACATAGTATTAATGAAGCCCTGGAGCAGAGAAGTGAAAGATGCACAGCATACACTTGAGATTGAGATTGGATGTTGTCAGCATGGAGTGAGTCCAGACAACACAGAACTGTCTACTGTAATTGCAGCTGAATTCAGAGGTGAGCTAAGGGCATATGTGATGGGGTGCCACAACCATCTGCCATAGCAGCAGACCTCCTCACGTTTTATTGGCCAGAACTATGTCACTTGGCCACTGCCAGCTGAAAGATAGGCTGGGAAGTGGGAATCTTAGGTCTTCCAGCAAGAAAGGAAGAAAAAGATTGGGAAAAAACTATCAACAGAAAGAGCAAAAAAATTGTAAGATTTTAGAACCTCAAAAGACATACCAGATTAGATCATCTACTCTGAATACATCATGCATCGTCTTATACATGAGAAAGGATCTGAGTCCTGGATAGGGAGAGGAATTTGCTTATCCTAGTCCTGTAGCTGGGGTTTGAACTAAGCCTTTCAGCTTCAGAGATCTTTCCATAATAACCTGCTAAGACTGCAGAGGAACATCTAGACTGGAAAGCTGTTTTCAAAAAGAAAGAAAAGTAAAGTAAAGAGCTTCTGCATAACTAAGGTGGGGTCTGTTGTCACAAGATCTGGAACAATAAGCCCAGGCATTTGGACTTGCTCTGAGAGACAGTGGGGAGCCATTGTAGAATCTTAAACAGGAGCATAGCAATTTGAGTTTCTTGTAGATAGGTATTATATAAATATAAGGGCTTATTTCTCTGTTGATTATGGCTGCTGATTCAGCCAAGGGGAAATGGAGTTCTGGACAAGCTTGTACCTCCAGCGGTGACTGCAGGTGCTGTTGAGGGGAGGTGCAGGCTGCTGTCTGACATTCTCAAAAGGCCCCTGCTCTCCCGAGAACGGCTTGATGCTTATTGCTAATAACAAGGCTGGCAGCCGGCTGCAGCTTTCACTCAAAATTCTCCAGCTTTCAGTAATCAAAGCCAGGCCTGGGTTGTTCCTTGGCCCTAGACTGCAAAAGGAATTTCCTTTATTTTTGAACATGGAGAGAATAAAAAGAAGTACAAGTTGTTTTATAAGACAAGTGGGGCAGCAATTTGAAATAGGCATTTAGGCACCTCTTAGGGATTAACATCAGGACTCATTTAAGGTCTTGGAGTGTTAATAAGGAGGAGATGTATTTATTTTTCCCTGGGTTCCTTTTAGGAATCCCTGGGGTATGTTCTGGAATTGATCTACACTAGTTCAAATTTCACACATCCCCCATTTTCCATGCTGACTCTTCCACATCTCTTTTGATTGAGTTGCACCTCCTATTAACTTGGAGAAAATGTTACATCCAGGGTACACAACTGGACATAATTGGTACCAGAACTAATGTTCATCAGGTTGAGGCAGTTCAGCAAAAAAATGCCCTTCTTTTACCTAGAAAATCTGGTTTGAAAATTGGACATTAAGTTACACTTCTAATTGAAATGAATTTGATGGTTTCAGAAACACTCCCCAGTGATCCCAGCCCACATCATAAAAACCACCATAGGCAAATTGGCACCATTCAGCCTTAGCTCAACAGGCTAGGGAGTAAAAGATGTAAACTGAATTTGTGGTTGTTTTTATTGTCAGATAGACAGGCTGGAAAGAGCTTTCAGAGGAGAATTCTCAGGTCAGATTACATCATTTTTCTGATAGTCTGGGAGGCGATGTGTTGTAGCAGGAAAGCACTAAGTTAAGATTCTATTTTTGTCTCTCCCAGTAACTGACATTGTTTGTTTGTTTGTTTTGGTAAGTCATTAAATCTTTCCATGCCTCAGTTACTCACCTACAAAATTAGAATTATAGCATTACCATGGCTCATGGATTTGGTTGGGCTAAGGCAATGAAAGCTGACTGGTTTGCCCAATGAATAAACCAAAGACAGCCCCAGAATCCATAGCATCTGACTGATAAACCAGTATGCACTTTCCATTCCACCAGTTGACATCCAAATGACAAGTGCTTGTCCTCTATGAAACTTGGCCATGATGTTAGATGATTTCCAAGCAAAGAACAGTGCCAAGACAAGGAATATCCTCAAGGGAAGACAGTGACTTTCAAGACTAAGGGGACCTGAACCACCTTGTTGTCCACATCAGCTCTTTGTTTACATCTACTTTAAGCAGCAATACACATGTATTCTGTACCTGCTATGAAAGATGCCAGCTCTTTGATGCACACTCTATGCCAGGTTCCTTGCTATATTTACACTTGCTGATTAGAATCCTCTCTACAATCATGTCAGGTAGATTTTAATACTCCCACTTTACAGACAAGAAAGGGAAGGTGCAGCAAGGTCATACATCTTAACTAAGGTCACACAACTAGTACATTATTAAATAAGAGTGTTACATGCCTATCTTCCCACTCTACTCTATTTTCAATCACTGTTCTAAAGGATAAAAGTAAAAATGAATAAAACACAGTCCCAGTTAAGAAGTTTATAGTTTAGTCACAGAGGTGATTACATACACAGAAATATATTTACACCAGCAGAATAAAGGTCTGAGAGGACATAAACACAATTATATACTTTTAGAGAGTAGAAATGGAGTGAGAGAGGAAGATGAAAGAAATTGTATTAGTCAGTTATTGTTGTCACAAGATCCCCAAATCTCAGTAACTTAAAAACAATTCTTACATATCTGCAGGTTGGTTGTGACTTGGCTTATCTGGCCTGGACTCCACCGGGAAGCTCTGCTTTGTGCTGGGTTCATGGCTTCTGGTCAATGGGCCAAGTGAGAGGCAGTCTTTTCCCCAGTGAAGCTCCTCTCATCGTGATGGCAAGACGCAGAAGGAAAGCACAACTGTACAAGTACGTTCCAAGATGCTGCTTGCTTCATTTCTGCTAATATCTCATTGGCTGAAGCAGGTCACATGCCCAAGCCTTACAGTCAAGGGGCTGAACCAAGGATAGGGAGACATATGGAAGGTGTCACAAATTAGGTCCAGTAATCAAATATACCCCAGGGAGCTTCAGTTTTTACAGTAAAAATACTTACATTGTTAATGTTTAAAAGATAAGTATGTACTGTTTTTTAAAATATAATCCCTCAATTTTAAAAAGCACTACAGTGCAAAAACCATTCCAAGATTAGAGTGGCATTCTCCAGGGTGGTCATAGCCCAAGGTGACATTTCTCATCCCACTTCCTATACCTCAATAAAAACAAAAATTCACACACATGCACACACACACACACACACACACACTGCAATCTAGTGGCTGCTGTAACATAAGTATGTACTAGTGTTATGGGAGCTCATATGAGAGACACTTTTCATTCATTCATTCAACAAATATTTGTTTATATTACTGTGCATCTAGACATTAGAAATGAGAACAGAAATTGTTATATCACTGCAATCATGTAATTTGAAAGTCTAACAGTGAAAATAGACTCTGAGCAAGTATAATGGATGAATTATTGAAGGAGAAGTAGAGGAAGGTATGGAAACAAATATGAGGAGAACTTCACTTTAGATTAGGGTTCTGGCCGAGACTCTTAAGAGTTGTGCTCCAATATCTTTTTCCTTAATAGTCAAAACCCCAAATTTTAACTGACCACATGGCTACTTAGGATAAAGTCAACATTTCCCTTACTTCCTTGCAGTTAACTATGACCACAAAAGTTTTGATCAACAGATATAAGTGGAAATGGTGTACACAACTTCTAGGAAGTACCCTTAAAAGAAGATATATCCTTCTTTCTCCCTTCATCTTTTCTGCTAACTGGAACATAAATGTGATAACTGGAGCCAGAGCAGCCATCTTGGACCATAAAGTGACCTTGAGAATGAAGACTACTCAAGATTAAACAAAATAGAAGGAGCCTGAATTCCTGAGGATTTCTTGGAGGAAATGGCCAAACCCAACCCACACTGCCTACCACTGGGTTTTTGCATATACCTCTACCATGTTAAAATCACTATTATATTAAGGTCCTTTTACTTGCAGCTGAAACTTATCCTAACAGATAAAGGGATTCAAGGACAAGCCTCTCTGCAAAAGTGAGATTAAGCTGATACCTGAATGATGAGTGGACAAAGAGTAAAGAGTAAATCTGTTCCAGACAAAGAGAACAGAATATACAAACCCAGAGGTGAGAGAACACAGAGGTTTAGAGTAGATGCAGAGTAAAACAGGAAAAGTCAAGGATTGTCATCATGAGCTTAGATCCCTTTCAGTTTACCCATAAATCTATTTTTCTCTCCTCTCCTTCCTCCTTTTCTTCTTTCCTCTCCCTTTCTCTCTCTCTCTCTCCTCCCTCCTTTTCCTTTTCCCTTCTTTCTTTTTCTTCCTCATCCCTCCAGCCCTTCTCCTTCTCCCTCTCTGCATTCATTCTTTCTTCTTTTTCCTTTCTTTCTTCCTTACTTCTTTTTGACAAATATCAATTGAGAACCTACTATGTGCCAGGACTTGTACTAGGCACTGGATACACAATCTCATAGAACTGAAAGTCTTTTGGAGGACAGATATTAAATGAAAAGGAAGGTGTGAGGGGAAGAGCATGTGTTGACTACTTCCTGCAGGAGAATGGAAAGCACCATTCAGATCCCTCTTCTAGAAAGGACTCGCTACCAAACTGTAAGAAGTGCGCAGTGAGCCTCTAGCTGTTGGCTTCCTCAGGTCAGGCCTTGCCTTTTAAGCTGAGGTCAAGCACTTCTCAGGCGGCCACGACCAACAATTCAGCAAGGCACCAGCACTCAGGGCTGATCATTTCTGCCCAATATGGGGCTATTCTGATGGCCATCCTTTGCATGGGGCACCTGCTGGCTCTCAGAGACTTTTACAATCTTCACTGCTACCTTCTGGCTCCCCCTTCCCAGTCTGCTTTCGCACTTCTCATTTCATTGATTCTCCTCCCCAAGAAACCCATGGCACTCCCGTCTCCAACTCAACACCTGCTTCCCAGAGAACCCAGCAAGCATAGGTCTCAAGGCAAGTGAGAGCTCGTCACATTCATTAAAGGAAACTGAAGGAAGACTGGTACTTCTTGAGACCAAAGAGTGAAGGAACAGTGGTTGATGATATGACATGAGCTAGAACACCAGGTGTGACTTGTAAGGAGCTGAGATGTTTTCCTTGTGTATTGAGAAGACATTAAAAGGTTTTTAAAAATAAACACTAACTTCTTCATGGGTTGAAGAAGGTCAGAATACCAGTTATGAGAAACTACAGTCAATCAAAGGGAGAGGTGAAGGGGATTTGCTCTAGTTTGCTGGCCATAGGAGTAGAGAGCAAGGGACTGATTTTAGATGTTCTAGGTGTTTGTAGAAGGAGAATTAGCCATACATAGTAATAGTTTTGATCTTGGAGGAAAGAGGATAATGAAAATGTAGGCATAGAGGGTGAACAACTAAATAGAGGGATTTGCCATTTTCTGAGATGGTATGCATTGGTGGAGAAGTAATAGATTGAGGGTGAAAAATCAAGATCCCTGTTGTTGGTGTGTGGATTCTTAGACTACTGGATGTACAAGTCCAGAGTCAGCAAGTGGTCTGACCATGAGATACACATTTGGCATCATGCTACGGGAATTGGAAACCTTGGGAGCTGACAAGGAGGTATAGGAAATTTTCCCCCTTTCATTCAGGTTATCTACTATGCCCTCTTACTCTTCTGTTCTTAAAAGCTTGTAAAAGTATTTCCTTCCATGAAGACTTCTCAGATGTAAAGGACAGTGTGCCCAGAGCATGCCCACCTTGCCCCCTCTGCCTTAGGGACTTCAAGGTCCTTACATACCCTAGTCTCATTCTTAGCCTTGCCTTAAACCAAAGCATCCTTGTCTGATAAGCCTTCCTGTAATCGCTGCGCCCCCCACCCTTACAGAAAAGACTCTTCCTGTGCTGGAAATCAATCACTGCTGAGGAGGAAAGGGTGCCTGCCCAAGGACAGCCTGGAGATTCAGAAAGGCTCTCCCTCTGCCTGTCTAAGTTTCAAACATTGCCCATAAAACACTCTGCCCACTAATATCTAGATTGCATGTTGTAGATATGCAGCATAAATTTGTTGAAAGTACGAAGTCATTTTATTATTGGTTGCTTGATCAGTGTGTCTCTCATAAAGTCTATCTCTTCAATTTTACCTCTCAATACAGATGAAAAAGAGCTGGTTATTATTCTCCAGTCCTTGTCAAGTAAAAGTTTTTCCTAGAGAAGTAGCTTGTCACCGATTGAAAAGAGTTGGAAGAGAGGCCCATCTTTCTCCTCTGTGTTCAATGGGATGATAATCCCCACATCACACACCTTACAACTAAGTTGATCTGAGGAATGAGCACAAGTCCTCAGTCTAACAATGCTTTTGCCTTACCCACCATTAACCCCACCCAACGTGAGTCTTCTTTGTTGAATAGAATAACCCCAGTTCCCTTCATTTTCCCTTAGATATGACATTTTGCAACAAAACATTTAGTGCCTGCAAGCCTTGGAAACTGACATTGACTCACAGATATAGTGTGCTGGACACTTGTCACATTTTGGTCATGCACACCTCTTCATTCTTCTAGCAACCTACCAGTTTTTCTTGTGGGAAATTTCCTCTCCCCTATTACATTATGTTGGGGGGGGTGACATAGGTGCTTGGTAATAAGGGCCTGGCCACTCCTTATGGAAGCCAATGAGAGCTCTTCATTAAAGCACAGTCAGGTGTCTTAATCTTCTGGGAGGAATGTGAATGGTGAACAGCGTGCGTGACATGAAGCCAGAAGAGGGATTGGAAAAGATTCATTGCCCCAAGGGTGGTGCCCTGTCCTGACCATTACTGTGCCTGCTGCTCAATTTGGTTTCTGCCCAGGTTTCCTGCCTTCATCATTAATCTAAGATCCCAATATTATCCCACAACATCTCTTTTTGCCCAAAGTAGCCAAGAGTTTGTTTCTGTCACTTATGACCACAAAATTTGAACTGATACAGGCAGTTTCTGAAAGGGACACTATGTTATTATTAAACACAGCATTGCTGAAGAGGGAGGATTAATTAGCTCAAACCCTCTTACTTCACCTATCTTTGGGGCGGCCCACAGAGAATTTATCTCTGAGCCACTAATGAATTTTGCAACTGTCACAAAACAATGCAAATAAGTAAGACCCACATCTGCTGAACACCATCATGAGGTCAAACTGTGTGTAAATAAATGCTTGCTTCAAGGAGAGGGTAAATCCTAAGGTGAGGAGTGACAGGGCTTTGTTTGCATAAACCCAGCAAGGTATTATGGGTAAGATAGTAATTAAATCATGCTCCTGGGCCTCACGGAGCCCTAGCTCAGCGGCTTCAGCTTGTTGACAAATGGAACACAGGGCCCCCAGAGAGAGCAGTAACATTTTGATGAACAGGGTTGGTTGGGGGGTGATGTTTCCTAACTAGCATTTTAATATCGTTTTTGACGCTTTATCTGAGCAACTGGGAAAGAATGTTCAGATAAAAGAGAGGGACAAACATCAAATGTCCAGAAGATGAAACTTCCATCTAATCTTGGTCCACTGGAATTGCTTCCTGGGAAGAATATTTTTTGTTACCCACACCCTGCCCCAGGCCTTCTTTCACTCTCCCCATCTCCCCCTCCCCATCCCAGTCGCACAGAGCTGGGAGAACACCTCTAAATAATGTTGACGCTTCCTCAAGTTTAAATTAAGTTTTAATGATTCTAACAGCCTGCCTAAGACCCCTTCAATATGTTCTTTCATTCTTCCTTCTTTTTGAAGAAATTAATTTGATGGTAGGTGCTGTATTGTCTTCACATAAATGGATTTTCTTTTAAGCTTGAAATAAAAAGACCCATCTCAGCTGGAATAGAAGGTTGATCATTGAAAGACTTTCTGTGACCACCAGATGTGTCTAGTCACTGACAGATGCTGACTGGGTACATTCTTGTAACTTACTAATGACCCCAGTCCATCCATTGCAACCATTCCCATCTTCATTTGTGCTACATGGCTTCTTTCAGCTCAAAATTTCATGCATCATTTGTGGATTATAAAGCCTTTTTTATCTGAGAATATGTGGGCAAATATGAACTAATTGATGCTTTCACAATTCCCCCCGGAGTATGTGATCATCATATGACCCACCAGTTTCCCTGGCTTTTCCTGACTTAGGCTGGTGTTCATATGAAAGATGTCCCTGTTTTGATTTACATCCTCCTTTTCCTCACCTCCTCCAGCAAAACAACTCTCCACTTCGTGTCCTCCAAAGTACCTGAAGAAACTGTCTACTTCACACCATTTCTGCCACTCCTGGCTGTTTGCTTGTCTTAACTACAGAAACAGACCCCACTTCTTCTCTTGCACCCCTCCAATTTATTACTCAGTTCTCTAACCAGCAGGTAGAGGGAGATTTCTAAGACAAATCTGGAAAAGTCACTTCTTGCTTAAAGCCCTCCAGCAAACCTCTTACTGCAAACTCCTCCCTGCTATCCCAACCTTCCCAAACATTGATCTTTTGGTTTCTCAAACACGCCAAGATCTCTCCTCCCTCAAAGCCTTTGCACACAATGTTTATTCGACCAACACAGCAGTCCTCCCTTATCCCTGGTTTTTACTTTCCACAGTTTCAGTTACTCACAGTCAACCTTGGTCCAAAAATATTTTTCGGAAAATTCCAGAAATAAACTATTTATAAAGTTTTAAGTTGTTCACTGTTCTGAGTAATGTAGTGAAATCTCAAACCATCTTGCTTTGTCTCCATAGGATATGATTCATCCCCTTGTCCAGTGTCTCCATGCTGTATATGCTCTCAGCTTATTAGTCACTTAGTAGCCATCTCAGTGATCAGATTAACTATCGCAATATTGCAGTATTTGTGTTCAAATAACCTTTATTTTACTTAGTAATGGCCTCAAAGCACAGGAGTGGTGAGCTGGCAATTTGAATATGCCAAAGAGAATCCATAAAGTACTCCTTTAAGTGAAAAGGTGAAAGTTCTTGACATAATAAGGAAAGAAAAATCATATGCTGAGGTAACTAACATCTATAGTAAAAATGAATCTTCTATTTTTGAAATTGTGAAGGAGAAAGAAATGTGTGTTAGTTTTGCTGTCACACCTCAAACTGCAAAAAATTATGGCCACAGTGCATGATAAATCCTTTATTAAGATGGAAAAAACATTAAATTTGTGGGTGGAAGATGTGAACAGAAACATGTTCCGAATGACAGCAATGTGTTGCGCCAGAAAATGCTGAGCCTATATGAACACTTCAGCAAGGGATTCCTGAAATCAGTGACACCAAGTCATTTACTGTAAGTAAGGGATGGTTACACAGATTCAGGAATAGGTTTGAACTGAAAATTATAAAAGTTACTGGAGAGGCTGGGTCTGTAATGAAGTTGCTGCCACATTTCTGGCAGAGTTGAAGGAGTTGATTAGTACTATCTCCAGTTTCAGGCATCCAAATATAATAGTTCCCCCACAAATTAGGGGGGACTATTGTATTTGGACCAGTAAGTGCCCAGTTATGGCGTATCTCTTCCACAAGCTTAACTCTAAAGAATTATTCTAAGCCTCTTGGTTTTAGGGTGGTTTTTTATGCAGCATTATTGTGGCAACAGCTAACTGATGCAGTATCAATGTATCCATTATCTCTCTTCTAGTCAGAGCACATATATTCTGTTTTGGAGGTCATTCCTCCCCCAATCTCCATCCCCATGATTCTGGTGAGGATGACATCCCTCTGGTGGTAGATATGGTCAATCAGTCCTCTTGCCAGAGGGACTGGGTCAGACTCAGTATGTGACCCAAATTAGGTTAATGAGATATAATCTTGGAAATTTTATTAGAAATGATTAGAAAGAAAAAAAAAATTAGCAGAGTTTCTCCACAACTAAGTAAGAAGATCACAGCTGCCACCAGGAAGAAAGTGCCTGCCTGAAAATCAAAGGAAAAACAAATGACAGGAAAGACAGAAATTGGTGACATTTGAATGCCTGGATCCAGCTATTCCTGATGATATTATGGGCTTCCTAATTTCAAAAGCCTATGTATTCTTTTTTTTTAAGCCATTTTGACATGGTTTTCAGGCACTCATGAACTCAAAACTTCTCTTTGATACAAGTTCCTACTTGTGTCTAGTTCAGCCCTGGACATAATATTCCTGTCTCCAGTCATGTGTACCCTGGACCGGGTCTTGCCTTAATTTTGTCCCTGTTTCTCTTGATCATGCTCAGTTTCTGGGCCTTATCTTTTTGGGTCAGCCCTACTCCTTTCCCTCTTTTTCTAGAAATCTATTAAGAGGTAACAGGCTCCTTTCAGAAAACATAAAATGGCCTTTCCAAAAGTCCCAACCACTTTTATAGTTCTCCCATTTGAGCATCAAGGCAAGGAAAAACTAGCAGGGAAAATAACATGATCTAGACATAGCAGAGAAAATGAATCAAATGTCTTGTCCCACTCCTTTGAATACCTGTTGGTTGCAAATCTATAGAAGGAGTTCAAGTCCCAAGAAGCATCACTCGATAAATTGTGCAATGTATGGAGCTGCTGAATGTTTGATCTATTTGCATCAAATGTGGCTGTCTTTAGGTAAGCTTAGCACAGAATTTCTAATAACCACTGTTTTCCAACATGTCCCAGTGTTTGTGTTGTTAATCAAGCAATGTTAGCCTATTTTTTTAAGTAAAAGATGTAATGAGAAAACAATGGTCCTGAATTTTAAGCAAATAAGTAAATGAGTGAGTGATGTTTTTTTTATTTTTTTTTCAGAGAAGTCATTAATGATAACTCTGTACTTATTGTGATGCTGCTGCAATTTCTCTCAACATTTCTAGAATTCCTACTTGGAAAGACAACCCTTTTCAGGTTGTATAAACTCCAGTATGGGTTTATCAAGTCATGATATTAGTTTAATATTTAAAAAATATATTTCATTTTATCCTTCCCTCTCCAAGGGTTTGAGGACTGTTGATACCTGATCTTTGTAACAGAGTAACTCACATTGGTAGGTGTCACTTAAACCACCATAAATTTCTTTTTAACTTGCAGACAGAATTTGAGGTTAGCCCATCAGGAATTCTTCTGTTACTGCTTTAGTCAGCTTGGGCTGCTATAACAGAATACCATGGACTGGGTGACTTGTAAATACAAATTTATTTCTCACAGTTCTGAAGGCTGGGAAGTCTAAAATAAAGTACTGGCAGATTCGGTGTCTGGTGAGAACCTGCTGCCTGGTTCATAGATGATCATCTCACTGTACCCTTACCCTGAAGAAGAGGGTTCCCTCAAGCCTGTTTTATGAGGGCACTAATCACATTCATTAGAGTTCCACTCTCATAGCCTAATCACTCACCAAAGGCCTCACCTCTAAATACAATCGTATCAGGGGCAAGGTTTCAACATAAGAATTTGGGAGGGGACAAAGATTCAGACCATAATAGCTTGATATCACCTATGTTCTTAATTCTTAATGATGTAACATTATTCGACATTTTAATTTTTTACTTTCTCAAGTCAGAATGACTTGATATAAAGCTTTTCCCTCCAACCACTACCAATAAAAGAGATATTTAGAAATCATTTCCTTTGTAACTCTGTGCAATCTTCTCCAAACACCTCTACACATTTGAAATATCCTAAGTCAGGCAGCAACCTGCTAATGATCTATATCTGCCTGGTCAATGGTAACCACTAGCCATATGTAACTATTTAAATTTGAATTTAAATAAATTAAAATTAAACACAATTTAAAATTTACTTTCTCAGTCACACTGGCCATATTTCAAGTGTTCAATAGCCACATGTGGCTAGTGGCTGCTGTATTAGACAGTATAGATTGAATGTTTTTATCATCACAAGAAGTTCTATTACACAGGGCTGAGAGGAAAACAGCACAGTCTAGTCTTTCCATTTAGTAAATATCCCTGTGAAAGTTCTTTCACCTCTCTGAGCTACCTTATCTTTTTCTGTAAAATGGAATAATAACACCTGCTTCACAATGATTTTGTATATGAGAGAGTTGAGGAAGGTGATGTATGCAGTAGTGCTGACAACACATCAGTATTCTGGTTCTCATGTGAAGGCAATTCTTGGGCTCCATCAAGGGGACCAAGCTCCTCAACATTGAACTCTGAGAACTATTTCAGCTCTTCTTCCCACCAGAATGCTTTCCCTACTTCCTACCCATCTGTTGTCCCCATAACTGTTGGACTATATTGTTCTTGCCTATTTTGCCAAAACAGATTCCCCAGTCCTCCCTGACTGTGTTCAGCATTTGGTTTGAGTGAGTGCTCTGTTAGCAATACCTAGCCCCAGTCCTGGGCTTCCTAGTATTTCTGTTGCATCCCCCTAACTCCTACATCAACTCTAACTTAGTATTATTGGCTTTCCTCAACTCCTAGGAAACTCAGTTACTCCTACTATGGATGACCAGACCCAACTTCATCCTTGATGGTGCTGCAGACAAACATGACACCCATCCAGCCCTTGGATCAGGTAGCAGCAACTTTCCCTGATAAGATCCTCGGACAATCAGTTGTCCTCTGTGGTCCCTTTAGTAGCTGTGGAACTTATGACCACCTTACATAGCACCAGGGAGATGAGGATGGCTCCAGGTGCTAATAGCTCAATCTTATTTCTCTCTCTGTCTGCCTGTGGCAGATTGTATTTTTCTAAGATGGTGGCATCAGTATCTCCATTCCACATGTTCTTTAATATGAAGTTCAAACTCATTTTTCAAGAAATAGGGCCTTTATCCCCTCTCTTCGAATCTGAGTAAGTAATACTGTATAACTTCTAAGGTCATAAAAAATATAGCTTCCACCTATTGTGGTGCACACCATGAGAACCCAGCCCCGATTTGAGGAAGTCCATTTCCATGGAAAGGCTACATGTAGGGGAGTCATCTTCACTGAGCTCCCAGCCAACATCCAGTATCAAGTGCCAGATGTGTGAGTGACCTTAATATGATTCCCAGTTCCAAATCTTTGAGCTCTCCGAGCTGATGCTTTATGGCAGAGAGAAAAGCTTCCCCCACCAAGCACTGCCTAGATTGCAGATTTGTGAGCAAAATTAATGTCATTATTTTAAGCTACTAAGTTAGTGGGTATTTTCTATTGCACAGCAATAGATAATCAGAACACTACCTAGTCTCCCTAATGACTGCATTGCCATTTTTACTCTGCTGTTGCATGTATGGCTATAACCAGGTGCCCTGGGTCCACTCTGACTGGCAGTCTTCACACCTGAATTCTAAATGAGAAACACAAAAATCCCACTGTCACTGATATTCTCCTTAACCTTTGGGATCTCATCCTAGAGCGGGGAGGCAAGAGTCTAATCTAGGCAAGAGTCTAGTCTCTCTTTCTCTTCTCCTTACTATCTTCCATCTGGGCCAGAAGGGGCAGATTTTTCTCTTCCAGTATAGAAGGAGCCTCCCTCATAACAAAGCCTCTTCCTTCTCAAGGTCACATGCCTCTTCCCTTCCATCGTGCCATAAATACCAATGGGATGCTGAGAGAGACACTGACATACCCATAAAAGAAGATCCAAAGATATTTAACCTGCTATACGATAATCCAAATAAGTTATTGACCTTGTCACAATGTCAAATGTGATGGGTATCATCAAAGAAGGATAACACACCATGGAGGGCAGAGGAGAAAGATCATACCTGCATGTTTTTGTGTGTGAGGGGTTCCAGATATTGTTAATACATTGTATAATAAGAACATATAGGTATAGAAACCCAGACCCACAAAATGTCTTGCCTGGCTAAAATGTATTTATAATATTTTCACCACATGCAGCAGGAATATTTTCTTCACTTTTCATTCCATTTTTGTATGTTGAATTCTCTTCACCTGCAGGAAGCCCAGATATGTGGAAGCTTCTCCCTTGAATAAAATCTGCAGTAATTTTATCTTTCCTGATCAAAGGTCCATCCTCACAAAGCACAGGTCCATCCTCACAAAGCAAAATTGTGCTTTCATGTTTATAAGGTTGTGTATATATCCATAAATAACCCTATTTGCACAGTCTCTTTCATATTCTTTATCATTATAATTGCTAATAATGCCATGTTTTAGAATTTCACAAAAAGCTTCAACATCAGTGTAGTAGATGCTTATCAGTGTGTCTTTCCAGTCTCTGTACTCTAAAGATTTCCCATCTCACGCACAGGGTTTGCTTCCAATACACTCGACAGCCATGTTTTATTCCACATGACTTCACTTTCTTGACCATAGCTGATTTGCCCAAGGACAAACACATGAAAAAAACACATGGGCCAGATTCTCCCTCTTCAAAATATAAATGGAGACATTCAAAAACAAGAGGTTAGTTGCTGAGTTGCCTTAATTGTAGAGTTCTTCTGGTGGGAAGTTTTATGGTAGAGAAGGAAGTGAGTTCTGATGTTTAAACCATTGCTGAGAACCAAGCTGCAGCCCTCAATGCCTACCCAAAATGTTGGTGTGGATTCCCCTCTCTCATGTTCCATAATGACAAAAGATATGATCATCAAGTCCATGGGTTGGCAAGTGGCCTGTCTGACTTAGTTTGGGTTCCCCCAGAAGCAGATCCTGAGACAGAGATTTGAATGTAAGTGGTTTATTTGGGAAAGACCAATAAGAGAATGAGGAAGTATACTAGTTAGTGTTCGACAGAGAAACAGAACCAATAGGGTGTGTGTGTGTGTGTGTGTGTGTGTGTGAGAGAGAGAAAGAGAGAGAGAGAGAGAGAGAGAGAGAGAGAGAGAGAGAGAGAGAGAGAGATTGAGAATTGGTTAACCCAATTTAGGGGCGGTGGCTGTAAAGTCTGAAAACTGCAGAGCAGAATAGCAGGCTGGAGGCCCAGGGAAAATTGGAGTTACAGCTGAAGTCAAAAGGCCATGTGGAGGTAGATTTCCTTATTGCTTATTGCTTAAGGGGAGGTCAGTCTTCTATTAGCACCTTCAATGATTGATGAGGCCCAACTCACCCACTCATACTTAAGAGAGTAATCTGCTTTAAAAGTCTACTGATTTAAATATTAATCATATTTTAAAAATAACTTCAGAGCAATGCCTAGACTGATTTTTGACCAAAACCTAGGTACTATGACCTAGCCAAGTAGACACATGAATATAACCACTACTAGAAGTGTAACATGAAAGGCAAGGCTGCCAGTAAAGGGAACATCATTAAGCAAGTTATAACTATGGGCTACTATGAAATTCTGGAAGACAACGTAGATATTATATGTCTACCTGAGGGCCAATGGAGCTGGGGTATCTACCAAGTCCTGTCATTAATTGAGGGCCGCTCTAGTGAGCTGGCATTAATTCTGCAAGCCTCTGGACCTGCTGCATGCACAGGAATAGTGAACTACAGCAGCCAGAGAAAGCCTGCAGGCAATGAGACACAGGTATGTGAAGTTGGCAACCAGGTCGACATACACAGGATAGGTAAATGCTAAGGGGATATAGGTGGGGTACCCACAGCATCTGCTACATTATCATAATCTTGGAACGAGATGGTCTTCGTGGCTTTAGAGGGTAATTAGAGAGATAAGAACCTCTCTCCATCATTTAATTGAACATGAGTTACTCTGCACTCAACCTCTTTCATCTGAGGATTTCCCAGACCTGTCACCAAGTACATTTTGGGAAAGGAAGGATGGTATGAAAGGAGACAAGTAGTTGAGGTCCCTGGCTATACAGCTATCCCCTTGACTAACACTCGGTGACTTTTTCTGAGCTCCTTGAAAGTGTAAGTTGAGAAACAAAATAAAATTGTGCCCAACACTGCTAAATGCCTACCCACTATCCATTTTTTTCCTTCTTACACTCATAGAACCCTAATCTTGTTTGGAGTGATGATATACCTAGTTAACCTGCTTGCTCTCAAAATCCCTTGCAGCTATGCACACCAAAGTGACCCAGTTTGGGCCAAAGAGATGTAAGTGAAAGTTGCCAAGTAGAACTCTCAGGAATGTTTTTTGTTTCGTTTATTAAGAGTGAAGACTTGGCAGGTGTCAATATTTTAACTTATGTCCTTGTTCTTATGTCATCCTGTATGGCACATTATCACAATGGTGGGAAGTGGAGCAGCATGCTTTATCACTACCTCCTTAAGTCAGAGGATTTGAGAGAAGATTCACAATTAGAACTTTTTATTGTGCCATCCTCACTACACAAGAATGAGTAAAATGGTGGCCCATCACTGTGGTGTCATCCAACTGGTGCCCCCCAGTCCTATGGGTACAGGATAGGAGAGAGCACAAGGGGGAAGAGTAAGAGGGAAGGGAAAAGAAAAAGAAAAAATGGAAAATAATTTCTTCACATCACTAAATTGAACTTTACTTTTATTAAGATTATTATTAAATAGAAATGGTGCACTCATTATTTTGCATTTAGGTGATATTCAGACACATGGTCCCAGTAATTACTTGTGCTGGGCAAGGTTGGTGTGTCCTATTTTTCTGAATGCAGTTGAGCTAGCATCTCCCTTTCCAGTCAGAGCCTTTCCCAAGGCTATGGAGAAATATAGACAATGTCTACTGTCTTCTTCCCCCTTGCCTCCTTAATATTAATAGCGCCCTTAATTAGACTCAGAGTTATCCTGGTGGTCTTAGAGTACTGCCCCCTGGTCCAGAAAAATGTTCCACCCCCATAATTGTAGTGCTTGCATCAAAAGACACCCCCAGAGAGAGGTGCTCTCTTCTTTGTACACATTACAGCTATTCAGAGCTGGGATTTGTTTAGGTTCCCCCCATGGCACACCTGACACAAGTGTCAAGTGCAACTAGTTTATTTGAGAAATACAAGGCACTCTGGAAGAGACATGGAGTGGGAAGACATAAAGTTATGGATAAGTTATTAATCAAGCCACCACAGAGGGCAACTGGATCTCAATATCCTGGGGAAATTCTGGGAAAGGTGTAGACCATGTGCTTCAGTATTATCCCACAAGGGACAAGGGAATGGGGCATTTATATACCACTAGCCCAGACTTATTGGTTGAGGACTGCTCCTTAGTGATGTTACTTCCTCAGTACTTCCACCTTGCACAGGCAAGACAGCCTTTTGAAATTTCGGGAAAAAAACTCTTGGGAACAGAGCTGCAGATCCCATCTCTTGGGGGTGAAGAAAGCTCACTGAATCAGGAAGATGGGTGGGGATGTGGTGGGGCACCAAGAGTACCTGCTGTAGGCCCACTGCTTGCAAGGCATCTGCTATTCCCCAGGGTGACAGTCTCTGCATCGCTCCACCTCAGTTTTTCCTCCTTTGCAAAAGGCAAGGGCTCTCCAAAGATTGCTAACTAGAGGCCTATGAACCAAATAACATTCTTGGGTGTGTTTTCTTTGGTCCACATGGCTTTTTAAGTTTTAGGATTAAACCAATTTAAAATGAGGAGTTCTTAAATAAAAAAATTACTTTTTATTTTCTCTAAAAATCTAGTTGGCAACACTACATAATACACCCCAAACTAGTTATTTACCATATGGCTCTAGGAATCAAGACTTTTTTCTGCCAAAGTCAAATAGTTTAAGGGAAAACTTTTGTGGCTTGCTGGCAAATATTCCTTTTCTCTTTTTCTAAAGTATGTTTGTTTGTTTGTTTGTTTGTTTGTTTTGTTTGTAAAGGAAATGCAACTCTCTGCCTTTTTACATAGTTTGGAAGTGGGGGAACTGGTAATAACCCAGGTAGCCTCAGCTTTCCATGCCAGAGTTTAGAATCAGGATATTTTAGCATCAGCTGGCATGCCTGCTGCTCACAGGGAAGAACACCCTGCCATCTGTTCCGAGAGACTAGAATGGAGTCATCTTTCTCCCCGCACACCTGCTCCCAAACTCAGGCCCCAGTCCACTTGATAACCCAACAACAGCTCTAGTTTGTGCCAAATATGGTACCCAAAATTCTTCCACTCTTTCTAACATTCTTCTTCAGCTCCTTACATATGAGGTGAATCTGAATTAGTTGCCTCTAGCTCAAATAATCTCTCTTAAGCTGCTGGGTTCCAGCCAACTCCCAAAGGCCACCAACTGTGCCCATCAAAAGAAGTGGAAGTCAAGGGCCCTCAGCCCGTTGCTGCACTGCCCTGGGAATGGACAGCTGATTACACAGGCTTGCCCTGATTGCCAATCTAGATGGTGCTTTAAAACATCCCAACCCTAGCTATCCCCTCAAACACAGCTGTGATTGGTCTAGTGTCCGAGGCCTTCGAGAAAAACCTCAGTGACTGAATAATAATGGCAAAGCCAGTCCAAAGGGGTTAAAAATCTTGATTTGAGGGCCTTTTAATATGAACTGAATTTTATTTATTTTATGTGTATAAAATAAGGGTTAACAGGATAGTCAAGGAGCAGCTCTGGCTAAAAGAATGGATAAGAATCATCTCCTGGGCCAGCTTCTTTTCTTTAAGAATAGAAATGTATACTGTTAGAATGATTTTTGAGTCTTTAGAAGCAATTTGAATTCTTACTGAACTGGGAATTGTCATTCCAAACGTGATTAAGGATTAGGGTTAGGGTTAGGGTTAGGGCTCAGCCATCAGACTCCTTGGGTTTCAAATCTGGGCTCTAGCTACATGACCTTGGGAAAGACTTGACCTCTGTATCTCAAAATCTTCAACTGTAAAATGGAGAGAATAATAAAACCTTCCTCACAGGGTTGCTTTAAAGATTAAATGAGGCTCCATGTAAAGCGCTCCAGACAGTCCCTTGTTCAGAGTCAGAACTCAGTACATGTTATATATTATTGTTGTATTATTATGAATGTTTTTTTCAAGGAGAGTGCCAAGATTAACATTAGTTCTGGTTCTCCGTCACAAAATAAATAAATCCAAATAGTGGGGCTTGAATTGATGAGCTCTTACCAGCATTGTTCTTCCCCCACCCTCCAGGTCTCATTGCAGTAAATCTGATAAGCAATGCAGGGGGTGTGCTCTCACTTGCAAAAATGACTGTGGGCTGGTGACAGAGCCCAGCACTGGCTGCTGGCCTGGGCTGAAAAGAGGACAGGTTCCTGGCCACAGTAAAGCAGAACCTCCATGCACTTCCCATGGACCTGAGGAATCTGTGTATTCACCTGGCCTACCTGCTCATTAGCAGGTGGAGGTGAAACATCAGAATTCAATTTTTTGTCACCTTGCGAAATTATTAACCTCCATTCCCATTGCTTTGGTATCATCAGAGCATAGCAGACACGTGTGGTGATGGCTGTTGCTGGGTTACTCCTTGTAAGTTCAAATGGTTTCACATGCTGAATGACAACATATTTGCTGCAACCTGGATAAATTAAACTGATGCTTCTTGCCTAGGTAGGCCTTGACATGTTTTGGTACATCTGTTTCTGACGAAGGAAATGTCTCACCCAGTAAAATAGGAAATAAAAATGCAATGCTACTTTACCAGTTGGTTTTCCTCCCTTTCCTTCCTTCCTTCCTTCCTTCCTTCCTTCCTTCCTTCCTTTCCTTCCTTCCTTCCTTCCTTCCTTCCTTCCTTCCTCCTTTTCTTCCTTCCTTGCATCCTTCCTCCTCTCTATTTCCTTTTCCCTTCCCTCTTCATTCCTTCCCTTCCCTTCCCCTTTCCTGTCCTCCCTTCCCCTTTATTCTTTTCTCCTTCCTTTCTTCCTTCACCTTCTTCCTTTCTTCCCTCTCTTCTTTATTATTCCCTTCCTCTTTCCTCCATCCTTCCTTCCTGGTTATTTCCTTCATCTTTCTGTCTTCTTTTCTCCCTCCATGCCTCCTTCCTCCCCCTTCTGTTTTCCTTCCTTTCCTCCATCCTTCCCTCCTACTCTCCATCTCTTCCTCCCCTTCTTTCCTTCCCTCTTCCCTTCTTCTCCCTCTTCTTTCCTTCCTCTCTTCAGCCCTTTCTTCTTTCTTATTTTTCTTTCTTTATTTTCCCTGTCATTTTTTTTCTGACAGGAAAAACACAAGTGCTGAGCTGCTCTGTGTTTTTGGTGCCAGACTCTGTTCTCCATGTGTACGCAAGTCCAAGTCCTATGCCCCAACGTAAGGTAGAAATGTGATCAGAGCAGGGTAGAGGAAGGGATTTGACATGTCTTCTGTATCTCAAATCTCCAAGATGCAAAAGTAAAGTCAGGCCCTTTTCTTAAAGGTTAATTTTCACATTTTAATTGCCTCACTTGGAGGCTGCTCTAAGCTGAGTCTCCCACAGTCGGCTTGGCAGCCTCCCAGCTTGCTGAGGTTTAAGTCTCCCATGGAGTACCTCCCTCCTCCCTCCCTCCAGCCACGAGAACTGGGACAACAACAAATAACAAATACCAATGAGTTGAACAATAAGTAAATCTCCAGTGCTGGGACAGATTTACTTATTTTAGCCCCCCATGCTTGTACCAAGTGGATGCTTGTTTCAGCTACTGTCATTGGGTAACAAACAACTCTAAGACTTAGTGGCTTAAAACAATTATTATTGTCTCTTAGGTTCTGTAAGTTGGCTGGACTCAGCTGGGTGACTGTCACTTAGGGTCTCTCAAGTGGTTGCAGCCAGATAGTGACTGGAGCTGATGTCTTCCACAGGCTCAACTGGGCTGCATGTCCAAAGATGGCTCACTCATAGGGCTGGTGGTTGATGGGAGTTCAGCTAGGACTATCCACCTGAGCACCTATACATAGTCTCTCCATGTGGCGTGGGCTTCTCTCAGCATGGTGGCTGAGTTCCAAGAGTGTCCTGAGATGGAGAATGAGAGTCTGAACATTCTAAGAACAAGCATTCAGGAAGTATGGCCTTTGATAAGCCAGTTTTAGAAGTCACATAGTATCACTTCCTCCATAATCAATTGGTCAGAGCAATCACAGAGCTCACCTAGATTCAAGGGGAGAGGGCACTCTAACTCTCAATGGAAGGAATGCCAAAGAATTTGGGGGACATATTTTAAAACTGCTACAATGTTAAAAAACAACACTCTGCTCATTTTCTTTAATACAAATGTACTCCTGCTTATATAAAAGTTGAAAACAGCAGCATAGCTCTGCTACTAATGGCAACATCTGAAGCAAACAGTAGAGGATTTAAAGGGAGGAATGAATAGCACATTTTCTTTCTTATCTTTCAGTTGTCCCTTTAGGGCACATGTGTCAAACCAGAAGTCCCCAATATGAGTGTAGCTTAAAATGAGTTTTAAAAAATGACTCAATATTTTAAAGTTGGAGATTTCCCATAAAACTTTCAATTTTCAGCATCTCTTAATCAGATCTGAGCTGAATGGTAGCTGCCCTTTAGACGGGACTTATGTGTTAACAGTTAGCCACAGTCCCCACACCCCATTCTTATTGCCCCCAATACTAAGATTGAATATCAGTACCCACCTATCTACATGGCTGCACTGTTTTTTTTTTCTTGATTTTGTTTTGTTTTAGTTAGAAAAACATCTATCTTAGTTTTTACCATGTCTTGATCCAAAAGTGGGAAAATACAATATTAGACCAAGAGGGCACATATCTAACACAAATGGGAAAGGCATTTTTAATGGCATAAAAATAACTCCTTATGTTGTTTTTATTACACACCAAAGAGGATCTATGTTGACTGTTCTCACGCCCTTCCCGTTTCTCCCGCCTACCTCCCCTCCCCCGCCTCTCTTGTCTTCCTTCCCTCTCCCTCTGCTTTTCCCTCCTCTCCCTTTCCCCTTCTTCTCCCTTTCTCTCTTTCTTTCTCTTACTTTCAATAGTTAGCAGGAGTATGGTGAGATGTGATCAATTCTTGTTAATAACACTGAATTGATGTAATTTTTAGCCTTATGCTATTGCTTGAGTTAGAACAGTTTTTCTCTCTCCTGCTGTTTGTCTTTTATATGACAGCCAACAAAATAAACATTTGGGAACTCAAAACACTATCTTTGGTATAATAGAAACATCAAAAGGTCTCCTGGGCAAGCCTAAAGTGATCTACCAAATGATGTGGGTGGTCTGATCTCCCCCCTTGCCAACCCAGCTCTGGGCCATTATGGTTGTGTTTATGTTCCAGGTCAGGAGAGGCAGCTACTCCAAAACAACCACTCTGACTGGTTGTTCAAAGTACAGTAAACTATAAGACAATGGACAAGTGGCTTCTTTTGGCTGACAACTCTATCATGTTCACCTTTGGTGTTCAATACTTGACTACAGAACCCAGCTCCCTTGGCCTGAGAGAGGCCTATTGCCTCCCCAATGTTTGGCTTGGGACTTCTGTTTTATCCACTATTTCTGGTCCTCTTTCCACTGATTCTAAGAGTCTGGTTCTCTCTCGCTCTCTCTCTCTCTCTCTCTCTCTCTCTCTCTCTCTCTCTCACCCACCACCCCTCAACTTCGAAGCTTGGGTTCAACTGTGTTTGACCCTTGTTCACAGTTCTTGTTGACAGTCATTTGGCCATGGTTCATCTACTGCAGATGACCATTCACAAATACCTGTATTCCTTTAACATAGACAACAGCCTTCATAACAGCCCTGATAGATTAATTTGAGGAGGAGTTTCTTTAAGAAGGAGCCTAAGAACACTCAAGTCCTAAAAAGAACAAGGGAGGGGATGGGCTGCAAAAGATGTTTAATTACCATGTGGACCTTGCTGGGAGACACTCAGTAGCCCGGTCTTTCTCTGTGGGAAGCCAGCCACTCTGGTTCATGATAGGGCACTATGGATCCCTGAATACAAGGGCACCAGTCTTCCTGGGGCCTGGAGCCCTGCAGCTGTACCCATTAGGCACTAAGAGGTAGAGGAGTCAAAGAGGGTAGAAGGGGCTGCTTCACTTGCCTCCATATCAAGAAAACAAATGTTTTGGTGGGAAATTTCCCTTCAAGAATGTTCTGATTTTTGAAGGAACATTTTCTGAATCATTTCCTCAGGGGAAACCATTTAGCTATCTCAGGAAGGAAAATGTTCCTCCTTCTGAGCCCAACATGCCACTTTGACTCATAGAGGAGAAGTGCAAATCAAGTAATGAAGCTGATTTCCTGAATCTTATGAAAATCAGCCTGCATGTGTCAAAGTGTGCATTTGCATAAATATGAATTTGTGAGTTGTGTGTGTGCATGTGTGCATGTGTATATGTGCATGGACATGTATCTGTGGCTGGGCATATATATGTGTACATGTGTATATGTGTCTGTGTGCATGTAGGTCTGCATTTGCATGCATATGCATATATGAATATGTGTATTCGTGGTTGTACACATGTGTGCAATGAGTGTGTCAGCCTGTGTGCATATGTACATGTGTGTATAAACATTGCACTCATTCATCACAACAAATCACAGAGAGACTAAAGGGAAAACAAAGGCTGCTCTCCCATGAGCCTGGTAAAGGGTGGCCTTCCAGGAATGCTGTGAATTCTGTACAGTCATGCCTCTCCCACAACTGGATGCCCACTAGCATCTGGCACTAAACCAGAGATGAAGTCATTCCATGTGTCCACATGCACCACTGGCTGAGGTTCGGTCATTAGGGAGGCATGGAAAACTGTCCCTCAACCTATGGCCTCCTGCTCAAAGGGGAACCCCATGCCCATGATATCCCTTTCTACCCCATGCAGAGCCTCCCTAGACTTCATGCTGACACCATAAGTATGGACATTTCCTATTTTATGACATAAAGAATCCTAAAATTAGAAAGTTAACCAAGAAAGAAATGATCGAATTTAAAGATTTGGGGCAAGGAACTCTATATTCTCTGAGCTTCAGTGTCCTCATTTGTGAAATGAGGATAATACTATCCCCTTCTTCAAAAAATTCAATGTGTATGTAGCTGGTTGGTAGATGTGTGGTAGTCTATTACATGGACTGAATTGAATGGAGGCAATACTAGGAAATAAAATTTTCTCTAACATTTGCCTTCACACCAGTAACCATCTGCTCCCCCCCCCTCTATCTCTTGACATCTTTACCAGCTTCCATACTTTCTAGGACCTTTTGGGATTAAATTGCCCAGTCTGATCCCCTTAGGCCTTGCCTGGGGTTTGGTGACCAGCACTGAAAACGGGAGGACAATGTGTGCTTTCAGTGTGCCGCCATTTCACATTCCTCTAGCCACTTTCCTTGGCTGCTTCTGGGTCTTCCTTCCTTTCTTCTCTTACACACTGGAGTCTGGGAGGATGGATAAGAGAAAAGATCACAGACATACCAGACTGACCCTCCCATAATCCTATCATTGGGCTCTCCCTGGTGAGGGAGCCAAATGACACCCTTTCATGGGACATATTTTGAGGGTTTGGGATAGCCCACAAGGCCTTCAGCACTGCACCACCCCAATAAGTGTGGATGGCACACCGTCTGGCTCAACTCATAGGGCATACACTCAATTTCTGCCCACCGTTTTGTACCCCATGGCCTCCCACCGCTGAGGCTCCTTCCCCCAGCAGGCACTTACCCTCTGCAGGACTCACTTGGTCCCCCTGAAGCTCACTCACCCTTGCCACTCCAAGTCCTGGGAATGCCGTCTTGCTATACCTTTCTGCCCTTTCTCCTTCACCTCCCATCATGAGCGATTCCAGCCACTCTTCCTCCTTCCAGATGTTCCAGGCTGTTCCAGAGGTGCTGTTCTCTGCTCTCATATGCTCACTGCCTCCTAGGGCCAGGTCAGAATTTCCCAGAATTTCTATGACACTGGTGTGGGCAGTCCATAAGTCTCTGCAACTCAGAATCACGTCTCTGAGGAAAGTTGCCAGGTGTCCCTTCTGGCAGGCTCTCATTGCACAGGTGACAGCACTCCTCCTGAAGATCCAAACTTGTGCTGGTAGCAGAGGGTGTGTTGGAAAGTGGAACATGAGAAAGGCAGGAAAAACACCACAACACTGGTCAGATGGACCCTCTAAACACACACACACACACACACACACACACACACACACACACACACACACCTGTATAACTCCTTCACAATTCTAGGCAGCCTGCTTATATAGGCTGGCAGGCATGGAAGAGAGCTGTTTATGGGAAATTTTTCACTTGCACATCTCTCTAGAGAGTGCAGATTTTGAGACAAAGTTGAATATGGTGGTTGAGAATGAAGGCTGAGGAACAGAATGTTCAGGTTCAGATCTGGGCTCTGACACTTCTCATCTGTGTGCCCTTTAGCAACTTACCTTACTTCTCTGTGCCTCCATTCCCACAACTGTGAATGAGGACTTTCCCTTTAGGATTGTTACGAAGGTTAAATGAATTACTATAGGATACAGCTTCATGGGGTCTCGTGCATATTAGGTGTTCGATATATGATAGCTATTATAGGATTCTCCTTATCTAGTTACCATATGAAATGCTGAGCATTTAGTATATCATAAGTACTCAATAACTATTAGCCTTTATCCATGAAGAGGTAGAACATTTGGGGGCTTAAAGTATGAATCCTGCAGCCCAACTTTAATTGACATTTGAAACCCCCAGTCAAGGACATCTGATCATGCCATTCTCCTTCTTCAATCTTTTAGTTACTCCCTTTATTTTGGTACTAAAGTCACTTCCTTCTGGTCCACAGACATAATACTCAACTATCTGTTATCTTCCCCAGCTTTCCATGCTCGCTCTCGCCATCAGGTCTTTGCACATCCTATCTGCCCTGCTAGAAATGGCATTCCCCACCTTCTCCACCAAAGTAAACTTAATTTAGTGGGCAGGCATGGAAGGGCACTGCTCAGGCTTCCCTTCAGAAGAAAGCGTTCTGGGAGGAGTGCTGTTAGCTGACATACCCCACATGCTGTACCTTCAGGATCTGAAGCAGTGTTCCTGCCAAGGCTATACAATCCCCAGACTGTTCCCCAATGATAACATACTGGGAGCACCACAGGTGGGCCATTCTGCCTGACATGGGATTTCTCTGATGGACAGTCTTTGCTCTGAGCTCCCCATCAGCCTGACTGACACTTTCTCAGAGTTGTGATGCCTCTGAGACTCTTTCTACCCTGTCCTCATCCTCTTTCCTTCCCTCTCTTCTCTAAAGGGTCAGACTTACATCACAGTGTGAAGGCTCTCCTACTTACTCCTATTCCCTACCCATTTATCCTTCATAGTTGTCTAATTTCATGTTGGTGCCTGCTTCCCTGATAATCTGAAGTGGCATGCTTTACCATAAAGGCTTAGCTCAAGCTTCACTTTTTGGAGTATGAGGGCCCCGACTTCCTCCATGTTCCATGCCTTCTCTGGGCTCCCAGATCACCTTGTGACCACATCAAACAGAGTCCTTCTATTTTGCTATCCTTGGCAATTTCCTGTTTGTCTCACCTACTAACTGAGTCCCTTGGGGTGAAATTTTTGTCTTATTTATCTCTGAATTCACAGTTCATGATAAACTACTAGAGCATAGTAGGCACTTAAGGTTTGTTGAATAATTGAATAGTGTAGGAAGCCAAGCCAGAGAACTTATGAATGTGCAGTTAGGAGAATATAAGCATAAGAGAAATCCTTCAGAACAAAGGAAAAAAATTAAAAGATTTAAATGGCAATTTCTATATTGTTCATGGATTTCAAAAGCCTGAGTTCTATGATCTGACCATAATTCTAAAGTTTTATGAACCAAAATGCATGCAACTCAATCTACTGCCAATCCTTTGCTTCTTTAAATGAAAACATATTTCTTATTTTAGAATGAAAGTTGTTGAGAAAATAGGACCTGCTTTAGTACAGTTTGGTCCCCAAGTCTCCTGGAAATCAGAGAACTGAAAGTTTAATCATAGATTGCTTGATTTCAGAAAACTGGAGCCCCCAAAGCTAAATAAAGTAAAGGGGCTTCAAGTAAGAAAGCTAGGATAGTTCAGAGGCCCCAGGTGCATAGCACAGGTAGGTCTCATGAGAAATGAGAACCAAAAATTGAAAGGTAAAGAGCTGCTATCATGGGCTTCTCGCCCACAATGGCACAGACCTCTGTCCATACTTCTGCCTGACAGGCCCTCCTAATGCATAAGGCCAGCTGCTCATCACTTCTCAGAGCAAGCATCCAATTGAGGAGACCAACTAAAACTCCCTGGGTCCCAACCCCGAAGTGTTAAGAAGGGGCCTAGTTTGGACCAACTGGTCAAGCCCCCTGACCCTCAGTTTATGGCCAGAGGATATGGTCTCAGATCCTCAAGCAGGGCTTGTGGGAGGACACTGTGCTGATATGAAACACATCCACCCCTTTTCCTCACTTCATAGTCATGGAACAACCTGTACAGACGGAAAGACCCCAAACTCCTCTATGCTTGTTTTTTTTTTTTATCTCAGAGATGTACAGGGGTGTGGAGAGCTTAAGGTTTGAACATTATTTTCTCCAGAGACCATAAGTTCCATCACTAAGCCACATCTTCTCCCTAGACTCTTTAAAGCACTTTCAGCAGCACTTCCTCCCTCTAGTTTAGCAGAGCCATGAGCTCTTAAAAATACTACATTAAGAGTCTAAGGAATTTTTTTTATAATTTCCTCATACTATCAAAATCATTCGAAGGCACTTTTCTTTCAAAAAGCAATAGCTATGCATGCATGCACTTAGATCATTTAAGCCAAATGCCTCTTAAACAACATTTATCAATTAAATATTCAGCAGAAATATGAAGTTTGAAGCATTTCATCTAGTTTTTAAACATTTGAAATGAAAGAATCTAAAATGTGGAATATCTGAAATTAAAATAAAAGTACCACAGCATCTGATGCTTGTCCAAGAGGGCAGAACCACAGGTCAAAGCCATATCTCTCTGGATTTGCTGGCATTTAACTAGATGCAAAATGTCAGCCCAGGAAATGGCATGTTCAATGCAAATATTAACAAGAGAAGAGTGTACCAGTGTGTAAATGGAGCTTCAGCCAACCAAGGCCTTCCTGCCTCACTCCCCACAGTCATTCCCAGGTAACAAGGGAACTTACTTTTTGCTTATTTTCACCATCTTTGCTGGAGGTAAAGCTTCAGGGCATTTATTTCATGGGAGAAAGAGAAGGCTAATGCAGGAACCACTAAGTGAGATACTTTTGTTTGCCTGTAATGAGGTCAGTTTATTCTATTCTATCCTATCTTATGCTAGGCTACACTAATTCTATTCTATTCTATTCTATTCTATTCTATTCTATTCTATTCTATTCTATTCTATTCTATTCTATTCTTACCTTATTCTATTGTTTCTTTAGGCATATATTCGGAGGAGACTTTAGCAACATTAATTTTATCAAGACCAGGAAGAAGGCAGAAGAGTAAGAAAATATTTTCCTTTCATTTCCTCCTCTTCACTGCATTAAAGAGGTTTTAGTGGGAGCTCCAAGGTGCACTTTTAGCATTCTATCCTTACTCTCCTCTGCACAGAGTATTCTCAGAAATATCTTCCTATTGGCATCTTCCCCAGCTCCCTGCATTTGTGGTTTTGCTCTAAAAAGGGAAGCTAGCATGTGAGTCTGATTGGGCAATAGGCAGAAATCTTAGTGGTACTCTTTCAAGTGAGAAAAGCCTTGATTTGAGGGACATGGAGGAGTGATGTGGGCCCCCTCTCCTCTAAGGTGGTGTTTTGGTCAATCTGCTGCTGGCAGCAGTCAGACCTTAAGCCTGGCAGCCTCAGGAACCAGATGCTCTCAGCCCCCTGAGAATGCATTGACTTACTTCTCCAGCTCAACAGAGACTTAAATCGACAAACTAGGATGACTAATCAGACTAATGCAGAGTGATGCCAAACATCCCTGCCAGCCTGATGATCACATTCTCTGCTTATGAGCAAATGATCTGGGCAGCCACATTAGCTGACAGTGGCTTGGTGTTTAGAACAAAGTCGGGCTTAATTGGAGCATTAAAGGAATTGTTGAAGCAATATTAGATGGTTCATTCACAACATTGCCAGGAAAGCTGTGGAACTAGCCTTGGAAAGCAGGTAGGATCAGAGGACAGCTGGGGAGCCAGACCTCAGCCAGTGAGAGCACCAACTTGTACTGCCAACAGATGACAGAAACTTGATTCCTTTGATCGCCAGTGTCTGCTGGAACCTGAATGTTGTGGCCACCATAGCTGCTGCCAGAAAGAATGTCTCACTGTCATTGGCTCCAGATTCAAACCTATGGCAGGCATATTTAGCTGGCTGAGCTTAAGTGTACATGGCTTCTCCACTGGGAATAGTGGAAAGGCAAGTGCCTGAGTTTGGGTTTCCTCAGGGGAAAACCTGAGATAAGGATTGAAATAGTTTACCTGGAAAATGATTCCAGAAAGTACCAGTAGGAAAGTGGGGTATTAAGATAGGAAAAGGGAGAATCTGATAAAGAACTTGTTGTGGAGCAGGTGAGCAATTGAGGCTCATCCTCCTCAGGGACTTCTGGGGTAGTATAGATCCTCTTGGTGTTGTCTCACCTGAGGGATGAGGAAACTAAAGCTTTGTTCCACCAATTCCCATCTGTCATCAGTTGAAAGTGGCCTTAACCCCCGGGATATGTCAACTTCCCTGCCTATTTATTTTGCTCTGCATGGAGAGTTGCATATGCTTACATTGGTACATGTAGGAGCTGTGAGTTCTGGGTGTTTATGAGTGCACACAACACAGCATCTGCTATAGGGAGTGCCATGCAGTTTAGCTGCTTGAGTGACAGGGGGATCTGCCTACTACCTAGATTCAAAGAAAAGGAGTTCAAATGCAGGCTTTACCTGCCAAATTCTCCTTCCCTCTCCTCTTCTGCCAACTGTCCCACCGACAAACTTGGTGGTTCCCATGGGAGAGACCACTTTTATGCATGGTCACTGGGTCTGCTAATTGGTCTACAGTGGTACCTGACCCAAGAAGTGCCAAACCAGAACTCTTCCCTGGAGTTTTCTAAAGTAGAAAAGAATTAGGTTTTCTCAGGTGGACTAGGATTTAAGAAGCAAAATTCAAAAGCTCTGAATGGATACATTAGAGAGAAAAACATTCACACTGACAATCACAGACTTGAGGAAGGAATGCATCATGAAGGTATTCACATCTTTAGTGTGGAGACCCAGTGGTTTTCGTTATTCCTACCTTTCAATTTTCCTGAGATTCTGTGATCCAACACACTGTCCTTTTTGCTTAAGTTTACAACCCAAAGAACCTGGATTAATATGGTGAGCAGAGAAAGAGAAGAAGGGAGCAGGATGATTACTGTAGGTGGAGCTCCATGGGAAGCAGACACAGGGAGGAGATGGCATGAGAGAGAAGGCCTAGAAGTTCATAGAGCAGAGCTCTTGGAGTGAATGTCAGAAAGGGAATGAGGGAAGCCATACTGGGCAGAGGAGGAACTAGGGCTACAAAGCCCACACTGAGAGGTCTCAGTCAACCCCATAGAGGCTTTGGGGTTGAGAGGACTTTTCAGAGTTGTCCCAAGCTTAGTGAGGGCCCTGAGTCTGGGTACCCTCAGATGATCAGCCACTGGATGCCCTGGGAAGGGAGCTGACCTAGGAAGAGTCAGCTCTCTGCAACTGAGGCAATTCCTGCAGGGCAGACAGCTGAGGTATTCCTGCCAGCGGCTCTCTCAGCAGCTGTGGAAGTCAGTCCTATGTTCCTGAAAGGGAACCTTGGCACCACATCACAGCATCCATTACAATGACCTTAAGAAACATCTCTCAGATAAGCCTTAGAAAAGATCTTTTTAAGCAGAGAGGACACCTTGCCTCTCAGTAACCATTACTGATAGTTCTAATACTCAGTAAGCATTATCCTTGTTTATCCCTCTCTGAAATTGAAACTGCATCCTTATTATACAGACTGGGAAACTGGAGTTTAGAGAGGTAAGAACCGGCTCAAGATCACAGAGCTAATAAATGACTGAGCCAACATTCAAAATACACCTCCTAAATCTTGAGTTGAAGCCTTAGCCTTTTGGCCAGGGCTGTATGAAGCAAGGGAGGCACTCAGAGAGCACTCAACTATCAAGCGCCTGCCCTGCTCTTCCATGACCCTGACAATGAGCACCTCTTTAAATTCATGCCCTGGAAAACTTGCTTGCCTCACCCGAGTCCCAGAGCCCTGCTGTTGGCTATTTGGGCAAAGGAAATCCACATGCTCAAGAACCCTGAGCCAAGACTTGTCCACTAGAATTGCTCAGTGGGCCCCACCAGTCTCTGCCTCCAGAAATCATTTTTCTGGAAGTCTCCATGGATGACCAGCCTTTTCTTTTCAGTCTTTTTCAAAACAGAGCTCAGGACAAAGGATTCGATTTATTAATTTAGCATTTCTTAATTTCCAATCACATTCCAGGGCTGCCTCCTAGGGCATGCCCCTATTCACCTTAGGTTGGCATTTTGGAGTTCGCTCACTCCATCAGCCCATCATAGTCTCTGGGTGAGCTTCACATTATAGAAAACAAATCATACCCACTCTGTGCGAATCGTACCAGTTTAACTATGATGATAGCACTATAGCCTCTACTTAGCAAAGTGGAGGGGACTTCATAATGTTTTTGTATATGGACAGCCCCTAATAGTTACTTGTCTACCTATAATCTTCAAACCTCACCGACACCCTCAGCACACTGCATTGTAATTGTCATTGGCCCACCTCTCTCCAGTCTGGTCTGGGTCCCTGCAGACCCAGTGGTATATTGCAGCCCCCACCCAAAGATGCTCAAGATATATTTCTTGGATGAAGATTAGCCGACCCTCTCTAGAGCTTAGCTCAAGTGAATCCACTGGCCCAGCCAGAGTGAAAATCATGCCAAGTCTCTATCTGTTTTTAAATGATAGAAGGGCATTCCTACTCTTTGGGGAGAAACTGCAAGGATTTAATGAAATGTTTCTGCAGTTGAAGCTATGGATAATCTGTTGACATGGTCTAAAGGGTTGTAGGTTGTTTTAATGTCTTTCTGTACCATCAATTCTTCACTTTGTACCTACTCAGCAAATTGGTATGAATTTAGGCTTCTGACAAGGATGTTGGAAATAATGTGGTTCTGAAGGTTTAGAAGAAGAAAGAATTTGAAAGCAATCCTAACAAAGTCTGAGATTATAAACTCTGCAATCCAGTGCCTCCAAGGACTTGGCTTTGGATGGATTACATCAGCATGTATGGGCTTCCTACCCCTGGTACCCTTGCCTGAAGGCTCCAACCCTAGCCCAAAGTGCCACCCTAGAGACTCTAAAACTCTCACCTGCCCCACTCCCTGTATTTCTTCTTGCAGTAAGAGATCCTAAAAGCACAGGATCTCAGGACAACCTTCCAACACTTGAGGTAATTGTTACTTATCTCCCTCAGCTTGATGCAGTAGGGCAAGCAGCCTTTGGAATTAGAAGACTTGAGAATGACTCTGGCTTAGCCATTTACTGACAGTGACTCTACATTTCCCAAAGAGGATTCCATTGAGTGTCAGGATTCCATGACATATTAAATAGAAATACTCTATCAGTAAGCTATTGCCAGTAATAATGATGCTATTTAACAAGCAATCCCAAAACTCAGTGGCATAGAATAATTAGCATTTCTTTTTCACTCATGAATCTGCAGGTTGCCTGGGAAAGCTCTGCTTCATGTGTCTTAATCTGGGGTTCGGGATGGAGAGAGAGCATCTACCTGGTGCATGTTCTTCTCACGGAGAATGGAAAAGCCCCAAAGGCAAATGAACACATGTGTTGTGTCTTAAGGTTTAAGCTTGAAACTGGCACGCTGTCACCACTACTTTCATTCTATTGGCCAAAGCAAGTCACATAGTCATCTTTCATCAATGAAACAAGGAAGTTTACTCTTTCCAGGAATGTTTAAGAGAAGGATAAATTTTTGTTTTATAATAATTTAATCTACTATAAATTGAATAGGGAAAATGTTCCATGGCCAAATAAATTGAGGAAGTGTTTTTTTTTTAAAACAGTGAAAAGGAGTTGGGGTGTTAGGCATTAGGGAGGGATGTCAATTATTTAAAGAAAAAGTTAAACAATTCTCAGAGCCTTTAATGCATGTGTCTGTTTTGAACCTCCATTTGGGAGGTATGGAATGTGATGTTTTCTAACATTTTTTTCACCATGCCACCAGTGTTCTGTAAAACCCACTTTAGGAAAGATTGTAGTAGATCAAGTCACCTAACCAATCTGAGCTGTTTTAACTACCCCAGAGGATGGTCTGGTGAACCCATGAGATAATGTATGTGCAGTGTGATAGCACAAAATTGGGTGAATATAGATGCCCAGTCACTCATGAGTGAGTTCAGTTTGTCTAGAAACCAGTTAGTCAGAAAGCAAGGAATAGGCCAGCCTCGGGCCACTGGGGATACATGTACTAGACTGGGCAGTAACTGGGTGGTAAACCATTTATAAGACGATCCCCTGAGATAGAAAGACACCCTGAACTCTGATGGTAGTGACACACATGGAAGCCTCACAGATGGGGGAATGCTAAGGGGTTACAGGGTTGTACTGCGGGGTGGGGTTCTGTGCTAGCAAATCTTAGGAGACTCTGGGCTGAGCTAGAATGGCTACAGATGAGCAGTGGTGTTTCAGAGAAATCTCCAATGAGATGTCGGCCTGAATTGACCCCTGATACAGACCCTGAGGAAAGACTCAGCCTCCGGGTCAGATATCAGAGCCCCAGTCAGGTTGCAGAAGGTTATAAGGGCAGGAAGCCATGTTTGTCATTATATCCCAGCCCCTGCCTTTTTCCTGCACCTTCCAGAACTTTGTGCCCTTTTGCTTCTATTTCACAACCCTCACACTCCACCCCACTCCCCTGCTCGAACCAGTGAGAAGACTGGTCCTCATTGTCTTCATTTTTCCAAATCAGGTCTCCACAAACAATGAAACACCAGAGTCATTAGCATAAGGACACAAGCAGGAACAAAGTTCACAGAAGATTTCCATTTTGCTCAGGTATGAGTAGGAAATTCTCCATGGAATGGCATGCTTCTCCTTAGTTACACATGTGGTTTTCATTTCTCTGGAAAAAAAAACTCCAGATGCTGTTCTTAAAAACCCCTACCCCCACCTTGGCAGGCTTCCAACTGCCCAGGCCTATAGAAGTGCCAATGCTGGGAATGACAGCTTCCAGCATCTTCCCCAACTACCCAATGAGAAAACATTCTACACACTGGCTTTTCTTCCACTGAAAACACTCAGGTATTAGTCCTCTGCCTCTCAGGATTGTGTCTACTCCTTTCTTTGCCTGTGGCTCTGATGAACAATACTTGAACAATATTTGGGTTTCTACCTCCTGTAATTCAAGGCACTGTAAAATCCCAGGAAATGTGTCTCAGAGGTCTACAGGGCTATGCTCTGGGTTCCCGGGTCTCTGAGCTGCAAAGACAGCATATCAACTGGTCAGGTTCTTTTGCTGTTGTTCTTGTGTTTTCCCTTTAGAAATATTTCAAAGAAAACAGATATCACATCTTTTTCTTTTGGGAAAATATCTTGGAAGAGAAATAAAATCCTGGGAATATGCAGATGCATCCTGAAAATGAAAACATCTCATTGTAGAAAGAAAATTATAATAGTGAGATCACCCTCAAAGTATTTATTTGAAGGAAATAGTTTTTGAACAAAAAAGCAAGATATCTGGACAATTAAAATCATCCAGTGATGAGGGAGCCATAACCTGTTAGTTTATGGTTACATAAATGTTCTTATGAGCACAGCCTCTGCAGCAAAAAGGTAGTCAGGGTTGGAATCCCAGCTCTGCTACTTTCCAGCCTTGTGATTTTGAGTAACTTACTTAATCTCTCTGTGCCTCAATTTCTTCCTCTATCAAAGATGGATACTAATAGACCCACCTCATGGGATTGTTATAAGAATTAAATGAGTTAAGTTTCATACAGCTCTTGCTACAGTGTCTGCTACATAGTGCTACCAAATGTTTGTGAAATAAAACTTCAGGAAGAGGGGTACCCCAAGAACATAACATGTGCCAACAACCAAGACATACTGGAAACACTGGAAGCACTTATATTTTCTATCTTTGTTTGGTCCTCACTGATCTCACCCCAATTTTTCTCCATGCACTTACCTATACACTAATGACCTCTCATGCTGCCTTTTTATGTATTCTACTTCCTTCTTTTAAAAGGGAAAATGAAAAAGAAAGAAAATGCAATTCTTGGAAAACAGCAGGAAGACTTGCATTTTAATAGCAGAAAAACTAGTCAAAAGAATGAATCTCTGTAGAATTTGTGGTTACTGGTGAGAGGACTGCTTGATGAGGCAGAAGTGGCAGAGCTGGGCAGAATAGGAAGGGAAGACAAGATCAAACTGAAATCCTTCCATGTAGGTAGCTGCCTATTACACCTGCTAGAAATGTCAGCCCCTACTGTGTGCAAAAACAAAAACAAAAACAAAAACAAAATAAAACATGCTTCCTCTGAGGTCACTCCCACTCCAAATGGAAACCCACGCATGCCCTAGACCAGTTCTTCCAATCATGGAAAAAGACCCTCAAACATCCCCTGATTGGCATACCACAAAAGCCACGTCCCGCAATAATGATGATGATGATAGCATTGGTAATAGCTGCAATGCAGCCGTTACTCAGCCTCATGCATCTTCAGAGCCTCCTGAGGATTGATGGTGTGCTAAGAACAGTCTTAATACCAGCATTCGAGAAAAATCAGCTGACCAAAGTAAACCCCACAGGGGATCTTGCTTGCCGAATTGGCTGATGGTGGTGAAAGCCAGGTGTGAGAGGAGGAAAAGAGGCCTGCTCAGTGTGCTAAAGAGTCCATAAGGAGTCTTGGCTGTGGGTTCGGGCTGTGGCACTCAGATTAACCCCACTGTCAAATTCCACCTATGCCCTGGCTCCTATGACCGCATCCCTCAATGACTTCACCTCCCAGAGCAGAGAGTCAGCCACATGATCAGTGACTGGTGTGGAAAAGCTATAGTGCTATGAGGTTAGCATTAGCTACAAGTGATGGAAAATGCCAACTAAGACTAGTTGAAGTTTCTTTCTGTTTCATGTAAATAAGGTTTAGGGCTAAAAAGGTGGCTTTACAAAGTCAGCAGGATTCAGGCTATTATTATTAGCATTATCATTATTAGTATTATTGTATACTTTGCATGTGGTAAAATATACAGACTATAATGATATAGTTTGATGAATTTTGACAAATGTATACACTGTACAATCAACAACCAAACCAAGATATAGGACATTTCCATCATCTCAGAAAGTTTCTTAATGCCCTTTTCCAGTTGACCTCAACACCTCATAGGCAACCACTGTCCTGACAAATAATACCATGAAGGGAGTAATTTTGCCCCTTCTGGAATTCTCTATAAATGGAGTCATATAGCATGTACTTCCTTGTGTCCAGTTTCTTTCACTCGGCATAATATTTTGGAGATTCATCCATGTTTTCTTATGTATCAAGTTTCTTTTTAATTTTTATTGTTAAGTAGTATTCCATTATATGAAATTATCACAATTTGTTTAATCACATATTGATCCAAATTTAAATTGTTTCCAATTTGGGGAATATTATGAAAAAAAGACATCACGAACATGTGTCTGCAAATCTTCGTGTGCACATAGGCTTCCATTTCTCTTGGGTAAATATTTAGGAATGAGATTGCTAAGTGTAGTGTATGTATATGTTTAATTGCATAGGAAACTACCAGTTTTTCTAAAGTGGTTCTACTGTCCCAAACTCTTTCTGTCTTGATTCTCTACCATTTTTTATACATGACTTCTACCTATTGGTATTATATGGCTACTTGAACTACAGTCATCATACCCAAATTCCAACCCACAAGAAAAAAGATGGTAGAGATAGTATGTTTCCCTCACTTTAATAACACTTCCTGGAAGTATCACACAATATTTCTGCTTACATTCCTTTAGCTAGAACTTATTCAACATGGTCACATATAGCTGCAATCAAGGATGGGACATGTAATTTTTATTTTGGAGATCCATGCACTCAGCCAAAAACTGAGGGTTTTGCTATTAGAGAAGATTATATTGGATGTTGGAGATCAAGAAACAGACTCTGCCAAGATAGGTGGCCAGAAGTTGGACAAGGACCATTTCTGTCTTGCTCAGGAGGTTTCTCCAGAATCTACCTTGGGCCTTGGCTCATGGTATGTGCTTAATCAATGTTTGCAAACAGTGGAAAGAGGGAGGGAAAGAGAGAGAGAAGAGGGAAGAGAAACGTAACCATGGCAGCCAGCCTCACGAGACTTGAGAAAGTTCTCTGGGATCATTATGCTCATCTGACAAGAGGGCTGTTTTTAAAGGGCTTTTATAATTCTTCAGTTTCTAAAGTTGCTTCAAAACATCTCTTGGATGCAATTAAATGTCATTGTGTGAACTGTCAAGAGAGTCCTTCTGTGGCCTGATGCAGGTAAGGGACATTTTGACTTTGTTCTCTGATGGAGATGGTTTGAAAATTTTGTTTTCCAGATAGAGTAGGTGTGTGTGTGTGTGTGCGCGCGCGCACGCGCGTGCGCGCGCGCACACACACACAACACACACACACACACATAAGGGAAAACTTTGGACCTTTTCCTGTCAGAGTCTTACAATTTGTGGTGATAGATGTGTTATCATCAAGACTTTGTGCCTTAGATATTGAAATGAGGACTGAAATGCCTGAAGGAAGGGAAAAAAAGAGCCAGACAGCAATGTTGTTTAGGAGCAGCACTGTGGCCATGGCAGGCAGTGGGAACTTTTGTAAGAGGCCTCCGTGTTTCTAGCCGGGTATCCCTTCAGCAAATGAGGAGGTCATCAGGTTATGTTATTTTATGGTACAAAAGCAGATACGGTTCGCTGCCTCTGCTCTACTCTGATAATTTTGTTTTCCTGGCGGTTTTACCATCAAGGATCTGACATGCCATTAGGTTTTTATCTCCGTTGCCTGAGGAGGGGCAATGGTGAGTGGGGGCCTGCTTTTCATTAAAGTGAGCCTGGTTGCACGAGCACTTCTTTGAACAAAACAACCTTGGTTCACGACAAGGTTAGGGGAAGGCGGGGCAGAGGGAAGGTTATTAGTTATTACTTCTGCTTCCTTGGAGGGGGCTCCACTCCTGTGGGGTTTGGCCCCCTCCCTGGGGGGCTGAGAACTAATTCTGCACTCAGGCTGTGATCCTCAGGCCCGCCTAAGAAGCAGTGCCTTCTAATCATGTCCAATAATCAGGCTGATTCTGTGACATCAACTGTTACTCACTAGGGAACAGGCTGACAAAAAAAGCACTTTGCTTACAGTCTCTTCCCAGACTAGAGTCACAATCCTAGAGGTGAGAGGTACAAATTCTCTAGCAGGAGCTCTACCAGGATAGTTCACCCCATCCTGCCAGGGACATGACCAGGGCAGCCTTACAGATCTAAAGCTTCTGCCGAGGTTTATCTCCCCAAGGAAATGTGGTGTCTGGGAGGGACTGTAGGAAAAGGGAAGACTGGGAACCTGGGCTACAGTCCGTCCAAACTGACTCTTCCCAACAAAAAAGCACCTGGTACATTCTAGGTCTTTTATCTGTATTGCTTTCCTCACAGGAGAACAAAACAAGGAGAGACTTCCACGTAGTCGTAAGTCTGAAGTGGAAAATATCCTGCAAATATCTCCAAATTTTTTCTTTTCAGATGCAGGAGATGTTGGTGTCAGAAGGTGTCCCAGCTGTTTATGGTGCTTACCAAAACCAGCCTAACTAACTTTTGCCATTTCTGATAAGAGCTGCTTTAATCAACCCAAGTACTCCAGGCTACCTTTGTGCTGTTCCCATCAGCAAACTCATTTTGCTGATGCTCAGAGTGCTGTGTTGGCCTCCCATGAAATGTTATTGTTGCTGGCAGGACACAGAGCCTTCCTCTCAGCCTCCCCTGCCCCTTCCCCACGATCCTTCCCCATCCTCCTCCATGCTGACCCCACCCACCACTGGGCATGATTTATAAGCACGGAAATCCCCTTAATCCCTGAGATATGTGGTTTACCTCACCCAAGAATTCAGAGAGCTACGTTCTCTCCCTCGCAAAGTAAATTATAACAAGAGCATAGAACATTGATTCCAGGCATGTGGAATTTTAATCCCTAAGTTCCCACAAAATTCTCCTGTCCATGGCAAATTGGCCCACCATTTCAGCATGTCCCAGCAGCTAGGACAGTTAAGTCCCTCCTGCCACCACTCTTCACAGTGACTTGGGGGTCCCCTGAACACCCTGCATCTCACTCACATGATTGTATCTATTCTCAGGTGCAGTATGCAATTCTGGTTTGTGTTTCTGTGGAGCCTGACATCAATTGGATATTTTAAATCCCCCTACTGCCTGCAAGCCAAAGCCCAGGCAGCCGTCTTCAAAATGTCACCAGCCATTAACTGCAAGCAAGGATGAATTATACTCATCACCATCACCAGGTGTACTGGGAAGAGCAACTCATGGAGGCAGCCTTCCATGCTCTGAGAGAGAATTCTAGCTCCAAGCTCTGCCCTGGTCTGTCCCAGGACTGGAAACATGGATTTCCAGAGATACTGCATCTCTGTTTGCAATTAGGTTGGGTTTTATAGGGTAATAGCCCCTATGATATATCAGGCCTTGTGCCCAGCACTGTGATCCCCTTATTTCCTGATTTCAGGTGAGACTTGAGAGGCTGAGAGCTGTTGGGTACACTGCTTAAGGTCACACAGCTTGTATGTGGCAGAAACACATCTGCTACCAGGATCTAATTACTTATTTTTATTACACCCAAAAAAGCTTCTGTCCATCTTCTGCATGGTTTTGACTGCATATTACAGCAATATCACTAAGCCCAGGGACCCACATTTTAATGTTACAGCGGGTACCCAGAGATGTTAAATGACCTGTGCAAAGACACCCAGCCATGTAGTTAGGAGAATAGGCGCTGTAACCTGGAATGCCACAGACATTTATTGAGCATCCACACTCTGCCAGTTTTTGTGCTAAGCTTGAGGACACCCAGCTAAACAAGACACAGCCTCCTGCTCTCAGGAGACTGGCAATCACATGGGGCAAACCACAACATATGCGATCATATTTGATTATATTCAATTCTAAGTGCAGAATATTATTTGTATATGGTGTGTGATGAAGGATCCCAGAGATGTAATGAGTCATTCTCAGAAGAGGTGACATTTGAGTTGGTCCAGGAATGACGTGGAGGAATGAACTATAAGAGAGAAGAACTCCCTGATAGCACACTGCTCTACCCTACAAGCTTTTTTCACTAGGTGGCTAGTTTGCTGTGAACATCAATGAGGGAATGTCAGCCTGTCCTATCCTCTAACTCAGAGCTGTCCAGCAGAGCTTTCTACAATAATGGAAATGTTCTAAAGCTGTGCTCTCCAATATGGTGAGTCCTAGCCACATGTCCCTACTGAACACTTGAAATATGGCTAGTGAGACTAAGAACTGAATTTTTAATTCTATTTACTCTCATTTTGTATTAATTAAAAGCCACATGTGGCTAGTGGCTACCATTTAGGACAGCACAACTCTGGCTTGTCGCCCCCAGCAGAGAGGTAGGAATACAAAATCAACCTGGTAGGGAGAATAGCAGACCAGTCTCTCTGCAGGTGCTCACTAACTGTTCTCTAGTGCTGACAAAGGAACAGATGCACAGCCCTCATAGGAGCCCTCACATACCCAGCTGCTCCGACTATTCGGCGTTCCCCCTTCCGGTGATTCTGCCGTCAAAGAACTGGAAATCAGGTCTTCACCTGGAGGAGGAAGGCTTTGTTGATTGCCCATAAGGCTGAATTAAAATTTTAGGAACCTTCAAACACTTAAAAGATTATGTGCCCTGCACTAACCATGTGTTATTCAAAATAAATGTAATACTCAATTATAAAACAATGAAATTTCAATGAAAACAATGTTCTAAATTTTCCATCATGATGACATCAATATTCAATATTTGTAAAAACATATATTAAAAATCGAATTGCTTCTTTTAACAATTCTTTTGGTCTTCCTGCTATTTGGTCCCCAGGTATGTGCTTTGGTATTCCTGTGGGACAATCCAGCTCTAGTTGTCTCTCCAGCATGCTTTTCCCTCGCTCTTGCTGCATAAAGATACTGATTTCCCCTTGGGAACTCCTCCCTCATTTTCAGCCACTGTGATTTGTGGAGGTAGATCTCCCCTCCACCTCCAAGGGCAGGGTTGATGAGATTTGAGGAGTAACTTGATGGGATTTCTGTTAAAGTTCTTTGAGCAGTACGATGTGAAGATGCTTAAGATCTGGTGTTAAGTAGCATTCTATTATCATGAGGGGGTCTTGGAACAAGTAGAGTTGCAGCCAACATGGCATAATTAAGAGAAGAGAGATAAGAGAGAAACCAGATTCTTGGTAGCATGATTTGTCATGCTGGATCAAACTTTGCCTGAAACCCATAAATCTTCTCAATTTTTTTCAGTTACATGAGCCAATAAATTACATTTAGTTTAAGTTAGTTTGAATTGAATTTTCTGTCACTTAAACCAAAAATTTCATAACAGATATACCTTGGAAACAAAAATCATAGCATAGAAAATTGAACAGACTTTAGCACCTTTCCAGATGTGTTGAGGCTGACACATTTTTACAATCTTTTCTTTTAGACTCTACAAAGACTGCTTCCTTCTGTTAAAGTCATATCATTTGGGTCGTGCTATAATTAATTAGATCACTTTAGGAACTCCATGATGGCCAAAAGTTTCTCTGTTTTAGTTTACTGAAGTATCTTCACCTAAACCAATGACTCCTAGTAGGTACTCAATAAATATATTGCTGCCTGCCTGCTTGAAATGAATGAATGAAATGATGATGAGAATCTGAAACACAGAAGGGAGAGTGACCTGCTTCAAAGTGCATATCTAGTTACTGAGATAATAAATAAAATAGGAAATTCACCATATTAACCCTAGCAGCATACTTACAAACTGCTCTTAATTCATCAGGAGGAGGGGAAAAGACTCACATTTGCTATATTCCTTTCCTAAGCCAAGCACACAGTTTGCGTGTGTTTATAGCCAGCATTATATGTGAATCCCCCACCATATACACACAATACAACATAGAGGTAATTATATACTCGCATTTTACAAATGGGGAAATCACAAAACTACTGTGTGACAGAAAACACAGCTCAGCTTAAAGGGATTCTGACATGGAAGCACAATGATGGCTGGGATGTGGTCAGCTCTCGGAAAGTTCTGCATATAACTGAAGTCATGCATATGAAATAGGTTTTGATTAGATTATACTTCAAAGACATATTTTGTGACCTAAACCCTCAAATCTGGAGGAGACAGTCTTCCTTGTACAAATTACACACATGTGGGTACATGGGAGGAGGACAAACAGCAGTGTGATGGCTGCAGTGTCATAGTCCATGTGAGCTGTGTGTTGGTAGGTGGGGACATTAGTATGAGCATCCTTGTACTTAAAGGACTATGCATGTGCATGTGCATGTACATGTGTGTATGTTTATGTGTCTTTTCACATAGATAGTCTCAGAGCTACAGGATATTATTTCTGAGGTTCTGCTTTGGTGCAATGTAGACATATCACAACAAAAGGAAGCGATAGAATCTTATGGTCATATCCAGCCACCCAGATGTGTTGCCAGCATGGCCATAATTTAAGCAGAGCATGCAATATAACTTCTCTGGACAGAGAAACATCAGAAGAGTCTGGGCACTGGTGTCTAGGGGAACTCAATATAAACCAGAACAGAAATGTGGCCTCTGTATGCTCTGGGCCTCTGCACTCATTTGGGAAGAGGAGTGGTGGATACAGAACTTCTAAGCCCTCTCTTACACAGTATCAAAGCACAAACTTTTGGTTACAGAGATAAAACAATACTATGATTGTGGCTCTTCAAATGCAGAAGACTGGGTTACCTGGTCAGAATTGTCCACTGAAGGGTACCCATAATTCTGAAAGCAGCTCAAGGCTTCATCCTGGGCCCTGCTGGGAGGTTGCTGGTTGATGTCCTGGGGAGAAATTAGAAGGAAAAAGAGAAGTTGGGGAGGGAGGGATGGAAGGAATGCCCAGGTTTCACAAACTCTGACTTGTACAGGCAACTGCCTGGTTCTCTCCACTTTGCAGGGAAAAAAGATAAAAGTGTGTGCGTGTGTGTGTGTGTGTGTGTGTGTGTGTGTACTTTTTCTTAACTCATGCAGCTCACAGGGGAAACAGAGAAAGCAAACATCTAAGAGAAATAAAAGGTTTCTCTCCTTTGTATTTTTCTTTTTTTTTTTTTTTTGAGACAAGTGCCCCAGAACATATTGGAAAAGGAGGGGCCTGGGGTATAGGAGAGAGCAGGGTGTTGTTAACACTCCCCTCCTGCCTTTGAAGGCTGCTGGGCCTCTTTGTAAACACAAGTGACTTCTGACTTCTCACAGCTCTAAAAATAATCAGAGTGTGGGGGTTCTAAATCAGGAATAAGGAAGAAACAAAGGGTTAATGAGAGGACACAAGTTTGATGTTTCACTGGATAAACAGAGTCAGCTAGGAGCAAAGGCATCAGGGGCTGGCCTTGCCAGGAGGGAATCACCACAGCTTTTAGTCCTTGAAATTCTGTGCATTGCAATTTCTTCCTCACATTCACAAAGGGCATCTCATACCCTGCTCTTTGGACCAGCCCCTTTCAAAACTTTGCCTGCAAAAAGTTGGTCCTTTCAACTATCATGGTGCCCCTCTGCTGTTGCTTCACCCTTCTTCTCTCACCCTGATCAAAACCTTGCTGTAAGATCCAACTCATACTAATGTGTAAGTGACTAATATGGTCTCAGCAGTCCCAGAAGCAGCAGCTCACATTTACTATGGGGCTTACTTTTCTCCATGCTGTGTGTTTTCTCTGCATTCTCACAACACCCCTAACAAGCATCATTACCATGGCCACATTACAGAAAAGAGGATAGAAGATTAACTTAACTTCTCCCACAGCCCCAGATGCAAGTAGTCAGATCCTGGAGGCCAAACTCTGAATCCTCACTCCCCTGCATTTCAAGCCAGGGGAATTAAATAGTGAGGAGTTCCCTAGAAGCCAAGAGACCCAAGGCTACCATTGCAGGGCAGTCCTTCCCTGTGCCTTTCAATAGACTTATCCTCTCCAAAGGAGAGAGCTATTGTTGCCTAGTGTTAATGAACTTTGGAGGATGTCCCATCCCCACCACTCCAACCACACACAATGTGCTAGGTTTTTTCAGGAATTCAGCAATTCAGCACACACACCCATCTAGCTGTTTTCAGTCCAACAGGCAAGCTCCTATCTCAACAAAATGTCATTTACTAGCAAACCCACTGCATGCGTGATGTGTATTCTGGAAGGTAGAAGGAAGGAGAAAAAACTTGGAGGCAAGAAAAGCCAGGTGGGTAATCCACCATTGCAGGTCTCTTTACTAATCCCATTTAGCTAGCAGGTCACAACTCCTAGCCTGGAGGGGACACTCAAAGAACATTTGTTGAATGAATGCATAAAGAAATGAAGGAATGAAAAAATGAACTAATGAACAAACTGAGAGCTACATCTCTTCTTTTCTTTTCCTGTGTTCTCTAAATCATCATGATATTTCTTCAACCTATTACGTTCATCCTGATCAGATGGCGATACAGATTCTGATTCCTGCATCTGGATGGCACCTGAGATTGTGCACATCTAAGCAACTCTCTGATAGTGTATATGCTGCTGGTCCATGGACCACACTTTGAGTAGTGAGGGTCTAGTCCACTTGAGTCTTTCTCAGGGCTATTGTCACAATTTAAGGTTATAAAAGAAGAGAGTCTCATCTTTTCTGTGGAATTATTTAGATTAAACTTCCTCCGCCATTTCATCAATGTTTGTTGGCAGGTTGGTTGGTTGGTTGGTTGATTGGTTGGTTTTAAGTGTATAGTTTTTGTCTGAGGTGCACAATACTATGTGTGGAGATTCCATCTATGATATCTCTTATCTCTGGCTTGCGCAATAGTTGGATTTCTCAAAAAGCTAATAAGCTTAAATTTCAGGGAAACCCTCACTTCCACAGGTCCCTTCCCATGCCCTCAGGCATAGAGAGCAATATATTAACATGGTTATACATTTTTGTAAACTTTAAAAAGTAAAGGTAATGTATATTTGTACAAACCTCAGGCTCTTCATAAGCCTTACTCTACCCCTTCACTTGCCCTGTTTAATTGCATAAAGTAGATAACTATTCCTCTTGTACTCATGTCTCTATCAAAAAGGAAAAGATGTTTATAGGTTTTAATAAAAATATGAAAGAGCATAATTCTTTCAGGAAAGGAAAAAGACACCTGTGTATTTAAATATGTAAGCATCTAGCTCTGATTTATGATTTGTGCTGCCCACCCAGGCCCATGTAAGCACCTGTGTTTGCAACCACTAATCTGGCCTTTAGGAAAGAATCATTACGAAGAAAAAAGTTCCATTGATGTTAGCCCAGTACCCTATAAAAGTCCATGGACTCCATCAGCCTTGGTCTCCTCACCTGTCCGGGGAGGCTGCTGTGAATCTTTGACACAGCTGCACACAGTGCAGACCACCATGTCAATGAATTACATATATTCTATTTAATAGATTGTCCCTAGCAAACCTACATGGGTGACAAACCTCCAAATAGTTGGTTCCATGTGTGGAGCCATGTGGAGCCTTTAACCAGTTCTATTCAACTTCAGCTGTACCTTGGTATCACCTGGGGAACTCTGAAAAATATTGTTGCTAGTCGCACCCCCAAAGATTGATATTTAATTGGTATGGGATGTGATCTGAGTGATGGTATTTTTTAAGCTCTCCATGTGATTGCAGTGTGCAGCCAAGGATGAGAGTCACTGCCTTAGACAATCTGATCCAGAAAGATCTAGACCCCGGTTATTTATAGTTTGGTCCTCAGACCAGCAGCATCAGCATCACCTTCTGAGATGTGAGAAATGCGGAATCCCGGACCCCACCCCAGACCTACAAATCAGAATCTGCATTTTAACAAGACCCCAGGGGATTTGCATGCCCAATAAAGTTTGAGAGACACTGCCTTAGAAGTTAGTAGTTTCTGGATCAGCCTCCTCCATTTCCTAATGCAGAAATTAGAACCCAATCACATGAAATGAGTTGGCCAAGGTCCCCCAGAAGCATGCTGAAGTCCTAGGTCTCCTATCACCCAGCTTCAGCTAGACTTCCTCTCACTCAGCTGGAATTTGTGTCATTCTAGAAGGGCACTGAGAGTTCTCAGAGATCCTTACTCCCATGTGTGAATGGCCCCAAATCAGAGACACAATTCTCATCTCAGAGTTGCTGAAAGCACACAGTTTACCATAGAATTTCTGGCTTTTTCTTACTGGGGGAAAAATATGTCTCGGAAATATCCATTATGTATTCTGGGTATATGCAATGAGTTTGTCTTGAGGCATATTTATGCCCAAGAATATTATGTATTCTCTTTATATACCATGCAAGGTTAAATTTTTTGAAAATTTATATTTGCGTTTTATCACACAGACATATAAGCGATTTATAGCTAGGCCTGATGGATAAGAATCAGATGGCAAAACCCAGATTAACCCCATAGATCCTGGTAGCATTTGGTCTGTCTTTGCTATTAATGATATTTTCACCTGAGTGAATGCATTAAAGACTTTCCTTTTAAGATAAATATGCAGGTAGGTATCATTTTTGCAATGCAGGCACTTCCTCTTGCTGTTTTAAGTTCATCCAGAATTTTTTTTTTAAAGACAGACATATTGAAACAGTCATACACTGAATTATTCATGTGGAAAAATTTCGGAGAGAGCTAAATAGAGGTGATTCATGGTATATTCTTACTTGCTGGTTGTTAAGAGATGGAGAATTCTTGTATTACATAATTGCCATTCACCAGAAATACAGTAGTTGAAGCAGCTAGGGACACTTCATGTGCCCCCTTTTGTACCAGTCTTTTAGTTACTCAACCAACTCTTAACAACCCTCTATAGAAATCAAAGATGCTTAGAGGACACTAGCCGAGCCCAAGGGAAGTCAGGTAGCACACCGGTAGACTGGAGCTTCCTACTCAATGCATGACTTTATCACACCTGCACGTGCATAGATGCAGGCACACACCCAGCCACTGATGTGATCTATCACCCATGATTTCCTGCCAGAACCAAAGAGGGTCTTTATGTGCAAATCCCTGGCCAGGATTGGTCCAGAAAAACTGCTTAGCATTCACCCAGGTGCAAAAGACAGCCAGAGGATGAATCATTATTATTTTTTTAATCAAGTAACAGACCCAGGTGTAGCAGCAGCCCAGCTTTCTAATATCACTGTGGCTTTGATAAATATGTCCCATTTCTTGATAACTTTTCCAAATCCTTTAATATCCTGCAGCTCAGTCCCTGATGTCTGCCTGTCGCAAAAAAAAATGTGTGAAGGGAGACCAAATGTCAATAAAATCTCCCTGCCTGCCTCAACCCAGTACATAATCAGCTCCAAGGTAAATAAAATGGTAAGTTAGTTATCTGTTTCTGGGGAGGGGAGGGGATAGGAGAGGAGGGCTCTGGGCTTATCTGGTTTCATTTTTGCCTTCTTATGGAGTTGACCAAAGTGTCTTCTTGTTCCATTGTCCTCTGAGAGAAGGTATTGGACTTTCCACCCCTTTTCTTTTTATTTTCTTCCCCTTGGAGGGACAGCCTGCTCCGCTTTTCTGAAATGGCTGTCCGCTTTCTGCTTCATTCTCCTCAGCTCTATTAAATCACCTTTCATCACATTAAATACAGGTCTTCAGGGTGGTCAGAGAGCTTCGCTCTGAGGGATGATGTTATAATGAGGGTGATGTGTATGAAAAATCATTTTTCAGCTCAATCCCAGGCAAACCACAAAGAAGAATGAAGAGGAGGGGTGAGGCACCCAGTGTGTCTCACTTTCAGTAGGACCCAGGTTCCTAAGGAGAGATTTCATTCATTCACTTATTCATTCATTTGTCAAACACATAGAGAGCAGTACTCTGTGTCAGGCTCTGGGAATACAGCAATAAATAAAATAAACAAGATATCCCTTCCCTCAAGGAGCTTCCATATGTAAAAGCATTCAAAACCTCTTGGGGAATACACTTAACATCGGGACTCACAAGAAAAGCAGAAAAGGAGGACAATTTGAAAATTTCGGGGTCCCTTGCCCATAGCTTACTTACATACCAGTGCCAAAAGAGTTGTATTCTTCCAGGAGACACTTTCTTTTGAGCTAACCCATCCCTTTTATCAAGAGCATTGCCCTTGGAAGGGATTAGCTATTATCACTCTCCAGCACCTTAGTGTGAATTTATTTATTCGTTTCTCTTTCCTGCCTAGATAGTAGGGCTTCCAAGAGTGCCAAAGACAGGAAGATCCTGAGAAGTAATGGCAGAGAGACTGAGAACAATTGGGGCCACCTGTTAGAGAGCAGATACCTCACTCTCATCTGACCCCCCTGAGTAAGGGTCCCACTCCACAGCCTGAGAACCTTCCCACTAAATGACCTAGGGACATTAAAGGGACTCTTTAAGGAGCAGGCCAAATGACACAGAGGTTCTGCAAGTTCAGATAACTTCTAGCTGCAATTCCTAGTGGTAGTGGCAGCAACTGTTACTTAGCCATAGGTGCCTCACTATGCTTAGTGTCTTTAAACCTTGTTCACGTCTTTATAAACAGTCTCTTTATCAAATACATACCCTACTTGAGTGTGTCATCTGTTTGCTGCCCAGACCCAGATCCATACAGGGGCCAAAAGAAGAAGCAGAGAGATCAGATCTAGGGCTAAAATCTGGACACAAGAAGAAAAAAAATGGATGCCTACAGAGACTGATGTAAGGCAGTGTTTTCACGTGTAATGGGCATAAGAAGGTCCATGAAATGTAGATTCCTTGTTTGTAACCACTTTTGATTCAATGGATCTGACTGAAGGCCTGGGAATGTGGGTTTTTATCAAGGAACAAATTTAATATATATATCGATTTAATAGGTCTTAACTAAGTATGGTTACTCCCTTTTGCTGCGATGTCGTTCTCCTTTGTACTTTATCTAAAATCTCTACTATCACAGCCACTAAAAATTCAAACAGCAAATGAATAGCAACAAAAAAGGGAAGATAAAGAAGAGCTAAAGGTAGAACTATTCAGTTTTTGAGAAGAATTTAGACAAAGTGTAAAGGAGTAGGACTTGCTGGTTCAAATATAATTTTTTTTCATCACTAGTCTTTTCTAGCAAAAAAGAGTGTCAAAATAGTAATTGGCATCCATACTGCCAATAAAATATGGCCTCAAAGTAAGACCAAGTCAAGAGTATAGCTATAAGACCATTTGTTGATATCTTGAAAGATTTAATACTTGTAGACCTTCTCATGTAGAAAAAAAATGTCTTTCTAAGAATCTTAAGGATGCTGGCCCACAGCCCTGACTTGCATCCTAAAATAGAGAAAGATCTGTCTAAAAGAAATCTGTAGATGTGGTTTTTGTCTAATGGAGTACATTATAGCTTAATACACAGAAAACCCACTAAGTTTTGAAAGGAATTACATTGGCTTGAACTGCAAGGACACAGACAGTTCAGAATAGAGCCCTCTGAGTCTTCTTCCTAAAGAGAGGAAACAGATCGACAAAGCTACTCAAATGCAAACATGAATATTTATTACGCAAATAAAAAGGCAGAATCAAGAGCTACAGGGAACCACTCCCAGGGAGAAAGTCTGGTAGCTTTGACTTTTGTGCTCTGAGGGAAGGTCAGCTGCCATGTATGAAATCCAACTGCCCTGAAGACCAGTGTGCTGTGGAGAAGCTCTAGCTAACCACATGAAGAGGCCACATGTAGGAAATTTGAGGAACCAAGCCCATGGTGAAAACAGGCCCCAGACATCTGAACCAAATCGAATCATTCTTGGAGGATTTCAGCTGCTTGAGCAGCTCCTGATGATGCCAGGTAGAGCAGAAATGAGTTGTTCTGGACAAGCCTTGCTCGACTTGTAGAATTGTGAGCAAATAACTAACCGATTGTTGTCTTAAGTCACTTAGTTTTATGATATTTGTTGTACAACATTAAGTAATCAATAGATGAGCTTAGCTTGCCAGAATTATCCGTGAGAAAGTTTTTGTAGAACCTGACCTACTCTGAGGCCCAGGACAGAGAGAAAGTCATAGTCATCACCACCACATGTTATTCTCAGACTATGTCTCCCACTTTATGTGCCAGGGATCCCCAATATCCATATTCAGCCTTGATATACAGTGTGCCCAAAATGACTCAGAGAGGTTAAGTAATCTGCTCGAAGTCACATAGCTATTAGTGGCTGAGGCAGGCTTGAACCCAAACCGACTCCTATGTCCTGACCCAAGACAAACTATTGACCCCCTAAAGGGGGTGGGTGTCCCTAAATGTCAGTCCTCAAGGCTTTTAAATTTATTTCTTAGAAATTTTAATTGAAATTCATATGAATTTCATTCATATTATTTCTTACAAAATGCTTTGCAATTTCCACACAGATGATTTCAGGAACTATCATGGCCCATAGTCCATCATACTTACCTGCTCTAGGATGATGGCATAGTGTTGGATAGAGGTGGGAAAAAACAGGCCCCAGGTCCCACAGCTCCCTTCCTCACTGCCTTTACCCACGGATTTTTCATTATGTCTTCTGCAATAATTTTGCTCATATTGGCCCTACCACTGGAATTGCCCTTTCGCTTCCTGCTCCAGGCAGTATTGCTGCTTAACCAAGTCCTCCAAAACCTCATACCTTAAAACAAATCATTTTGTTATGCTTATGGAATTTGTTGGTCAAAAATTCAGGCAGGGCCCAGCGAGGTGAGTTTCTCTCTTCTCCAGGATGCTTGAAGTCTTAGCTGGGAAGGATCAAGAGCAGGGGTGACTTCCACCTACTAGAGTAAGTTCACGTAGTTTGGACTTCCTCACAGCATGGCAGCCTCAGAGTAGTCAGAGTTCTTACATGGCATCTCAGGGCTCCAAGTGCAAATGATCCAGTGACAAGGTAGAAGTTACATTACCTTTTATGCCCCAGCTTGGAAGTCACCCAGTATCACTTTTATTATGTTCTATAGATTGAAGTAGTCACAAGCCTCCCACCTCATATTCAAGGAGAAAGAATATAAATCCTACCTCTCAATGGGAAGAGAGTGAAAGTCATACTATAGAAGAGCCTATGGGTTAAGAGATGTTATTGGCTGCCATCTTTGGAAACTGTTCTCTGACCACAACAATTCACATCTTGCCTTTAGGCCTAATCCAAGCCCCCTCCTTCAGGAATACTTCTCTGATCACTATAGTCCATTTTAACCCCTATTTTCTATCAGTTCTACTTAGTGTCACAGAGTGGTGGAGGAGTACTAGTACTAATAGCATAGCTATCACTATGAGGTATTGAACATTTCATTTATGTTAACTCGTCAAATCCTCCAAGCAATTCCATCAGATAGGTGATATTATTATCACCCATTTGTGAAGCCCAGAGATTTGTCAAACCACACATCTGTCAGAACCAAAGGTCAAACCTAGGCAGTCAGTTGTAGAGTCTGACCTCTTCTTGCCCCTCACCTGCCTCATAGTTGCTTATCATAATTAAGTTTCTGCCAGCCAGTCTGAAACAGCTCCACTCCCTGGCATCACTATGATGCCCAGTGTAGTGCTAGACCCACCTACATTCTCGCCAAGGGATTTATAAATGTATGGCCATTAGTGCCAGCAACTCTTCAACTCTAGAACTGAACATGTTCATAAGCATCAGCATCACCTTAATGCAACTGCCCTACTGACCCCAGAAGGGCCAGGCCAGGAGGAAACTATTCGGGAAGTTTGTAAAGAGCTTCAAGAGAATCGTTCCACTGTAAAGCCCTTTGAGCAAGGCAGGGCAGTGGAAGCTGTTGGCCAACAAGGATGTCTAAAGTACCTGCATAAGCACACCAAAAAGGCAAAGGGAAATGCATTGCTAGATGGAGAAGTAAAAATTAGCTTTCAAGGTGGTTTTAATTTTTGGTTCTGGGAGTCCTGAGGATGAGAGAGTGAGAGAGAGAGAGAGAGGAGAGAGAGAGAGAGAGGAGAGAGAGAAGAGGAATCACAGGGTTTTTATGAGCGGCATGATCTCTTTCAGCCTGAACAGGCAGACTGAGAAATCTGTAAACAACCAAGGCACCAGATAGAGTGCAGAATCTAACAGGCCAAGGGATAATACCACTCAAGTCCACAGAGGCCCTGAGCCACATGGAAATGATTCGGGGCATAAAAGACTGTGCCTGAGTGCTTTGTATCAGAACAAAAGCATTCCATGTTCATGCAAAAGTAGCTTCAGAAAAAGAACAGGTTTTTCCTGACTTGCCATTCTGGCCTATAAATTAATGCTTCATACCTTTACCTTGCAGCTGCCTTGGCCCTGTAAGAGACTGTCTTGGAAGTGAAGTGGTGGGCGGAGCATTCAATATTAGCCAGAATATCAGCAATTCTTGGCTCCACGTGCCTGGGAGTGTACCTTCTGTCAGCCCTGACCAGTCTGTGTGACTCTGGAGAAGCAAAGGACAGTAAAGGCAATGACCTTGGCCTTAGGCAGTGGAAGCCAAAGAAATGCAGAAGTGGGCAGATAACTTTATCATCCTTAATGGACTACTTAAGTCCTTGGAGAAAGAATCAAGGAGCCACCAGTGGCAAGCTGGAGCAACAGATGACAGCATGGGCAGCTTTATCTACTATCCACGAGAGGAGAGTTTGTGTTACCGAGAAGCCCACCCTGAGACAAAGAAATGAGTGTTAAGTAGTTTATGTAGGAAATGCAAGAAACACTGGTAGGAGAGTGGAGAAAGGAGACAGAAAAGGGAGGGCAGCCAATAATGGGTATGTTATCAAGCCAGCTGGCACTGTAGTAAGTGGCGCTTAATCCCACTAGGGAAACTAGGAAAGAGTGAGAATAGTGCTTCTCCAAGTATCTGGGTCAAGGACCAGGTTTTTGGTGTTGTTATCAATCCACTGTAGGTGGATACTTTTGTAAAGTACAACATAAATGTCACAGCAATGCCAAATTGCTCTGAAAGTTTCTAAATGCTGACTCTCTCTTTGTGTACTCATCTCAAAGTAGATGAGAAATAAATATTTCACAGCTTGTCACTGGTCTGGGGATCACACTTTGAGTAGCACTGAAATAGAATGTACACCTCTGAGTAATCCTCCCCCTACGGAGCTGGAGTATTTATACATGAACTCGGGCTAGTCATTGATTAAATTTGTGTGTGAGGGTGGGGTAATTTCTCCCTGTGCATGGGCAGAGTGGTGGTGCAGTATCTAGAAAGCCATTGAGCAAAGAGATGCAGATACTGGCAGTTAGAAATCAGCCTGATCAACCAAGGTAACAGGGCAGGGCATGACAGTATCTGTTACAGAGGATCCCATCCTGCCTTATTCCAAACATCTTGCCTGCTAGCAACACTCTGGAGCTTGAGGTAAGAGCAAGGCAGAGGCCACATTAGAGTGCCCAGAAACCAGGGAGCTCCAGACTCCTAAGTCAGGGCTTCGCTATGGCTGGTGGTAAATAGAGAAGCAATATTGGGGGACCCTATTTTAGCTTCCCAGAGAGCATCTGAATTCAGCTCTCATCCAAGCCACTGTTAAAAGAAAACAAAAACCAAAGAACCCCAGTATGCTGTGTCAGCTTTGATCATCCCCAAAATGTAGAGGGGCTATTTTCCCTGACCTGAGGTTGTTGAATTTGCTCCTGCCTGGAGTTTGACATCACATACCTCTTCTGCTCCAGGCATGTTTACTAGGTTACCTGGCAGCTATTTCTGGCCATGAGATCAACTCTTGGTCTTCAAGTTTGAGGCAGGGGGTGATTACAGTTTCGATGAGGTGAGGTTAGGGTATCGAAGAGTCTACCTGGGCTGCCCAAATGTCCTCAGACCAGCCTGGCCACTTTGAAATCAGCATCACTCCTGTGACAGTTAATTTCAAGGCATATGGGATAAGGGTAATAGCAATGCTAAAACAATGGTATCAAGAATGGATATCTCCAGTATCCACCTGGGCATTCACCTTCTGCTGGACCCTTCATGGTTCCAGAAACAGTGCTGAGATGTAGGTTTCAGTGATTAAAAATAATCTGGCTATCACACTGCCTGGGTCTGGATGTTTGATTTTCCACCTTCAAGCTGTGTGAGTTAGTGTGCCTGTTTCGTCATCTGTCAAATGGGGTTCTACCTACTTCATCGAGTTTTCAGTGTATTAAGTGGGCTAATAATAACTGTGACATGCTCAGACCAGGGCGAGGCCTAGAGTCAGCACCCAGAACCCAAGAGCTCTGGATCCACCCTAGTCAAGTTCCCAATTCAACATGTGAGCAGTTGCCAGGCTTCGGGCCAGCAGGGCCCCTAGCTCTCTGGGAAGTCACTAGTAGCAGGTCTGCTGGGCCTCTCTGCATCACAATTTCACTGTTGTCACACAGATGGCAGCCAAAGAAAAGAGTGTGACTAAAACTTTCCATTTTCGACTGTCAGCTCTGTGATGACATACAGGCCCCAGATGAACAGCTTCTACAAACTGTGGCTGTTGCTGCTGCTGCTGCTGCTGCTATTCCTATTATTGCCACCTAGGAAACTCTTACAATCACAGCCTTGAAGGCCAATAGGGTTTTCACCTCATGAGACAGACCCTGGGGTCATGGTCATTCCCTTGAGGTCATGTTTCTCCCCTACTGTCCTCTCACAATCAGCTGTATAGGGTGCCCAAGGGGATAATGATATGCAAACTATTCCCAGAGTTAAATTTAATCCAGGCCTCTGTGATCATTTCCAGTTCCCTAATTAGTTCACTGTCATTTCCGCCCATGGTTCATGTTGCCACATAAAATGTAAAATACCCAGTTAAATGTGATTTTTCAGATAAATAAATATTTTTAATATAAATGTACCTTCAATGGTGCATAAGATATATCTATACTAAAAACCCATTGTTTATCTGAAATCTAAAAGTAACTGTGTATCTGTATTTATTTGCAAAATCTGGCAACCCTTGTCCAAAACCACAAAGTAATCTCTCAGAATCAATAAATTTGGTTCCCCCCAAGTTAGTTTAGGTGCAGGCTTAGTGCATTTGGGCTGCTATCACAGAATACCATATACAGGGTGACTTATAAACAATAGACATTTATTTTTCACAGTTCTGTGGGTTGGTAAGTTCAAGATCAAGGCACCAACAGATTCTGTGTCTGGTAGGAACCCTCTTTCTTGTTCATAGACTGCTGTCTTCTCACTGTATCCTCACAGGCTGGAAGGCTCAGGGCGTTCTCTGGAGTCTCTTTTATAAAAACACTAATCCCATTTATGAGGGTTCCACCCTCATGACCTAATCACCTGCTCCCCTGCCCAAGTCCTCATCTCCAAATTCCATCACTCTGGGTGGGGTAGGTTTCAGCATATGAATTTGAGGAGGGGGAACACAAACATTCAGTTCATAATAGGTGACCCCAGAAGCCAAGTGTGAAAAGGACTTGCATGGGGGTAGTTGATTAGGAGGTGATCCAGGAAGCACAGTGAGGAATCAGGGAAAGGAGAGAAGCAAATAAAACGGACATTTATGAGGAGATTACCTCTGTGGGCAACTGGGACTCAGTCCTCCCAGGGAACCTCCAGAAACCATGCAGAACATGCCTTTATCCACCAGAGGATAAAGGGGCTGGGGTATTCACCTACTGTCTTAGCTCAAGCTGCCATAATAAAATACCATATGCTGAGTGGCTTAAACAACAGACGTTTATTTCTCAGAGTTCTGGAGACTGGAGAGTCTAATATCAAGGTGTTGGCTGATGTCTTGGTGTACCCTCACATGGTAGAGAGAGAGAAAGCTCCAGCCTCTTCTCTTCTTTTTATATTTTTATTATTTTTTTCAATTAGAGTTGACATGAAATATTATTTCATATTAGTTTCAGGTATACAGTATAATGTTTAGACATTACATAATTTATGAAGTGATTTCCCCCAATTAATAATAACTATACATAGTTATTACAATCTTTTTTTGTTATAAGGACACTAATTACATCATGGAGGTCCCACCATTATGACCTCAAGTAAATCTGATTACCTCTCAAAGGCCCTACCTCCAAATATCACAGTTGGGGGCTAGGGCTTCAACATATGAATTTTGTGGGGACACAAAGATTTAGTTCATAACAACTCCCATCCCCTATGGCTGAAGTTTGCCCTGGGGACATCAACTCTCTTGCACATCCTGGTTGTACTTGTGCTCAACTGAGCATCCCCAGGGCAGAGAAGCAGGGAGAGACAGGTGCTGAGGGGGAAAATTGTCAACATACTAGAAATTGTTTACCACAACTGTGGATGAACAGCCCTACACCTGAGCCAAGGGAGTACACTGTGGGTCATAGAGAGTGCCTGCTTTATTGTCTTTGCTTAAGGCTAACCCCTAATTCATAGGGAGATAGAATAATTTGCTCAGTTGGCCTCAGAAGGTTATTGTCAAAATTGTTGATAAGATCATGTGTGTGAGAGAGAGGCTGCTATAGACTGAATGTGCCCCTGCACCCAAATTCATATGTTGAAAGCCAATCTTCAATGTGATGGCATAATCATCTCTTTGAGAGATGATTAAGTCATGAGCATGGAGCCCTTGTGAATGAGATTAGTGTTATAAAAAAAAGACCCCAGAGAGCTCCCTTGCTTCTTCTTGCCATGTGAAGATAGAGAGAAGATGGCCGTCTATGAAGAAACAATCTCTCATCAGATACAGAATCTGCCGGCACCTTAATCTTGGCCTTCCAGCCTCTAGAACTGTGAGAAATAAATTTCTGTTGTTTATAAGCCACCCAGACTGTGGTATTAGAGCAACCCTAATGGACTAAGACAACAGGTATTAAAAACCATAAAGCACTACAGAAATTTAAGCATTGTTAATTTAAGAAACAAAGGAAGAGAGAGAGAAATTAGGGGGGAGGAGGAAGGAAGGAGGGGAATAAAAAGAAGGGGAAATAAATGAAGGAGGGAAGGAAGGAGGGAGGAAGGGAGAGAAAGAGAGGGGAAAATATACTGGTTACTAACAGTGTAGAATAAGACCCAAGAAAATAAATTAATTTTATGTATTTTACAGCTTTTTAGCACCTTAATTTGTTTCAGTCCCTATTATAGGTATTAAGGATTCAATAGGGAACCAAACAGTCCAAATTTTTGCCTTCATGGAGCCCATATTCTAGCGGGGGCATAAATATACAGTGAGTTGATAAAGTGCCATAGGGAAAAATAAATCAAGAAGGAGGCTAGGAAGAGTGGGGAACAATAGGCTTACAGTGTTTAATAGGATAGTCTAGGAAGATGTCACTGAGAAGATGACTTTTGGGTCAAGCCCTGAAGGCGAGAGACTATTTCAAACAAAGGAAGAGCCAGGGCAAAGGTGCTCAGTTGGGTGTGTGCCTTGTCTGTTGTGGGCAGGGCAAGAAGGCCATCTTGGCTAGGGCAGAGAGAACATTTGGGAGGATGGTAGAAAGTGAAGTCAGGGCAGTAGCGGAAAGGGAGATTATGTAGGGCCATGAAGGCCACTGTAATGACTTTCACTTTACTTGAGGTGAGATTGAGGTTCATTGGATGGTAATGAACGCTAAAGTGACATGGTCTAAAATGTTTTAAAGTAACATTTTAAATGTTGTGTTAAGAGCAGTCTCTAAGGGCAGTCATTGGGGAAGCTACTGTTGTAATCCAGGTGAGACCAGATAGTGACCAGAACAGGGCAGTAGTGGCAGAAAGGGTGGAAAGTGGCCAGATTCTGGATATATATTTTAAAGTATTTCCAGCAACAGGATTTACTGCAAGAATGGATGAGAGAAAAAAGTTAAGGATGAGTCTGAGGTTTTAGACCTGAACAACTAGAGGACTACAACTTCCAAAACAAAGATGCAGATGACCGTGGACTCAAAGGCTCGAGTCATAGGCTCATGGGGAGCATGGTTGAATTTGACATGGCGTTTGGTGTCCCAGTGGATATGTCTACAGTGCAGACAGGGATCAGGCAGTCCTCTGGGTCGAGACTCAGTGCCACAAGACTGGATGAGATCACCTATGGAAAGGGAGGAGACAGAAGAGGTACTGAGTGAGTCCTGGAGCATGGCAAAGATAAGAGATTAGGGGGCAAGAAGGAACCAACAAAGGAAGTTGAGGAATGGCCAGAGGAATGAGCAAAACCAAGAACGGGTGACAGCCTGGAAGTCAAGTGCAGAACAGGGTAACCTTAGGATTAAGGTATTGTAGGCTATCGAAGTAATACCACCACAAAAGTTCTCCCAACATTAAAACTCCTTCCAGAGAGAGGGAACTCCTGAGCATCTTTCTACCTGGCCTAGTGCTTTCCTGGACTCTCTTACAGACAAAAACACACCCAGGCCCCCAGTTGTTTGTTACCTTTTTCTTTCATCATCTCACTGCTTGATCACCTGCTTATATTCAGGCCTGGCTTCTGTTCTTCCCTCTTGCATCATGTATCCTGGAATCTGGACCAGTCCTCAGCCAAACACCCACAAGCCCACCTGTGTGCATCTGTCCCAGCTCCACTCTAGGTTCCACCTGGTGCTGGAGCCACCATCCACCCTCTCAAATCAGTACCTGCCAGGGTTTGCACCCACACCAGCCTCAAACCACCTAGTGGCACCTACACTGCACCACCTCCTGACACAAGGCTTGTTTTGGACTCATGCTCATTGTTGGCCAACACTTTCTGTGTATCTATGGCAGGCCCCATTTTTCTGGAAGCTCTCCAGCAAACACACCTTCTTTCCTCCCACTTGATCAGCTCCAAAGTTACCCAGCATTAAAAAAAAGTCCTGACAGGCAGAGAAAACTTAATTGTAAAGAAGCAGAAATGTGCCCATGCGCGCGCGCGCGCGCACACACACACACACACACACACACACACACATACACATATACACATCACTGCCACCACCATCATCCCTTGCGACCAAATCTGTTGCTGAACCACTCATCTGTCAGCAACTATTGGGAATCATGACTAAAGAGGCCAAAATTTCATGTGCACATCTCTTCTTGTCATTCCGAGGCAGCAAGAGCCTTTAAAAAACCATTAGAACGTCCTCCCCTCCAGAGTAAATAAATGCTGGTCTCTGAGGAGGTAGTGGGGAAGGGAGTCTAGGAGGCATTGTATGGGTTTTTCTCTTGTCACGGGAACCTCTTCACTCATCGGAGGCTGGCTCAGGTTTTAGAAGGAGACAGTGCTGTAACTCACGAGATTAAAACATGCCCGCTTCTCCTCAGACATGTATTCTATATGAAAATGTAGTTTATGGGCATCAGGTCCACAAATCTAAAGCCCAAGCAATTCTACCTATGACCATCAGTCATGGAAGTTACACTCACTGAGAATGAAAATTTACACTACCACTGTTAGCCCATAACCAGCGATGGAGCGTCCTCCCTCCCCAGGAGCCAAGTCTCCCTGACAACAACTATCCACCCTGTTTTTTACTGGCTCATACTCAGACTACTGGCATTGACTCTCAAATGTGAGTATTTATCATGAGGTGCTCTCAAGGCCTATCTTTCTTTCATTGTAGAGAGGGAACTAGATTAGGAATCAGAGAAAAGAGGTCGAATTCCACCTCTGCCACTTATCACTCATGTGAAACTCAGCCATTTGCCCTCCATGTCCCAGTTTCCTCCTCTGCCTATCTGCACTAAAAACCTAATTTGCAACAGTTATTACAAGGATTATCTTAATTCAGCATAACATAGTGGCAAAGTTCCTATGCTCTGGAGTCAGACTGCCTTTCAAATTCCGACTATCACTTGCTCCACAACCTTGGGTAAATTACTTAATCTCTCTGTGCTAAATTTCTTCCTCTTGTAAAATGAAGATAATAACAATACTTGCCTCATAATAGTGTTATGAAAATTAAAGGAGTTAATATTTATATAAGACGTAGAATAGTGCCTGGCATTTTTATAGTGCTAAATAAGTATAATGCCAAATCCATTCATTCAATGAGCATTTATTAAGCACTGTATTCATTTCCTGGGGCTGCCATAATACCAAGAATTGAGGGCTTACAACAACAGAAATGTACTTTATCACAGTTCTGGAAGCTAGAACTACAAGATCAAGCTGTTGGTATGATTGATTCCTTTCAAGGATCTGTTCCAGGCCTCTTCTGTAGTTTTGGGTGATTTTTGGCATCCTAGGCCTGTAGTGGCATCATCCAGATCTTTGCCTTCATGTTCTCATGGCATTATCCCTGTGCTCATATCTCTGTGTCCAAATTGCCCCTTTTCATAAAAACACCAGTCATATCAGATTAGGGCCCATCCTATTGACCTCATCTTAATTTGAGAACATCTTCAAAGACCCCAACCTCCAAATAAAATCACAATTATGGAGTACCACGAGTTAGGACTTCAACATATCTTTTCTGGGGGACACAATTCAGCCCATAACAAGCACCTACTAAGTATCCAATACTCTGCAAGGTGTGAAGAATACCAAAATAAATGAAATGTAGTCATACCTTAGGGAGTTCACATCTGAATGTAGGAAACAAACTTATATACATTAATTCAATAAGCATTATGCCAGGGAAATATACAAAATATACAAAGACAAAAGGAGCAAGGGTGGTGGCACCAGAAAAGGGATTCCAAAAGGCTTCACATGTGTACTGAGCCTTCAAGAATCAGTTAGAATGGCATGCCCCAAAGGGGTAACACAAGATCAGAGCTGCAGAAGTCTGGAAGCACATGTTTTTTTTTCTAGGAATGCAAGTTCTTAATGTGGCTGTAATATCAGATGGCACGCAGGAAAGACAAATCCAGAAAAATTGTTAGGACAAGATTTCTAAGAGCATTGATTTCCAAATTTAGGACTTTTCATTTTATCTTCCAAGTAGTTATCTTATGACAAGGTTCCCAGAAGCAGAGTCAGAGACAAGGATACTTGTGAAAATTATTTATTAGATGTGACCCAGAAGAGCTAGAAAGGGAGTAGGAGAAGGTCAGAAGCAAAGCCATTGGGCCATACTAAGCAAAGTCCCTCCAAGGGCAACTTTAGCCCAGTCCTACAGGAAAGCTCTGTATACAACAGATGTTCAGAATGGAGCAAGGAAGCTGGAGAACTTACAGCTCCCACCCATTTGTCACTGGTTCAGGCTGACCCTCAGGCTGTCCGCACTCCAAGGCACAGGTGAAACAGCTCTGGAATCCTCAGGGTAGTCTCTCAACAACTCCTGGCTGTCAGGAGTGAAGGCATACTGGAAGCCAGTGACCATACAAATGACAAGGAGATTAGAGGGTAGAGAATTGATGTCTGCTATGCTTATGGAGAGTCATTACACTGTTTTAATCAGAGAATTAAGTGATATGATCTCTATGTCAGCAGTCTAACCAATAATGGTGTAAATAAATGTAATGCCAGGGAAACAGGTTAGTGGCAAGGAAAACACTTAGGAAACCATGGCAATGGTCTGGACAGGAGCTACTGGGTACCTGAACAAGGGTGGGGGATGGGGGAGAGAGAGATCAGAGAAGAGAGGGAGAAATTAAATAAATATTTATGTCTATGATCTGACGATCATTTGGCTTTGAAGGGTCAAGGGATGTAAGGCAGGTTTACCAAAGAAGGTTGGAGAATGGTTTTCGATACTTGGATGTCTACAGAATCCCCAGCCAGAACTTCCCAGTAGGCTGGCGGAAATATGGACTTGGCCATAAGAAGAAAGGCTACAATTAGAGTTACACATTTGGAAGATATTAGTGTACGTAAGGAAAAATGACAATAGGAGCCAGGCAGAAAAGGTAGAGTGAGAAAACAGATCAAGAAGAGGATGGCAACCCTTGAGAGAAGAACAAGGGAAAGAGATGAAGAAACAGCAATAAGATAGGTTCAGAACTAGAAGAGATGTGTAGCAGGAGGCAAGGGAGGAAGAATCTGCAGGAAGAAAAAAGTGGTCAATGACATTTAATGATGCCTAAATGTCAAAGGAGGATAAGAAATGAGCAGAAGCAACTAGATTTAACCATCACATAACCATGGTGAAGGCACAAAAATCATACTGTACTAAGCTAAAGGGGAAATAGAAGAAATGGAGGTAACAACATATACCAGTGCTACCAAAAGCATGGTCCACAGATCAGCAGCATTTGAGAGCTTGTTAGAAACCCAAATTCTTGTGCCTCACTTCATACCTGCTTAATTCTTAATCCAGCAATCTGTTTTTTAACAAGACCTCCAGGTGATTCTGATACAGGCTAAAGTTTGATAACCAACTGATGTATACAACTTTCAAGAAGTTTGACTCTAAGCAGAAAGCAAGGTGACAGCTATCTACAGGGGAGCTGGTGCCCAGTTAGAATTAAAAAATGGACAGTACTTCACAGATAGGAGATACTGAGAGAACATACAGATAATGCATTAATTGTGTACTAATAAAGAATAGACAACTTGCAGGTTATTGGCTGGCGTGGTTAAGATATCCATGGGCAAACTGCAAAGGTGAGCATCCAGTGGAAATGGGACAGCTTTCTTTTGAAGCACAAAATCAACTGGATCATAATTTTTCACCTAGATCCCTTACAGATTTCACAGTCAGAGCAGTGACTGATTATGGCTATGTGTATCCAGCGTAAAACCAATCATCAACCAGGTCATGAAAACCGATTAAACTTCTATGCTTTCAGAGGCAGATAAGTTGTGACGCTGAAGTGAGCTTGAGGCAAATTTTGCCATAGAACCCAGATCTAATTCCTAATGTCTAACTTCATTCTCATTTTCTATTGTTGTGAAATAAGCCCACAAATTTACTGGCATAGAACTGCAAAATTATTATTTTCTCTCCATTGGTTCTGGGGATTGGCTGAGCTCAACTAAACTATTCTAGCTGTGATTTCAGTCACAAGGTGGCTGATGCTGGAGTCATCTCAAAAGCTTGTTCATTGTAGGTCTGGCTATTGATGCTGGCTGTTAAAACTGGTACCTCAGTGGGGCAGTTGCCAGAACATCTCCATGTGACCTCTCCATATAGTCTGGGCTTTCTCACAACACAGTGGCTGGGCTCTAAGGGTCATGTCTAGAGAGAAACAGACGGAAGTTATATTATATTTTATGACCTAGCAACAGAAGTCACACAGGCCTTCCCAGGTTCAAGGGGAGGGGACATATGCTCCACCTTTGTGTGGGAGTGAGACAAGGTTCTAGAAGAGCATGTAGGGAAGAAACTATTGTTTTAGCCATTTGTACAAAATACTATCTTCCACAGGAAATAAATTCTCAGTGGTCAACCCCATTATGACCTTGTTCACTCCGGCAGGTAAGCTCCAGCCATCTCTAATTACCCATGACCAGGCTGATTTGTCATTCCAGTGACCTTCTTTCAGAGGAGAGGCATGAACAGTTGGAAAGTAAATCCTCCGAAGGCCTCCATGCCAGAAATACTGCCCTGGGTCCATTCTGGAGGCTCTGGAAATCCCCCTTCAAAGTCTCTTCCTTCTTTAGGAGTTAAGCACAGGAAGTTGTGTGGTCGCTGGAGGGGACCAAAAGAAATTGAGCAACTGCTAGAATTACATCACCCTTCTCTTTGTTCATTTTTCATTACTGTTGTTGTTCTTTTTCCTGTGTTTAATTTCCTCCTTCCACACTCTCCCCTAGGACCTCCCCCAGAGAGATGGGGTTGGGGGTTTGATTGATTGGTGCTGAAAGCAGAGAGGTTGCAAGTAGAAAGAGATCACCTTACCCCAGATAGTTTCCATAGCAACAAGGACAGGTTGGTGGGAGAGGCAGACAGATAAGGGCCCCACTTTGGGGTTCAGTACACTGTAGAGGTGAAGGCCGGAGTGTTTATAGTGAAGAGAGCAAAAAATCAGTCTATTCAGCTGGGTCAGGAAGTGGCAACATTATTCCAAGTAGCTTGGAGGCTGGCCTTCACTGGCTTCTCACACTTTCCTCTCTCCTCTCTCATTACCCGACAACCTTAGCAACAGCATTTGTGTGCCAAACCACCCCTTGTCCTGACTTGAAGCTCTTCCTCCAGGAAAATCTCTTTCCTTCTCCTTCCTGTCTTTACTCGCATTTCTCTTGCTCTGCCATGGCTTCTAATCTGAGAGAAGCGACAAAGCCTAATTCTTACCCTGCTGGGTCTTGGGGAAGAGCAGAGCCCAGGTTCCTGTTTCAGAAACCCTCTGGCCTTATCTACAGCCTCCTACAACAGCCTTCACCTGCATTGTTCCTCAGGGTGTCGGAGGTCACTGGGAAAGAATCTAGGGAATCACCAAAGGCCATTAATTAGCCAGATGCACAGGAAGCCCCTAAATTGTGATCACTCAGGCATTGAACCATTTATTGTGTGCCCTCCCATGCTTAGAATTGCAATGCTAAAACTGCTAAAGTGAGTGTGGCCCAACAGTTTCTATTGAAAGCAAAAAGGAATTTGCACCCTTTGCTTTAAGGTTATTCCTTCTTCCCAAGGATGGATCCAGAAATTGACTCTTTCTCTCTTTCCCATTCCCTCCTCCATCTCTTAACTTTTTGGCACTGATGGCCCCACACTGAAAGACAACACTCTTTGGTGAGCTACACTTGGTTTCTTCAGCTTCCATTGTTTTTTTTTTTTCAGTGTAACTGAGCAACAGAAATCTCTGGGGCTAGCTCCTAGAGTAAATGTTCTAATTTCACAAAGGGAGGAGGGAAGAAAAATAGAGGTTTGACAAACTGGGCTGGCAACCGAGAGAACCGGGAGTGCCCTGGGCATCAGTAGGTAGGCCCACTGACTCACCCCTGGACTAGTGGTGATTTTCTGGATCATAAAGGTATTTTCAGTACCTGACCCAGAGGGAACTTAAAAATACATGTTGTTCAAAATTAACTCAAAATGGATTAAGGACCTGAATATAAGACTGAAACAATAAAATGCATAGAAAAAAACATAGGAACTAAACTCAAGGACCTTGGACTTAAAGAGGATTTTATGAATTTGACCTCAAAGCAAGGGAAGTAAAAGCTAAAATAAATGAATGGGACTACATCAAACTAAAAAGCTTCTGCTCAGCAAAAGAAACCATCAACAAGGTAAAGAGACAACCATCGAATGGGAAAATATATTTGCAAGCAACACCTCTGATAAGGGCCTAATATCCAAAATATACAAAGAACTCATATAACTCAATAACAACAAAAAACAAACAATCCAATCAAAAAATGGGCAGAGGACCTGAACAGACACTTCTCCCTAGAGACATACAATGGCCAACAAATATTGAAAAGATGCTCAACATCGCTAGCTATTAGGGAAATGCAAATCAAAACCACAATGAGATACCATCTCACACCTGTTAGAATAGCTATAATCAACAGGACAAGTAATAACAAATGTTGGAGAGGATGTAGAGAAAAGGAACCTCATACACTGCTGGTGGGACTGCAAATTGGTACAGCCACTATGGAAAACAGTATGGAGTTCCTCAAAAAACTAAGAATTGATCTACCATATGATCCAGCAATCCCTCTACTGGGTATTTACCCCAAAGACTTGAAAACCCATATCCAAAAGATATTTGCACACCGATGTTCATAGCAGCATTATTCACAGTGGCCAGGACATGGAAGCAACGAAGTGTCCTAATAGATGATTGGCTAAAGAAGCTGTGGTACATATAAAATGGAATATTACTCAGCCATAAGAAGAGATGAAATACTGCCATTTGCAACAACATGGATGGACCTGAGATAATCATGCTAAGTGAAATAAGCCAGACAGAAAAAGTTGAAAATCACATGATATCACTTATATGTGGGATATAAACCTAAAAGCAACAAATGAACAGGACAAACAAACAGAGACTCAGACATGGACATAGACTAGTGGTTATCAGAGAGCAGGGGGTGGGGGAAGAGGGGGTAGGTAGATGGTTAAAGGGGGTCAAATATAGTGGTAAGGGGAAGGTAAAGTGGGTAAAAGGTATGAAATATATGGTAGCTGAAGGAAAACTGGACTTTGGGTAGTAAACACATAATAGAATATATAGATGTCAAATAATAATGTACACCTGAAAATATATATAATTATGTTAACCAATGTTACCCAATAAACTTAATAAAAAGATTTTTAAAATATAAAACATGAAAAAAATACATGTTCCTCAACACATTAAATGTAGAACTACCATATGACCCAGCAATTCCTCTTCTAGGTACAGACTCAGAAGAATTGAAAGCAAGGACTCAAGCAGATACTTGTACCTGAACATTCATAGCAGCATTATTCATAATAAATAAAGGTGGAAATGGCCAAATTTTCCAATAATGAATGATGAATTGGTAAGCAAAATGTATATCCATACAATGAGATATTATTCAGCCATTAAAAGGAATGAAATTCTGACACAAGCTACAACTTGGAAAAACTTCAAAAACATCATGTTAAGCAAAAGAAACTAGACACAAAAGACCACATATTGTCTCATTCCATTTACATGAAATTCCAGAGTAGACAAATCTATAGTGACAGAAAGTAAATTAGTAGTTGTCAAGGCTTGGAGGGAGAGGGGAATGGGGGAGGGGTAACTGCTAATGAGTATGGGGTTCCAATTTTGGGCCATGGAAAAGTTCTGGAACTAGAAAGTGGTGATAGTTGCAGAGCATTGTGAATGTATTTAATGCTACTAATTGTTCATGCTAAATGGTCAATTTTCTGACGTTTGTATTAATCAGTTTTTTTTTAAAAAAAAAAAAAGCCCGTTGCCATGATGCCTGTGTACTTCAGTAGCCAGGGCCCCAGAGAATTATCATACCAACAGAAACCACACTTGTTTTCCTGGGACCATCTTGATTTTAGAACTGAAAGCCTCTCAGTTCGGATGCGGCGGGCTGGTTGCTAACTCTCTTTGTATTGGAATCCTGCCTTCTCCTGTCTGGTTGCTGAGGCAGCATACATACCTCTTCTGAGTCTTGGTTTCCTGCCCTGTGGGGTGTGCTGTGGGATTAGATGGGATAAAAATAAAAACACTAATTGCAGCCAACAGTTAGAGAGCACTTACTACACTCCAGGCGCTGTTCCAGCCTGTACCTATAGTGTGCACGTGAACCCCCTGGGGGTCTTGTCAACATGCAGATGTGGATTCAGCGAGTCTGGGGTAGGGCCCAAGGTCCTGCATTTCTCATGAGCACCCCAGAGAATGCAGAAGCTGCTGGTTCATAAACCACACTTTGAGTACCAGGGTTCTAAAACTCTCCACATCTGTTAATGCATTTAATCCCCACAACTCCTCAATGAGGGAAAAACTATTGTATCCCCATTCTACAGACAGATCCAAGGAAAAAGGGGGTTCGCTGACACCAAATCACATAGCCGAGATATGGTAATGGAGCTGGGATTGGAACCTAAGGCAGTCTGGCAATAGGCCACAGTGATCACCAACGCCCCTTTCTATTGCAGAGATAATGTGGGCAAAGGATTCAGCACCAGACCTGCCATGAAGTGACCTTTCAAAAAAATAGTAGCTGTCATTGTCATGAATTACATTAGAAGCTTTCTTGTCCTTGAGAAAATCAGTCATCTTTTCAGATTTCTCACTAGACTACATGGTCTCTAATGTCGTCCCAGCTCTCATCTAATCTACAGGCAAGGGACAGCCTTGCTAGCCAAGAGCTCAGAGCAGAGTCTTCATTCTCTTGTCTTTGTTTTTGAGTAAGTAGTGCAGGACTCCCCAGGAGCCTGGGCTCCAGGGATGGGCTTCTCTGCAACTCTGACTCTTGTCTACAGTATGCAAAGAAAGAAAGCTGAGTCTCCCACCCTCTCATATAACAGTAAACCCCTTACCCTATCCAGGGCCAGGGTTGGTTACTTCCTCATATCTGCAATCCCTAATGCCTAATCCAAAGCCAGGCACAAGTGTTCAAGTACCAAATACCTATCAGCTACTTCCGTACTTTTCAAGGCTTGGTTTCCCTATCTGTAAAATGGAGCCATCAATACTTACCCTAGAATTCTATTTCACGAAATCAGACAATTGAAGAACAATTGTTTCCCACTGTACTGAGGATCTATGATTAAACATCTGTTGCATGCCTAGAACTATGGGGGCGGGGAGAGAGTTAGTTCTGAAACAGAAACTTCCTGCCCCTCCCCCAAATCTGGCAGTTTTCTTTCTTGAAACAGATGGTTCTAAGAGAACCAGGAATCAAGAGGCAGACTGCATAACACAACTATGTTTTTAGGCATTCTGACTAGGGTGTGGGAGGGAGCCCAGGACAGCTCTGTGAGAAAAAAAAAAGGGAGGACAAGCTTTATCTGGGTCTTGATCAAAGTCCAAGAAAATATTTGGATTTACAGAATGGAGAAGATTTCCCACGTCAGAGGAATACCAGGAGCTGACAGCAGTCACTCCATCCTCTGTAGGCCCTGTTCAGAGTCTCCTGGACTGCTCTAGTCTAGGATGGAGTGTGAGTGAGAAGTTGGGCAGAGAGAGGGCAGACAGTAAGACCTCTGTGGGCTGGGGCTCCTCAGAATGAGCTTATGCCAGATAGAACTGTTCTGAGGTGGTTGCTTCCTCCTTAAACAGAGCCAGAGCCCCTATAGCCTTTTCAGCTTCCCACCCCGCTGCCCACATACACCAGGTTCTCCAAAGGACAGATTCCAGAGGTCTCCCTGAACCCATATGTGGGTTTTGGCTCTTCCTGTTTTTGGCTGTGTTCTGCAGCGGGGGATTTGAGAGGTGGCTGTGTGATTTGTACAGCTGTCATTAGGGTAATTGCGCGATTTTCCCAAATTTCTCTGGAGCTTCAGGCTGTGTTTCCAAACTTCCTGCCCTGATAGGGGCTCTGGTGAAAGAGGACTGGCTCTGAGCCTTCCAGCAGCTGTTGATGGCATCAGGAACAGCTCTCTCTGCTATCCCCTTTGGACCAGACGCTGGGATACTAGGACTGGAGCAGAAATGGAACCCTGCATGGAAAACATGGTGGCTTTAGATAAAAGGCACAATTATGACCATTGCTAATTGTACTCAAAATGGAAACTGATACAAATCAACCTGTGTCTCTTATGAAAAGCAAAGATGCCTTCTCATGACACCAGGATTTGGAAAGTTCCTTCTCTGTCTTCAAAGAAGAATAACAGACCAAACGTTGCATCCTATTTCTCAGTAGCTTATCAACTAAGTCATAATTATACGCAAAGTAAGAGTCTCAGGCTGGCTTAGGTTAGTGCCCAGACAGCTGACACTGAAATAAAGTAGGGAGTTGTATGGTCCTGGCCCAAGTGAGGAATCAGAGTACTTTAGCAAGGCAAATTAATGGATGGCAGGATGAATGAACACCAGGGACAAGTTTGGATATGACTGGTGAAAGATCACCTCCCTCCTTTCTCAGGTGGATTTGCCCAACTGTTTTACACTCATTCTGACAGGATAATACTCTGAACTGGTTTCTCTAGCCCTCACATGTATGCGCATGCACACACACTCACACACACCTGCACACACACACCCACGCACGCGTGCACACACACACTGAGATGGAAAGCAGCCACTTTTTATGCTTATGTGAGACCCAGAGATGAGAAGAGGCTTATTCCAGGTTTAAAATCCTTTCCAAAAGTGAAAAAATGCTGAGGACCTGGCTTTCTGGACCAACCAAGGAGATCATGAGCAGATCTGCTGGCTTTAGCCCTCAGGGCTCATCTTCCCTCTGACCTGCTAGCTGGAAGTGAGATGCCACCATAGAGAGCCTCATCACTTAGCATCGCGTCTGCTCTGACACGATGCCTCCGAGTAATGTAATTTATATTTCATGCACAATTGAAGCAGCTAATGGTGTAATTCTCCAAGGGGGAAACAAGTTGTTATAGTGTTAATTACATTGCAGGCATGTTCCTTTCCCTTGCACCCCAAATGCCAAGGGAAGTTACCAAGTAGCAACTGAGAGGGTGTCCAAGACAGTGGCTTTGGTGGGCTCCACTGATGTCAAAGCTGAGTGGGAGAGCCAAAAATGCCTTTTTTCCCCTCTGCTGAGGGCAGAGTGGGCGTAGTCTGGGTTTCCTTGTCCAGCTAATAATAGTAAACCCCCCCTGGGCTGGGATGCCTCTTCTGTTAACCAGGACACTGCTGGGAGAGGGAAAGTATAGATGAACATTTAGGAAAGGTGGAAATACACAACTGAAACAGACCAAACCCAGCTTAGAGATCAGCAGAGAACACCGCAGAATGTGCTGGTTAAGCATATGGCTTCTGAGGCCAGACTGCTGAGATTTGAATCCCAGTTCTGCCACTAGTAAGCTGAGACTCCCCCCTCCCCAGGAGATTGTTTCACCTCTGTGCCTCAGTCTTCTCAACTGTATAATGGGAATAATAATCACCAGCTTCATAGGATGGCAGCGAGGATTAAATGAGTCAATATGAATGTAGTACCTAGAAGACTGGCACATAGCATGCACTCAGTAAATGTAAGTTATAATGGAAACAAGAGTAGATGGAGTTAAACTGTTATCGGTTCTGGCATTTTCTGTGAAATGGTCAAAGTACATATTTTTTCTATCCTCATGCAAACTAAATCTACTGAAAAGAACAAATGTCTTGTTTTTCAAAAAGAAAGGAAAATTGTAGATTTTGAAGAATCGTAGAACATAAAATTGAGGATGATTCTAAGAAAAATTAAGTCGACTTTAGAGAGGTGTTTTTTTGAATTCCAGGAAAAAGAAAAAAGAAAGGATGGTAGACGAAGGGAGAGGGGAGAGAACGAGGGAAAGAGGGAAGATTATTGAGAACTAGCATGATTCATTATATACAAGTCAGGCCAAATTTACTCTATCTTTTTATAGATAAATCAGAGTAAGTCACCCAGTAGTATCAAGGAAAACTAATACACATAATAATTTTTGATTTATGAAAAACATTTCACAAAACCGCACAGCTTATCCTTATGGAAAATATGAACAAAAGTGGACTGGCTGGTAGTTTGGTTTGCTGAATAATAGCTGATTAAATAACTACACGCCTATGTGGGTTTAAACTCCATTTCTGGAACCCATTTCTGGTATTAATCAAGGGAGTCTAACTGCTATAACAAACATCTCCCAAATTTTCAGCGACTCAAGCAACAAAACTTCTTGCTAGCATCACAGTACAAGGTAATCAGCAAGAGAGGATTTTCTCCAATAGAGTCACTTGGAAACATGGGTCCTGTCATCTTATGATGCTGCCATATTAATTTCAGGCCTCCAAGGCTTCTGGAAAAGGGGACAGGAGTATCTTGTGTGGGAGATTTTTGTCAGCTAAGACCAGAAATGGTGTACATCATCTCCACCCATATTCTACTCTCCAAAATTCAGTCATGTATAGGACCATCTGGCAATGATGGGCTGGAAAAGGAAATTTAGTCATGTGGCCAGGAAAAAGAGGACAATATGGTTAGCAGTGAGCACTAGCAGCATCTTTTATGAGTATCGATGTGAATTGTTATCAGTCTTCAGGGAGAATTCTGGTGGCAAGCCAAACTCTATCACTTGCCTTGCCCTAAGCAACATTAATTTTCCAGTGACTTGGATGAAGACTTAGAATGTGCCCTTTTTATCCCTTTTGTGTACAACTCATTCAGGCAACCTTACATAAAGGCAGCTTACTGGAATGTCCAGTAAAAGGAAGTCAAATGGCAAGATCTCACACTGACTGGATTAGTGCAGAAATGGAAGAATCTAACACATCTGTAGGGGTTTATCACATGGAGCATCACCCCTCCCACAAGCAGCAGGAGCTCACTGACCTCCACTTGATATACTGTCTTTTATGTGACTCAGCTGCTCTCCCAGACTCACTTCGTTCTATGTTCTTCTAATTTCTCTCCTTCAACCAGGCGATGAATTCTCTGGCATGTTACTCAATGGCAGTTCCTAAGTAGGAGGGAAAAAGCACATCTGATATGTTCGGGAACTGGTGAGGATCTCTGGTTAGCATGAAATTTTCACTCCAGATCTTGTATGTATTGGGGCATCATATGAGTTTTGACAGAAAATTAGGCTTGTTTAGCAAGTTTTCCAGGGGAAAAAAAGCGGGAATAAAAACTATTATGATAGATGAAAAATTAAACCTCAAAAAGATTTCACTGGACTAGTGTGATAAGCTAAAGTCAAGAAAATTAAATTATATCTGTCAGAGATGCAGAGGGAACAAGTCACACACTCAGAAGGTTTAATTGGAGAGAGCATAGTGAAGGGGCTATTTACAGAGGTGGAGGCAGGGTTAAGGGAACTCACAATGACTGGTGGTGCACCCATGGGCTACCAGCAGCATGTTGCTGTGACCACTTCTAGGTCTGTGGATTGCATGTTTGTGTCTCCCCCAAAAGTAATATATTGAAATCCTAAACCCAAGGTAATAGAATTAGGAGGTGGGGGTCTTTGGGAGTTAATCAAACCATGAAGGTAGAGCTCCTATGAATGGGGTTAGTGCCCTTATAAAAACCACAAGAGAGTTTGCTTTCTCTTTCTCTGCTGTCCATGTGAGGATACAAGGAGAAGACCAGATAGTGGGCCCTTGCCAGATATGGGATTTGATGGCATTTTTATCTTGGACGCCCAGCCTCTCAGAACTGTGAGAAATAAATGTCTGCTGTTTAACAAACCCAAACTGACTAAGACTGCCTGAAAGATCAAAGAGAATGAATGATTGCCACATTTCAGCGTGGCAACCATGGAAGAGGACACACCAGGCAAGAGTTGTGGCTATAGGTAGAAAAAAACAGCTACTGCTAATACTGTGGTTTAGAAAAATTGGGGGAGAAGATAAATACCCAACTTCACTCTCTTCCCTCATTCTAAACTCCTGTGAGTGCCCTCCATTTGGCACATCTAACAGAAAGCCAGAGGACCAGGGAGCCCAGTGATGTCATCCACAGAGGTCAGCCTCCTGAGACACAGAACAGAACAAAGATCATAAATGGATAGAGGGGAAGCATAACTAGCACAAAGATGACAGAAATACATGTAAAATGTCACATTCGCTTAGAAAGTCAGTTGCATAAAAATGAGATGGAACACATTTTAACATGAAATGAGATACATTTCGTTGAAAAACTTTCAGAAGATGACTGCTCTAGGTTCTGTATGGATACATTAATAGGAACAAGGGGTCTCATTCAGGGAAGTTTTGGGTTCATGTGCCCACTGCTTCTGCCCTGGCCAAACAACCTGGGGTTCTAAGCTAGGCTGGGTCTCACACTTTAAGAGGGACATTTACAAATCTGTATTCAGAGAAGCAACCAAACACTGAGAAACAAGTCTAATGAGGAAAGGCTGAAGAGAATGGGGAGCAAACACTTCACGCTAGAGAGAAGACAGCTAGAGAAAACACTATAACTTTCTCTAAGTATTCGAAGGGCAGATAGGAGGGCTCCCTTTTTGGACATATCCTCCAACCGCTCAGTCCCCCAGACTGTATGGTACATTTTTGTGAACTTCAGAGCAAATTAAGTTTTCACAAGATTTTCTGACCCAAACTGTTTTGTCTGCGTTTCCTGCAAACTTAGGGCAGATACTATTTCAGCACTGCATCCCAATGCCTAATGCTTGGCTCCTGGCAGGTACTTCAGAAAGTCCTTGTTCAAATGAATGAAGACCATCCCTTGCAAGAATGTGAAGAGAGAAGACAAGCAGTGGGGTGAAAGTTGGGAGTATTCTTTCCAGAGTGAAAGTCCAAGACTGCAGATACATGAGTCTGGGAAGTTTACCTACTCTCTCTAGACCTCAGTTTCCTCACTGTCTCTTGGGGGGCTCTGAAGACTCCAGGGGCCAGTCTATTTGTAAAGAACTCAACACAGAAAGTGTTCCAAAAATAGCCATTGTTTTTATCACCGGTGTTTTGCATGATTCAAGCTAGTGAAACTGTGTCAGGGCAAATCCTCCAGAAGTAGACCCTGAGACAGGATCCATGTCAAAGTGACTTCTTAGAAAATGTTCTCAGAAAAAAAAAACAGCAGGGAAGTGAAATTAGAGCAGGGGTTCCAAACTCCTGGCCTGTATACAGATACCAGTTTGTGGCCTGTTAGGAACTAGGCCGCACAGCAAAAGGTGAGTGGTAAGCAAATGAAGCTTCATCTCTATTTGCAGCCGCACCTCAGCACTAGCATCACCACCTCAGCTCCACCTCAGATCATCAGGCATTAGATACTCATAGGAGCGTTGATATCTGGTGCCAAAAAGGTTGACGATCACTGGACTAGGAAGAGATGGAGCTGAACAAAGGTGAACAAAGGTGTGATATCAGGCAGTCACCTAGAAGGTAACTTTGAGGACAGTGTCAATCACACCTCAGAGCTCTCCCCATCAGGAGCTTGGAGCTAGAATATTCACCCACCTTCATGCACACTCAACAGTAATTGGTCAAAGACTGCCCCAGGGGAACGTAATTTCCCAGGCACCTTTGCTCTCCTTGCTGCTAGGCAAAGCAGTTGCAGGACCCCAGGAGCTGGTATGCACGGAAATGGTAAAAAGATGGTCTGCTACACAATTACAGAAAGAGGTGCCCAGAGGCCAAGGGTGCCAGGAAAACCCCATTCACCTTCCTCTAGGCTGTGGCTGCTAGACCTGGGTGCTCCAGAAAGTGTAGGAGCTAGAGGAGCCACATCCTGAGGAGACATTTGCTTCTCTCCTATACTCACCCCAGTATTTTTAGAGTGTGTTTATATTTCAAGACTATTCCAGTTTGTTAATAAATAAGACCTGCTGACAGACTGTGGTCCTAAGAATCCCAGGGCCCTACAGAATCTGATAAGAGCAGATTGGGCAAGTGTGGGGCAATACCTCTTGAACTGATCTTTCTGAAGCCATTTTTTTCTTTTCCTCATTCTAAGTTTGTGAGGAGATGATGCCTCTGTGGATCTGGTCCTAACCTCCCCACCCACCCCCCATCTCCATGTGACACATTCTTCTGGCCCTTGTGCCAGTGTTTTGATCCTGGAAGCAACCAGGGTATCATAGGACACTGACTACTTCTCTTCGTAGTATGACTAAGGTTCTTTGAGAGATATTCTGGTTTTAAGAGATTACACAGCTTTTGCTTTGGAGATCCCATCCTGCAGAGGTGGGAGGGGAGGAAATGACCTGTCATGCCCAGAATCCAGGTTACTTACATGCCAGGAGTTATTGACCCAGACCCTTGAGATGCCCCCAGCACAATCCCAGGGACCATGAAGGATGTTATTATGTACCGAATGTTTGTGTCACCCCAAAATTTATATGTTAATTCTCTAACTACAAATGGAATGGTATTTGAATGTAGGGCCTTTGGGAGATGATTAGATTTAGATGAGGCCATGAGGGTGAGGGCTTCATGATGGGATTAGTATCCTAATAATAAAAAAGAGAACAGAGCTCTCGCTCTCTCTCTACCATGTGAAGATACAGTGAGAAGGTAGCTGCCTACAAGCCAAGAAGAGAGCTCTTACCAGATACCAAATCTGACAAACACCTTGATTTTGAATTTCCAGCCTCCAGAACCTTGAGAGATAAATGTCTGTTAGTTAAGCCACTCAGTCTGTGGTATTTTGTTACAGAAGCCAGAACTGACTAAGACAATGTGTAAAGAGGGAAGAATGCTTACTGCTTTCAGGAGCTTGTAATTTTTAAGGTGCCATATATCGAGGTCATGTGATACTCACAGGCTGCTTCAAGCCATACCTAAACTTCACCTCCCACCTCATTTCCCTGATGTGGTTGGAGCAGAAACCCCCACATCTGCACAGAATTGATAAGCACTTTCCCTGTATTTAATAACTGTGAAGCACTTAGGACAGCTCCTGGCCCATAGTGAGTGCTGTTAGCAGCAGTGCTGCTTCTGGTGACACTGTCACCCCACAAAGTGCCCAGGAGGCCTGAGGTGAGCATTGGCATTCCCATGTAACAGAAAAAAAGACTAGAATTTGGGGGAGTCAGTAATGTCAGGGCTAAGATTCAATCTCCATTTCCTCATTCAGTTAAAGTTGCATAATTTTTGTGCCAGGCATTGTACAGAGTTCTGGGGATCCATGTTCTGAGCAAAAGAGACATGTTCCCTGCCTTTACAGAGCTTATAATCTAGTCAGGGAAATGAGCTGTAACCAATTAATCCCACAACGTCTGTGCAATTACAAACTGAAATAGTCCCTCTGCTAGAAAGGGCCCCAGCCTACATTCAGGTGGAAGTTGTCACAGGGTCATCCCTGAGAGTATAAAAAGTAATGCGGAAGCTGAAACATGGAAGACAGGACAGGTTGACTGGGTCAGGAATTCTCAACCTTCAGCAGGCATCAGAATCTCCTGGAGGGCTGCTTAGAACTCAGAATGCTGGACCCCATCTCCAGAGTATATCCAAAGTATATGATTCAGCAGGTCTTGGGGGGGGCTCAACTTTGCATTTATAATAAGGTTTCGGGTAACTCTGATGCGCTGTTTCCTGGACCCCACTATGGAACCACTGAACTAGCTCAAAGGGTGTTGAAGGAGAGTGTTCTGAGCTGAGAGAACAGTATTTGTAAAGGCCCTGGGGACAGGAAAGAGAGTCTGAGGCTCTGTGAGGTTAGTGTGGCTAGAGCCTAATAAGTGTAGGGGAGCGCCAGAGGTAGAGGATGAGTCTGAAGATGTCTGCAGTGAAACTGCCCCAAGTTTGGTTTTTAGCTCATGAGTGATGGAAAGTCATTGAAGGCTTAAAGGCAGATGAGTGCTATGACCATATCTGCATGGCTCTGCCTACTTTGCGAAGAGGGACTGTGAGCGGACATCAGGAAGCTAGACAGCTCCAGGCTTACAAATGCCCAGAGGAATTATTTTGTCCACAGCCTGGTTGCTGCCGCCAAGCAAACTGACCATGTCCCACATCTCTACTCTTTGCCTATTCAGGCAGAAGCTTCTTTTTCCATTGTTGGCTAAAAGGTGAAGGTTTTTCTCAGGAGCTGGGCTTACAGAGAAGGCATGGATGGCTTATCTTTTTAGGGGTCTCTTTTTGTGCTGTGCAATTTGGCGTTTGTCCCAAAACCAGTAGCAAATTTAAGACCAGAGGCTGTGAAATGTAAGCTTTGGAACACATCAAAACCACTCCAACAATCAATGCAAATTGGCATTCAGAGTTTATTTCTAAAAATGGAGCATTTAGGGAGAGATGAAAGTAAGTGTTTCTACTCCTGAGGATGGAGATCATGTCCATGTCTTCCAGACTACCTGTTGGAGGAGGCTGAGTATAACGTGATGGTTAGGAAAGGAAACTCCAGAGCCAGTCTTCCTGTATTCAAATCCTAGCACCGCTCTTTACTCATAGTGTCTCCTGGGAAAGCACCTTCTTGATGCCTCAGTTTTCCCCATCTGCAAAATGAGAATAATAATAGTAACTACTTCATAGGGTTGCTGTGGGAATTTTGACAGTTAATAAAACTAAAAAGGTAGATTCTTGCCTGGTATGTATAAATGTCCAATGAATATATTATAATCATCATCATTATCAGGTGCATTCATAGGAATTTGAGGAAAATGGTTTGGTTTACCATGGAATAGGTGGATTAAGTGGACTGAGATTTCACATGTTACACCTGTTTTGCTTTCTTTTGATCTGTCTTTTGATAACAGTGGGAGTAAAACTAAAGGCTTTAGGGGAAATTTTGAGAAGGATGAGAGAAGTTGAAGAAAGAGCCAAATGAAGCTGTCTTGGCTAGTGTAACCAAAATCTTGCTCCACCCAGAGTCACTGGAATACCTTTTCACTGCTTCTGTGTCCCTGCTCTTGAATATGCTTTCACTGACCTGCACCTGCAGCCTGTCATCCCAGGACTGTCCTCCTGCTAATGGACCACTACCTGCTAATATTAAGAATGAAAAAATGCCTGGGACTTTACAACTTTCTCCCCTATCCCCCACAACTATTAACAAATGACTATCCCCTGGTTCCTATCTTGAGATGGGACAACTCAGAGGCATAACTTATCCTCCAAGTTTCTTATGCAAGACCAGGCCGAGGTTGTCCTCCAAGGACCTTGCCTGCTATCCTTCCTTTGCCTATCTCCCCTGTTTCCAATCCTGTCCCTACTCCCTTAACCAGTCTTCTAGAGCACTCCTTTCATATATCCCTTTCATGTGAATCTTCATCTCAAAGTTTATTTGTGTGTGTGTGTGTGTGTGTGTGTGTGTGTGTGTAACTTCCCCCAAAACAGGTTTTCAGAAGGGGAACCAATATAAGAGTTTCGTATCATCTGAACTCAGATCAAAGGGTCATATTTACATTATATGGATAGGCACCATCATCATCAGGTCAAATAATTAAAAGAGGTAGGAAGAAAGAACACCAACCCTGTGGCAGGGAAATGGCTAGGACAGCCCACAGGCCTTGCTTCAGGGGTATGCTCATGTATGTGCAAGTCTCCAAAATGTTCAGAGAGCTAAAGCCTTGAGCAGACCCAGAGCAAAATGTGGTAAAAATAGACCATGTGCCTGGGAGGCAAAGCCGCCCAATCTGACTAAAGCCCTCGCTCACTGTCAGGCTGGGAGGACTGGGCAGGAAGGGATGCGGGTGGGGCTGAGGGAGCTACTGGATAAGGAAAAGAAAATAGTGTATAGTGCTGGGCTCTCTGGCTCTACAATCCTCCTGGGACCCAGTCTCAGGCTGTGTACTACAACAGGGTCCAGGAGAGAGACAGAGACAGAGGAATTGAGAAAGAGAAACAGAGAAAAAGAGACAAGCAAAGAGATTCACAGAGAGGTAGAGAGACAATGAGAAATGGTAAGAGACACAAGGAAAGACAGATATATGGACAGAGAGAGACAAAGCTAGGGAGAGAGAGGCGAGATGGAAAGAGAGACAGCAAGAGAGAGGAGAAATAGAAATAGAGACGGGAAGGGAAAGGAAGACAGGAAGTAACAGAAAGAGAGATACAGATACACAAAGGCCAAGAAATTTGGGGACACAGACAAATCAAAATGAGATACACAGAGACAAAGGGAGCGATAGAGAGGACAACAAGAAGAGAGAGATAAAGGAAAAGAGACCTAGAGATATTGTGAAAGTGAAAGACACAGAAACAGAAAAAGGAGAGAGATTCAGAGAAACGGAGGTTGAGGGGAGAGAGGAGGTGAGAGGATTGCTGAGGAGATAGCCAGAAGGCCACAGAAAGATGCCAGGGAATGCTCTCAGGGGCCCAGGTGGGAGTAGGCAGCCACAGAGCTAAAATTGGTGACTGCCCCCCAACCCCTCCAGCAAAGGGACAGGTTGCACCTTGTGGCTCACCTTAAATCAAAGTGGAGGGTCCTACCATCCAAGAAAATCCTCAAGGGCTTGGAGGACCAACCTCCAATTCTGCTGTGCTGGCATCAAGCTGAGAAGCATGCAGGGCTCACCATGGTCCACCACCCCACCCCTGCAGCATCCAGCCCTGACTCAGGGGCTCAAAGTCACCCAACATTGGCACCTGCACATGGAGTAAAAGCCCACAGAGCACATGTTCTCCATATTAGAAAAACCCTCCCTAGTGATGAGGTTAGTGGTAGAGAGAGTCCAGTGATCTGTGCATTGTCGGGGAGCTTGTTTTCCCAGGAGCCAACACTGTTCAGATGTGCCATAAGCAATTGCCAGTCCGCACAACTTCCCCTGGCAAATTATTCTGCTGGAGTTTCTTTCAGCATTCGGAGCTGGGCTGCTGTAAATGCCAGAAATCATGTACATTAAGCCCAGAGTGACGGCAGGCTTATGGATGGATTTACCTTCAAACAGAGTCTGCTGAGGCATCTGGCATGGGGGGCGGCACTTTATGGATGTGCTATCTGCTTGCCGAGGCCTTAAGCAGTCAAGTTGACCATGTAATCAATTTCTCATGTAGGTCCGGCTGTGGGCCATGTGTTCTCAGGCAGTGCTTGGGAATCAGGACTTCTACCCCTACCCCTCACCTGAGAGCTTATTTTTATTCCCAGGAGAGGGACTTGTTCCTGTCTTCCTTGGGCACTGATGGTAGAGGACAGGACAGAAGTAACACAAAGCCAAATCAAGCAAATACTGACTCTTTTCCAGGGCTTGTCTCTCTACTTAAAAGCCTTGTCCTTAGAGCCCCTTGCAAGGGTGGCAGCCATTTTCAATGCTAACTCACATTCTTGGCCTGGACCCTACTCTTAGCCCCTCTCCTTCCCCAAACTGCGTCTGAGTTCTCCGAGGTCAGTCTGAGCTCAGCTCCTCTTGCTCTGTGAGCCACCATTTTACCTCTGACCTGGAATGCCCGGGTCACTAGCTTTGCTCTCCCTCCTGCATGGCTGTCATGCAGCCCTTCCCCTCTCTCATTCAGTTTCTCACCTTGGAACCCGACCCCTCACTGCCTTTCTTCAGCCTTGACCTCCCAGGCTCCTGTTCCTGGCAAATCTCCATTTAACACCCCACTGAGCTGTCCCTTCAAGCAGCTGGGTGCTTGAAGTTGAGTCATCAGGGCATAGTCTGGACCAAGAAACCAGTGTGGGGGCTCTTTATGCCATCATGTAACTTCTGGCATATCCCATCTGTGGCAGGTTGGATTTTGCAAAGATGACTTCTTGGTGACTTGGATACTCCTCCTATACAGAGGTGAGGTCTATGTTCTTTTCCCTTAAACCTAACTTTAGTGGAAGTGATCGTACATGACTTTTGAGCCTAGATAATGCAGCTTCTGCCTGAGTCAATAAACATTCAGGCTTGAAACTTTGAACCACCATGTGTCACTATCTTGAGGCCATCATGCTGCAAGGAAACCCAAACCAGCCCATGCTGGAAGACCACATGGAGAGGCCCTGAGACCACAGGCTAAGAGAGAAAGGCCTGACCTGCCCTCATTGTTCTAGTTCCAGTCCCCTTCTGATTGCAAGCACATCAGAGGCCTGTAGAAGAACCACCCAGCTGAGCCCATCCCAAATTTCTAATCCATAGAAACCATGAGAGATCAAAAAATGGCTGTTTTTATTGTAGCCCATGAAGCTTCCATGTACACAAACCAGTTTTCAAAGGTTAACAAGTCTAAATGCAATAAAAATAGAAGACATACAGTAATTCCCAAAACTAGACTAAACAATCTTATCTTTCTTTGATCTTCAAAACACACTCTTAGGGGTTGCAGAGTGCAGCATGTTGAGTATCTATTCTCATAACACAGTCCTCAGGTATCAGAGAGGAATCTAAGTGGCGATGACTCCCAGACCCTTCTTCAGTTTATTCACATTCCAGCAAACTGGAAAGCACACGTGACTAGAATTGTTTGGCTTCTTAACTCCTGGAAAGTAATTAATAATCAAATGATGTAAAGGCAAGAATCATTCCCAAAAGTGATGCCTATGTTCCACACGTATTCAATCCAACATTTCCAGATATTCTCTATGGTGCTGAGAACTCTGCCCTCTACCAACTAGAGGGATTTCGGTAACTGGTACTTTGGGACATTAAGTGTCTTTTTTTTCTAACACTAGGAGTGAATTTCCCCTCTGTGCCTTCTTTTGTCATTTGTAAAGTGGGAACGATAAGACTTTCCTCATCAGCTTTTTCAAAGTTAAATGAGTTAATATATGTAAAGAGCTTAAAACAGGACCTGTACACAGCAAGTGCTATATAAGTGCTACCTATTATTGTTATTGCTGGTGTTGTTTTAGGATTCTAGGTTACTGACAGCATGAGATCCTGTTCAATTTATTCTCAGTAACATAACTGTCAAGTGAGAAAATTATCGTTCCTTACACTAACCCCTTCTCAGCATCAACTCTTCTCTCTAACATGCATGCATATACACACGTGCACAGACACACACGTACACACCCACACTCAATAATCAGTACTTGTTGGCCACAGGCCATACCACAGTAATATATCAGTGCAGGAAAAACAAGCTGCTTTATCTTTCTCTCCAGGCAGAAGCACAAGTGTAGAAGATTTGTATCGACAGAGGAAAACACATCCAGGCTGGCTCCACAGCCGCTGGGGAAGCAGGGCAGAGGCTTCCCCTGGAGGCCAGATCCTGAGAGTCCTGGTGAGCCTTAGAGGCCAGGTCCTGTAGATGGCTGCCAGTTCTCTCCTAATGGAAGCCCAGTCTCCCAGCACTTACCCAGTTCCAAAGCCCACTCCTTATCAGGCTTTTATGTCTGCTATAGATTTTCTGCTGTGGACACAGTCGCCAAGGGGACAGAGCACTGCCTGTGGAACCAAAGGGCAGGGATGGGAGTGAGCCATGGCATGAAAAACATACATGGCCTTCCCCTCTAGAAACAAGGGAGTCTCTGCTCAGTTTCCTGTTTCATAGCAGATCTGACCCCAAGGTGGCTCTGCTGGACCAAGGCTCTCCCCGAGTGAAATAATTCAGCAGAGCCCTGTTGTCCACAAACAGTGGAAAGGGCCCAGGGCCTCTCACCCTGTAGAATTTTCTCAGTGGACTACATCAGGCCCTGGAGATTTTTGCAAATATAGATTGTCACAAAAGGGGAAATTTACAGAAATAAAGGAATTGATCTCATTTTAAGGGTACATTTAGCAGAAGGAAAAACAAACATTTTAGGATGGACTAGTTTTCCAGTTTTGCAGTCATTTAACAAAGATTTATAAAGTGACAATTACATGCAAGGAACTAAAATTGGCTTGGGTTCCCTGTCACAATTAGAATTCAACATCTCTCCTGTTAGAGTAGGCAACTTATTGGAAAGCAACTGTACTGGAAGCTGCGCCTCACAGCCCTCCAACTTTAGGGAACATAACTACTCAAAAAACAGCTGCCGAGCTCTGAAATCCATCCCAACAAAAACTACACTTCCCACGGGCTGCCCCAGCCAATGACTGAGTGAGTTGGGGTGCTAACGGGCCTGTTCCTGTGAAAAAAATGGCTCATCTGATAGTTGGCTTTGTATTGAGGACAGCCTCTGGTCTTGTGTAACCTTCTAGAGATTGTATGACAGTCTAGAATGTTCCGAGCACCTCACTGCCCTCTCACCTTCACTTGGGTCAGACCCACATCACAGCCTCTCAGTTCTCCCAGGCTTGTCCAGCTCTCTCCCCATCTCTCTCATTTCCCTAATGAAATTCTTGCACATTTAATATTCTCCTAGCATCTGCTTCTCAGAGGACACAAACTACCCCAGAAGCATTGTCATGTCCTCCTTCTTCTTGCTTTACACTGCCTTCCCAGAGAGACCATCCCACTTCTAGCCAATTATAGACCCCTTGCAGATACCTGAATTGGCTTATTTCTCAGGAGCCGCCTTGTAATGTAGTATGTTCCTTGTAGACTCTAAGTTCTTTAAGAACTTACAACATCCTTATTAAGGCTCCTCGTTGTTGATGGTTCTCAGAAGTATTGCTGACCCATGGCAGGGAGGTCCTTGCCACACAGTTCTTACACATTTCAAGAAGCTTCTATGACTTATTAGTATAATTCACAATAACTATTGCACAATGAACCTATAGCATGATGCTAAGCTTTGTGCATACATTACCGCATACACACCCACCCACCCATGCACTCAGAGGGTGTCCCTCTTTCAAAGACAGCTCTTTGGCTTATTCTCACTCGGCAGCCTCTCCTCTGCTATGAATCCAAATCAAGACACTTTCAGGCAGAACACAGAGCTCTGATCTTGTAACATGTGAACATTTTCCAACAGACAACTGATACCCAGGTTGAGAAATTCCAGGCACACAGCTTAGGAACAAAGTTCAGGCTAACAGGTGATATAGTCAACTCCTCTTTCTAATCCTATCCTGTTTTACTACCCTACCCCAGTCATTTTTTCCCTCTGTGTATCTCTGCTTCTTGGTACTTGAAAAACAAGGCCTCTGGGTTCACATCCAGGATATATCCCAGGCGTCCTCCAACCCTCCGAGCTTGAGCCATCCTCCCCAGACTCACATTCAGAAATGTTCTCCAGCTCACTCCGAGACACAGCTCTACATACTAAACAGAAAGCCGTAGGCTGGCCGGCAGTGGGACCTCACACAGATACTTTGCATCTGTGAGCCTCAATTCCCTTGTCTGTAAAACAGTGTCATTGTAAGGATTAAAGGAGAGAGAGAAATTGAAAATTACTGTAAATCCTTACTACTCAAGATATGATATTCGGACTAACAGTAGCAACATCCCGAAGCATGTTAGAAATGCAGATTCTCTGGCCCCATCCAAACCCACTGAATCAGAGACCCTAGGCTCACAGTACCCCTTTCTTTCCAGGTGATATGTATGCACACTGAGACTTGGCAAGCCTTGCCCTCCAAGTCATAGACATTGATCATTATTCTCTCTTCCTAGAAAACACCCTAGGGAAGGATTTCTGAGCCTATCCCTCTGCCTTCACCATTCATTATACTCTTCTCAGTTATTCCTAGTCTTTCTCACTTCCCAGCTCCTCTCCTCTCCCCAGCCCCTTCAGGGCTGTGCTCTCCTCTCCACCCTATTCCATCTCTTTATCTCCTTTAGTCAATTACACAGTCAGCACTCCCCAAACCCACCGTTTCTACTGCCTCAGCAAAAAGGGAATTCAGAGGGAGAGTTGGCAATATATGTATACTCAGAAGGTGCCACTCTTCACAGCTTCATGGTCTATAGAACATGGAGAGAATGCTGGAAATGCACAAAGGGGCACAGATGGGGTTAAAAACCAGGGACAGCTGATACATCCACTCGCCTCTGATTCCAGGCCCCACTGGGTGGCGAATTTCCCCCGCTCCATGTGCCTGACGTGTAATATATTTTCTGTAATTATGGTGATGTCATCTGTGTATATGTTAAATGACTATGGCAGTTAATTATTTATGGGTAAACAAGGGGTGCCTCTTTACCCCAGGAGAGACTGAAAGACTCTTGAGTAAAAAGAATAACATGATTAAAGAGAAAGGGAAGAAGAGAGTGAAAAGAAAAATCATTCTTCCCCTGGGAGCTTCTGGGGATGAGGGGGATGAGCTGATTTGGCCTTCAAGAAGACTTCAAGCAAAGCCAAAAGGTCCTTGTGGCAAGAGCGGACTGTCCAGGGATCCAATCTCAGGTCTGGAGATGAGGAATGATTTCCAAAAACTGGCAGGTATTCCCCAAATGCCAAGCAGTCCACAAACAGCACTGCTCTACTTGGAGGGGTCAGCCCAGTCCCTGGTAGTTTTGTGGGGGCATCTGGAGCAACAGGATCAGAGAAACCTGAGTCACTTACATCTTACAGCCTTTATGCAACCATCTTACTAGCCTGGGATTTCCAACCTCTGGACACTTATATTAGAAATCAATTTCTGGTATATTTAGGTCACTATTACTTTGGACATTTTGTTATTCACAGATAACCAAAATTGAACTAATAGATATAAGTAACATGATATCTTACCAGGTTCACCAGGATGCAGACTTTGAGATGAAAATTTGCATGGAGGAGGTTTACTAGGGTATGGTCTCAAGGTCAACACTTGAGTCCAACTGAGAAAAGAATATTGGGCAGAGGCAAAGATGAATGGAAATGTGGTCACAACAGTGAAGATGGCAAGAGGGCTGAGTCTTTGGACTTGGACCTCCCTGAGTTTTGGTTTTCTCATCTGTAAAATGAGTGTTACTGATCTTGCATTTGTATTGTGGATTTTTAAAAAAATGTGTTGCAGGGCCCAAGTCACAGGTGAACAACTGTGAGAGTCAGCCTGGAGAAGACTTTGGAACTTTGTCCATGTCTTATAAGGGCCCATGTCTGCATCTCTACTAATTGGCCTGTCTGAGCATCATAGAAGACAAGCATGTGTGACTGTCACTTCTCCAGAAACTTTAACACTGTCACCTTCCCCAACTGGGAGAATTCACGATCTCTTCCTATGTCCCCACAGTATTCTATTCGTAACACTATCATGGCTCTTACCACATTGAATCTGGCTTTTTTCCTAGGACTCTGAGCTCTTTGAGATCATATCTATATTTCCCACTCTTAGCTCAGTGCCAAGCAGGTAGAAAATAACCAATGTATAATTGTTAAGAAAACAAGCTTCACTGAGGGGCCAAATTCCTGTGATGTCAAGAAGACAAAGACTATTTCCCTGAACCAGGAGACATGGCTTTGACTCTCTGTCTTACCATTTTTCCTTATAGCCTCCCTAAGCCTCAATTTTCTCATCCACATAATGGAAATAATAGCAGTAAATAGGGATGTTGTGGTGATGAAGTAATATATAAATTTAAAAGCTGCAGAACATGGTATAGATGTTATACTATTGGAAATAGGGTAGAGGAGGTTTTTATTGGTTAAGTCTAAATATATGAATCTGGGGGATTGTATTTAGCACTTGCACTCTGGCTATGTAGTGCTGCAAAATTAGGCAGCCACCAAAGTGTAGGACCAGGGACAAGTAGCCTCATTCCAATTGGCTAGCCTCTCTTGCTAGGAAATGCAAACTGTTTGACCACACAGGCCACCAGGTAATAGCTCTCCAGAGGGCCCCAACCCTGGAAGTACAGACTGGAGGGACAGCTAAGATAGAACAGTTAGATGTGACATCAGAGTAACTCGTACCTTGCCCACAATGGCGAGGGGGGCCTTTGCATAATGCATACAGGACTCTGGAACAAAACAGATTTCCTCAGTGGATAGCTATGAGTGGCAATAAAAAACCCAGACTCTCTAGCTATTCTAAAGCATGCTCAGATGAGGGGCCCAGCATAAATAGAGGGTGGTCATGAGGCATTTAGACCAGTCTGGTAGGAAGAGGAATTCATATCTCAAGTTGAAGCTCTGGGGACATAGGAGGAACCCTAAACACCCTGGAGGGCCTGGAAAGCAAGCGATGTATCAGCAACACATTTAAAAGGCAGCAGGTTACAGTTGTTAGGAGCAAGTACCCTGGAGCAAGCCATCTGGAGTCAAATCTTGCTTTTGCAACTAATTAAATAATCAAGTTATATAACCATTCCATGCCTCAGTTTCCCCATTGGCAAAATGGGGACAGTTACAATTGCCATCTCAGGTTGTGGTAAAGGCTGAGTTAGCATAGGAACATACTCAGTGTCTGGCACGTAGTAACTGTGCCCAGGGCCAGAAGCTGTGAGGAGGCTGCAGGAGCCATCTGCCATTCCATCAGAACTGATCACATACAGGTCACTGGCACCCAAGAGACAAGGGCCCCACTTAGGAGAGGCTCACTCTAATTGGAGATATGGATCTCTACATAAAAATTGAAATAATACTGCAAAGCTAAATGTGGTCAGAGTCCAGTGAAGGGTAGGGTAAGCAAGGACTTAGAGCTCCCAAAAGATAAAGGTCTCTCGGGGCTGGGGTAGGCAGGACTCTTGCTTGTAAGGTAGAGAAATGCCATTCAAACTGGCTCAGTTTTTAAAAAATAAAATTTGAAAAAACAAAATAGCTCAGGAAACCAACACATTAAAAGGTACTTGGCTTTAGGCATGGCTAATTCCAGGCACTTATCCTAAGTGGTGACAAGATGGACACCAGCAGTTTCAGATTTACGTTTTATTAGTAGAGCAACTGTGATAGAAAGGGCACCCTTTGCCAATAGTTCCAGAAAAATACCCGGGGCTGTCATTGTCTGGATAGAGTTGGCGAGCTTGAGCCATGGCCCACTTCAGAACCCTGGCGTAAGATTGACTTGACTTGAACCACAAGGCCTGAGAAGAAGATGAGGAATGGATAATGACTGGTCAGGCAAAATAACAGACTTCCCTTCAGAAAGTTTCTGCTAAAGACGCGAGACTTGAACCCACCCCACCCCTTTGCATTCTTGTTTAAACAGTAACCAGCATTTATTCAAAGCCACGAATTGTGAAGGGCTGGCACCTACACCATTTAATCTCTTAACACACTCAAATCAATGTTAGGCAGGGGAAAACTGACTACACAAAAGTCCAGAGGTGGGGCAAGCCCACAGCAGGGGAAGATTAATCTAGCAGCTGTGTGGAGGAGGGATCAAAGGTCAAGAGCCTGGTGGTGCTGGTGTGTGTGGGGGGTACTCTTCTTTCAAGCCGAGGGGATGGGGGTTGTCCCTGTCTTCTTCCATTTCATCAGGAAAGTCTCAGGGTGGAATGGCAGGAAGGACAGGGAAAGGGAGAGGGTGTATGAATAGAATGATAACCAGCTCAGATTTGGAAGCTGGCTTTGAAGGAGGAGGGCAATCGACTCAAACATAATTCTTCAGTCTGGGCTCAAAGTATAGTGATAGATGTCTCTGACGGAAACGAGGAACTCTGTTAATGGTAAGGATTGATTAGATTCATTTGAATGAAAACTGACACAAGGGCATCCAGGTGAAAATGACCGCAGGCTGAGGCCAGTGCTGTGGATTTCAGGGACTTGAAGTCACCACTAAGCCCATTGGAATGGCTTAGCTGAGTTTCTGGGGGAAATTTCAGCAGAGAAAGAAGCAGGAAGGTTGAGAACTGGGCTTCGGGAGATGCCCATATTTAGGGGACCAGACAAGGAACTTGACCACAAAGAAGACAGTGGAAGCTCATCAGAAGGAATGAAAGACAGAGAGAAAAGGAGAGGGTGCTCAGCAATGCTGGGGACAGGAACACTTGTGGAAAGGACTGTTGGGGGAGACTGAACAGTTTTCCAACCCCAGTGGTCCCGGTTCCTTGAAGTGAGGCAGCTGGTGAGCTTTCTGCTGTAACAAGGGCTGGGGCACCCCAACAAGTACATATGGAGTCAGCAGAGTTTGTACAGGCCTAGAATAGGGGGCAGACAGGTGTTTAATCAATGCTTTCATGATAATGAATGGAGAAGATATAATGAAGGGGACATAATGAAGGGGAGAAATAGAAGGAAGATAGAAGGAAGGTAGTGACTGTGGCACCCCTACACACACACACACACACACACACACACACACACACACACACACGGGCTTGAGAAGGGGAGAGAAATCATTTCTATCGTCAGATAATTTCTTGGAGAATTCTCCCTACACACCATCTCCTGAAACATAAGGTTCTCACAGACAAGAATGCACGCATGCACACACATGCAATCACACAGAGGCACATGTGTCACCACAGAGATGGGCTGCTGGGCTCATACTTCACTGGCTATACAATGACACCGAGGTGGTAGGAAGGCAGTGGGAAGAAGCTGGTCACGGAGGGCGCTTCAGTGGCTCTCCCGGCACCCACCCTTTTTCCAGGCAAGGGCCGGAGGAGCCATAGGTCTGAGTGTGAGTGGATGGGAGTTCAATCCTCCCTAGATGTCACCACTAATGCCTTGATAAACAGGGAGCTTGCTGGAATGTAGTTGTTAATGGGGGATAGAGCCACAGCCTTTAGCTTTGGGAACAATGGTTAATGACAAGCCTGCTGGGGGAAGCCGCAGACAGTTGCCACTGTTCAAGTTCTGTCCTTTCTGTTTCTTAAACAACAGTTTATCTAAAAATAAAAACACATTCCTGGGAATTATTATTTCTTGGAAGCTATAGGACTGTTATTTGATTTCACAGCTGGCTGTTTGGTTGACCTTCTATAAGCCAAGGGGCTGACTGCCTTTGTGGGGACAGTTTTATATCTGTTCTTCCTCTCATCTGTCTCTCCTGGGTCCAACTGTGCAACCACTGCGGGCATGTTTAAAGGGGTTTTATGGCTAAATTTAAGGCTGAGTGAGAGCTTCATTGAGTGAAAGTGGGCCAGAGAAGGAGGAACAACAGGAAGGTGGGAGAGAATCTTTAACCTTCCAGGGTAAAATGCTTCTAGCATTACCAAACCCACCTAGAATCCTCAGTGTCCTCTGTACCTGCTCCTGACATAGGCTGAGCAGTATCAGGGAAAACGGTCTGCGGTCTTCAGAAGACCCTCTGTGGGCCCTGTTTCTTCTCTGAGGCTGTTTCCAAAACTGAGTTTGAAGAAATAAGGGAAGGGGAGAGTGAGGAGGAGCAGGAACCCAAGGCCCTGCCAGCTGTTCACATGAAGGCAGGGGAACCCTGATGAAGGGGGCACCCCAGAGCCAGAGCTGGCTTTTCCTATCACGGCTGGGTCTGGGAGCAGCCGCCCAGGCTGTGATAAAGGGATGGAAACCCACACCAAAAGCTGACCCCACTGTATCCTCCTAGGGTCAGCTTAGGCCAGACCACGACAGGGCACTCAGCCTAGAAACATGGCCGTGGGCAGCATCCTCCTTGGATGTGGAGAGCAATGACACAGGCGGTTAAACTCAATGTGCTGGCCATAGGCCAGCCTTCTGGCTTGTCAATTACACACTGTCTACCTCTGCCTTTCCGTGTTGCCCCATCACCTCGCTGTCAGACGGCTTTAATGCTACTCGCCTCTTCCTGTCAGCAAATGTTTTTGTGTGGTGTTGCTGGGCGACAGTCTAACAGGGCCTGCATTTTCCTGGCCTCCGGACCCCTGGAGGAACCTTCCCTCCCAGGGCTTTGCAGGCCTTATGTGTCAACGCTGTGTGAGCCACAGCACAGAGAAGCACTGGTCTGGCTACTCGAGAAAGACTCACTCAGGCTGAGGGTAACTGGAAGGTGGAGCTGAGCCTTTCTCATGCTCCCTGCTCCCCTGGGAACTGTTCTGTTAGTCCCTTTCACAGACACATCTGGGGAGACTGGAATTCATTTTGTCAAATGTTGATAAAAACAAGAACCATGACTCCACCCCCAAATGAGGTCACATGTGGCTCCCTGCCCATGGGAATGTGGACAGCATGGTAGACCACCAGACATTCTATAAATGTGGTGTACTTAAGGAAACACCTCCTGGTTTAGAGGAAAACTTTGACTCCAATCCAGGCTCTGCCAACTACCAGCTGTGTGGCCTCAGCATCTCACATTGCCTCTCTGGACCTCTGCTTTCCTATCCATGCCATGCAGTGGTAATAATAACCCCTACCTTGTTCAAAACCAACAGGGCTTTTTTCTTGCAGTGTATATTGAAAAGCCGTGATGGAGATGTCAGAGTAAGAAAGGACCCTCTATGCAAATGGAAAAAATGCAGTGGAATAAGTGAGCCAGGAGTCTGGAAAGGAACCAACAGGCACAGAAAAAGGAAACCAAGTTATGCAAAACGTCTATTTGGTAGGGGTAGGACCTAAGAGAATGGTGCCTAATGGGAAAAGATGCTGGTGAGTTAAAATGAGCTCCTAAGCATGGGCAAAGGACAACAGGGCTAGAACAAGAAAGGCAGCAAAAAAAGCAGACTTCAGGTTACCCAGACCTGAGTCCAAGTTATGCTGTGTTCTGTCCTAGCTGTGTGACCTTGGGCAAGTTCCTTAATCTCTCTGAACCTCATTGATCCAAAGAACTCTGAGTACTCTCTTTACAGGGTTGCTGTGGCCTGATATGTGGTGAGCACTCAGTGAGTTATATCCTCGGGCTGCTTGATGAAAGGGGACATTCATGTGAAAACCCAAGTAATCTGACTAGGGCAAATGCAGTCAGTGCCAAAAGCAAGGCACCAGGGCACTCACGCAGGGAGCCAGTGCACAGAGCTGGGGACAGTCAGTGAAGATTCCAAGTGACAGAATGAAAGCTTGAGGTGGAGTGACAATAAAGGGAATTTGATGACAGAAGTATGATGAAGACAGGAGTGCTGAAATGCATGTTAGTACCCTGACCACATGCACTCACCCCTATACACAAAGGTGGCCAGTGAACACCAGGGCCTTTTTTCTAGCCACAGGAACCCCTTGGCGCATGAGCAGAGCCAGCTGGAACTGCTAGGAAGTAATGCCCTAGAAGCATCTCTGACAGATAATGGTCAAGGAGTAGATGGATAAGCACCATAGCTCCCTCACTCTCAGGTGGGTAGTTTAAAGACATATTTCACACTATTTCCCAGAGATCCCCAACTGGATTGAGCCTCCATTAAGAAAAAGGGTAAGGGTAACTGGGTTGGTAACAGCTGTTATTATAGCTTCTTTCTTGTCCCTGTCCTATTTCCCCACTCTATGTGTGATTTCTGTGATCATTTCACAGATAATCTACTTACAATCAAATCTTGTCTCAAGACCTGCTTCAGGACCCAAACCAAGACAAACACTAAGGTTTCAGGTCTGACTAGCTCTAGGCGTTTAAGCAATAGCCTCAGGAATACATTCTTCTTCATCTCTCCACTCAGCTTTCTCTCTTCTTACCCCACCCTACATGAAGATAAGATATATTTAAAGTATTAACAGAAGGGTACATAAAAATTCTGTTTCAGCCCAGAAGTGAAAACTGGGCATCCCCTAGAACAAAAGATGGAAAGGGAAGACAGACAGCCATGAAAGAGACAGAAATGAATGGGTTAGGCAGAGGGCCAGGGTGGCTGAATTTCTTTCCTGACACCTGGCTTGTGGAAACACACCAGGCCACTGTGAGGCACCAGGCAGGAGCATTTGTGCTCAGAAGGAAATAGTTATAAAAGAGCAATGTAATCACAGCCTGGGGTACAATTTTGAAAATGCAGGTGTGTGTGTGTGTGTGTGTGTGTGTGTGTGTGTGTGTGCACGCGAGCGCGCGCGGGCATGTGTGTGTGTTTAACTAGTGATGAAGCTGGCTCATGAGAGCAGAAGGTGCCCTGTTAGCTGGAAAAGGAGATACCCAGGCAGCTGGGATGAAAACCTGAGGGAGAGAAATTGAAAGCAGGAGCTCTAGAATCTAAGAACCCAGTCAAAAGAGCAGAGATTAGGATGACCAGCCATCTTACTTTGCTGGGGACTGTTTCAGTTGTAGCACTGAAAGCCCAGTGTCCTTGGAAATTCCTTCGTCCCAAGAAAATAGAGATTGTTGGTCACCATAGCTGAGATGCTCTGGCACATGCTCCCAGGAGAATGGATGTTCTGAGCAGAGGAAAAGGACAGAGTCCACCTAGATAGAGCAGACAGACCAAAAAAGAAAAGGATGCAACATCTAAAATATTTTAAGAGAAATGCCTGCATATCTATCAAAATTCTAACTGTCCATACCTTTTGACCAGAAACTCTACCTCTAGGATTCTTTCTTTCAGAAATACTCATGCTCACACCAAAAAATATATGCACAAGGAGATCTACCACAGCCTCATCTGTTACATTAAAAAATTAGCAGTACTGTGACTATCTAATAATAGGACAGTAATAGAAGAATGCTTAAAGAAATCATGGTATAGCCATACTACGGCATACTCAGCAGTTAATAAAGAGCAAAAGGTATCTCTAGATTGTCATAGTTTGGGTTACCACAGAAACAGGCTGTGACAAGCAATAGAATGCAAATTATTTATTCAGGAAGTGGAGGAAACACAAGAGAGTTGTGTGTGGGAGGTGGAAAGCAATGAGGAAGGGAAACAGGACAGAGAAGGCAGCCAATAAATAAAAGGAGTGTTCTCAACCTAGTTATCACTGTGGATATCTGGGGCTTTTTCCTGCAGGGTAGCTGTAGGAAACACTTCCAAGTTATCACCACCAAGGAGCCGGCAGAATTCTTCACCAACTCCTGAGATTCCTTGGTTGAGGACTGCTCTCGAGCTGTTAATTCCCCAGCATTTGGCAGAGCATTGGAGAAAGCCCTCAAGCCCAAGGACGTGGACCCTGGCTATTAGAAGGCACACCAGAAGTGGGAAGACTCCAGGGATATAGCCTGGCACCAACAGCATCTGCCAAACTTTAGTGTTGTGGGGTTTCCCCGGAATCATTCTTTAAGAGTGTGTGTGGTGGGAGGGAGAAGGTGCAGAGGGCTATGTAAAGTGCGATTGCATTTTTATTCTCAAATATTCATGTGTACATGTGTGTACACATGTGTATATGTGTGTGTGTGTATATACACTCACATATGTAAAAAAGAAAAATACAGGAACCCCCGTGATCAGGAGCAGAGACAGGTCCTCTATTTCCATAGTCTGAGTTTTTCCAATAAGTATTACTTTTTAAATTAATAATAATAATAATAATAATAATAACAATAGTTGTTATTTAAAATGGGGGAGGGTAATGGAACACATCATCTATGTGGCGAAAAGGACTTAAAGGTCTATCCAAAACCCTTTGGGCCAGATAGTTTCAGAATCGAGAAGTTTTTGTATATTAGAAAGGGAAGACCTGTAGAAACCATGTCTTATAAAACATCCCTAGGCGGTAATCAGACACATTAATATTGCTGTGTTGAAACAATGACTATAAAAAGCCTCATGTTAGTTCAAATCACGTTTTGTTGCCAAATACATTTGTTGCCAAAGTTACATGAATCCTGTGAGTTTCTGTTGTAAATAAGGGATTGTGGATTGGTGATGAGGAAAACAGTTTCTAAAACTAGAGTCAGGATGGAGGGATTGAAAAGGCAAAGGAACTAAGCCTTCACAAAATAATACAGAGGTGGAGACCCTTCTGTCCAGCAGCTACGAAGGGCACAATGACCAGAAAGGGGTCAGTCAGACTCTGGTGTGTCTGGGGAACCCTGCTTCTTGATAAAGTACCCATGTGACCTTAGAGCTATTCTTGGTGTCACAAGCTAAACATTTGGGAGAGATTAATCCAATGGGGTTCTAATAAAAATGCAGATTCTAATGTAGTGGGTCTAGGATGGGGTCCCAGAATTTGCATTTCTCACATGGTCCCAGATGAGGCGAATGCTACTGGTCTAGTGACTGCATTTTTTCTGGCTTTATTTAAATATAATAGACTATTAGTTACTCATATTTACATTGTACAATTCAATGGTTTTTTTTCCATTATAATAGGCATGCAATAATATATTAATTTCAGTTGTACAGCATAGTGGTTAGAGATCTATATAACTCACAAAGTGATCACCCCACCAAATCTAGTACCCCCCTTCCCCTTACATATTTATTACAACATTTTTAACTATTTTTCTTATGCAACACTTTGTATCTATCTCTATGTCTTTTGTAACTATCCATTTGTGCTTCTTAATGATTTTGTCTTTTTTCACCATTATTATTCCCTCCCATCTAGTAGCCCTCAAAATATAACTTGTATCTATGAGCTTTTGTTGTTGTTGTTGTTGTTGTTTATTTTGTTCTTTAGATTCCACATGTACGTGAAATCATGTGGTATTTGTCTTTCTGTATCTGACTTACTCCATTCAGCACAATACCTCTAGGTCCATCAAGTCAATATCTTTTTTCATCCCCTTCCCTTTAGTCTGTGTGTTTCTTTTAATCTGAAGTAAGTCTCTTGTAGGCAGCATATGTAGGGGTCTTGTTTTCTTATCCATTCAGCCACTCTATCTTTTGGTTGGAGAACTTAGTTCTTTTCCATTTGAGGTATTTGTTAATAGGTATGTAGTTATTATCATTCTTTATTCATGTTTTTTTGATACATTTTTCTTCTTAAAGAAGTCCCTCCAACATTTCCTGTAATACTGGTTTGGTGCTGATAAATTCCTTCGCTTATTTTTGTCTCGGAAGCTCTTTATCTGTCCTTCGACTCTAATGATAGCTTTTTGGGGATAAAGTATTCTTGGTTGTAGATCCTGGGTTTTCATCACGTTGAATGTTTGTGCCAAGCCCTTTCTGTTCTGTAATTTCTCTTGAAAAATCAGCTGCCAGTCTTATGGGTTCTCCCTTGAAGGTAACAAATATACCGTCTTAATGACTTTTCTCTTGCTGCTTTGAAGATTCTCTTTTTGTATTTAAACTTGGCATTTAATTATGATGTGTCTTGCTGTGGCCCTCTTTGGGTTCCTTTTCTTGGGACTCTCTGAGCTTCCTGGGGTTGTATGTCTAGTTCTTTTCCCAAGTTATGGAAGTTTTCCATCATTATTTCTTCAAATAGCTTTTCAACTTCTTGTTCTTCCTCTTCCCTTCAGGTACCCCTATGACATGGATGTTTTTACATTTTAATTTGTCCCATAGGCTCCATAAATTATTAGTATAGTCTTGGCTTCTTTTTCTTGCCATTCAAATAGGGTGTCCTTGGCTTCCCATCCTCTATATTGGTGGTTTGATCCTCTTCTTCATCCACTCCGGTGATTCCCCTCTAATATACTCTTCATCTCAAATAATACATTGTTCATTTCTGATTTTTTTTATAATTTCCATTTCCATTTTTATGCTTTTTATCTCTTTGTTAAAGTTCTAATTGAGTTCATCTACACTTCCCTCAGTTCATTGTGCATCTTATAACCATTGTTTTGAACGCTGCATCTGTTAGATTGCTTGGCTCCATTATTCCTGGATCTCTGTTCTATTCATCATATGGTTTCTGCTTCTTTGTATTTCCCATTTTGGATGCTTTTCTGTGTCTGTTTCTATGTGCTAAGCAAAGCTCCTAAGTCTCCAAGTCTTATTAGCATGCTTTGTGTAGTAGATGTCTGCTGGCACAGTCCTGAGAGGGTTTCAGCTGCAGGACAAGTTCAGCCCCAGCCTGTGCCCCTCCAGTGCCACCTGTTTAAGATTCAGCAAGCAACCACAGATGCTGTGCTTATAGTGGCCTCAAAGGGCCACACCAGAAACTGAAGCAGCTGCCACCAGTGTGCTCTTGGAGCTGCTCAACAAGGAGGCATCTGACTCACCAAGGACACAACTGGATGTGGCTTGGGTAGGGCCGCGAGTTGGGGGAGGCAGAGTTTCGGGAATCCCCTGGGTGGAGCGACCTCTGTTATCCAGCTTGATGATGTCTCAGCTATGGTTGCACTGTCTCCATGCACTGAGAGTGGGAAGGGCTCAACAGAGAAACAATGTAGATACAGCCAGCACTTCTGCTCAAGAGAAAGCCTCACCTTGGGCTCTCGCTTCATCAACTCAGTGTCCCTCATAAGTCCCTGGTGTCCCGAAGCAGTGACCAGGTGCTGGTGCTCAGAGCGAGTTTGATTCCATCACCATGAAAGTCCAGTCATAGACATGGCCCTTTAAGAGGCATCTCGCTGCCGGGTACTGCTGCCACAGCTCTGTCCCACTCAGCCATTGGAGAACCTGGCAGCCTCGCATCATCGCCCCCTCCTACCTCCAAACATTGCAGGGTGATTTCTTATTTCTCTTACCTAGTTGTTAGTGCTTCTGTTCATCTAGATCCAGGTGATTCTGCTTGCTGTTTGTTGTGCCACAACTTTGATTTGGTCACAAGAGGATGAACAGAGCCTTTATTCCTCTATGCCATTTTGTCTAGGCTCCAGGGACTGCATTTTAAGTAGAGTCACCATAAAGTCAATTCGATAGAACTGAAGTGTGTCTCCATATACTTTCACCCATCATTTCATGCCAGCCACAAAGAACATGTAGATTTGTTGTATAAAATCATTAAATTTCTCTTAATTCAGGTGCCACAGAACAGGCTGTTGTCCCTAGGCACATCCCAGGCCCTATTAAGCAGGGCAGTTGCGATAGGAGGAACCCAAATACGAAAAGACCATAGTCTGAGCATGAAGAAGCTTTGAGAGATAGTGAGACCAGACCAGAGAGCAAATAAAGCAGTGTGTGAGATGAGAGGGAGGAGCAAAATACCTGGGCATGACTGCTTAATTCTGTTTATAACCTGAATCTTGGGATAGGTCCCAGCCATATAGGTGGATTGCATGCATTGAAACTGGAGTGCAGTAGACAGTGTATTGTATTGTAGAACTGTAGCTCCGGTCACCCACCCTCAGCAGGAAGAGTTTATATCTTGTCAACCCTTGGATGTCACAAACTTGCTTCCTAGTTTTCCTCTTCCCTGGCTACATTAGACAGGGAGAGGGAGTTGTTGCCCAAAAGACCATAGAGAGGACAGAGGCCAACAGCACAGGTCCCATTTGGAAGAATATAGGGGCTTCGATAGTGAGAAAAAGTCAGAATCATAGTTATCTCTAGGAGCAGTATTGATAAAATAGAAGCAAGAGATAACATTTCTTAGTGAGGGTTAGAGGGGCCTGAAAACATCTGTAATTTTATCTGGGTGGGTAGTTATGGATGCATACATATGTAAAAAGTCATCAAGCTGTACACTTATTTTGTGAAATTTAATGTGTGATTGTCATATCTCAATTAAAATTAAGATAAAATGAAAATGAACATCAACCCTGGGATGAATAGGTGAGGCCAATGAGGAAGGAACCAAAACTAATCTGGAAGAACACAAGTCACCCAGCCCTATGTCACTTAAGATTCCTCCCTTTGCCCCTGACTTTTCCCATTTCTCAGCTAGGTACATACCTCCTCCAGAAAACAGAGAGAAATCCTAAACTGACTTCTCCATTTCTTGCCAGTGACAATGAGTGGGAATAGCAGGTGGACAGAGAACAGCCATGTACAGCATCGCATTCCTAAGGTGAAAGGAAGGCTCTGATCTTGGAGCTGGGGAAAAGAGTGGGGGTAGAGGAAGATGCAGCCCGTGGGCTAGTTTTTACCTTTTAAAAACATGTAACCATACAGAGAGGACAACAAGTATTTTCTATTATAAAGTATGTGCTTAGAATATTTATGTAATAGTTTCACCACATGCAGTGAATCAAGTTATTGCATTAGGAAACAAGAATTTCCTTGCTACTTTGACAGACTTTGGCAGATCTGCAGCCTTTGTGCAGGTGGTTTTCACACAAAAAAGGAACCCTGGTGGCTAGCCGGGCAATGACTGGGGTAGAAAATTGGCCTACAGGCCTTGCCTGGCTTTTAGCCTCAATTTGATGGTCTCTAATATGTTGCCCCTATGAAACACACATGGAAGAGTGTTTCCTGCAAGAAGCCCCATGCAGGCACAGGAGGCAGCCCCCAGAAAATGGGGTATTGGGAAAATGAGAAGACTCCTTGGCTCCAGAGGAGCCGGGCCCCTGGGGCCATAGGCTTGGGTGAAATAATGTGAGATGTGGGGTTCAGGTGGAAGAAAAGACCACTCTTTCTGTGGCCTTTGACCTCGAACCCTACTCCTTTACCCTTCAAAAACCCCTCCATTTTCTTCATTCTTTCTCCTTCCCTCACATTCTTTCATTTCTTCTTTTTCAATCTCTTTCCCTTTAACTTTTTTCTCTCTTAATTGGCCATAACATGGAAGTGAAATTCTTTTTATTATCTACGATAATTTATTGAATACAGTTTTATGTTCCTTGCTCTTAATTTTTAAAAGTGGATGAGCCACTTTAGAAGAACACTTTTATGGTTCTCTTTCAAATAATTTTATATCGCAGAGGTAGTCATTAGAGCTGTTCACAAATATTCTGGTTTCTGCTTTTGGGCACATGACTGTATTGCACATCCCCTCATGTTTTTTTCGTGTGACTTGTTCTGGCTAATTAAACATGAGCACTCCTAGACTCCGATTTAACAGCCAGTGAGTTTTTGGAGCCACTTTGTTTTCTTCCTCTAGGGTGATAGGATTAATCTTATGTGGAGGTGAAAACTTTCTCAGCTGGGTGTCCGAGTGACTGCAGGGGCGTATTCTCCAAGTCAGTCATGTCAGCCACAGATTGTGAGTAATGTGCATGAACTGAATTTGTTACTGAAGCATAGTCTTGCATATTCTTATGGATGCAATAATTTTACTACATATGTTCCTCATTTATCTTCCCTAATAAGAAATGCTTTACTATGATGCTAAAATTACTATTCTATGCCAATGTTTTTAAAAAATCTTTTGGGGGTGGTTCAGAATCCCTTTGATAATCTGGGTGACAAATCTATTCCCTCAAAATGTACACATGACTTTTCATATGAATTGCAGGTGTTCATTCACATTAGGGTACAAATGCCTTCTCTAGTCTCGGAACTGCCACTTACACATCACTGCTCCTGCAGGCATCTTCATTCCAAGGTGGCTGGTAGGCAGGATGAAGGTTTCATTCCTCCTTATTCTCACCTCTGCCTGCAGTACTGAAACCATCGCAGGCACTGATTCTGACCATTCTAGCAATGTTTTAAGAACAGGAAACCATGCATCATTTTGATTGCTGGAGCTTTGGCAATCACGGAATATGGGCAATTAGGTTTCCACAGCAGTTCCTTCTGGTGGGAACGAACATCTACAAGGATGTCCTTAGCAGCAGACAGGGATTTGGTCACTCTAGAAGGAAGGGACAGCAGGATGCAGTGACAAAGCATTTGAACATGACCTAGCAGGCTCATCTTTATAGATTTCTATATACTGAGAGCAATTCCTTGATTTGTGACACGATGCACCCTACATTTGAAGAATGACTTCTTTTTTCACAACATGCATGACCCCTTTTTGCCTATCTGAATGTTAATTTCATCATTTGTACAGTCTAAATTAGTAACAAAAAATTCATTTGCAAGCTGGTTGTTGAGAGCTGGGAACAAATATAACCTGTGAAGACAGACAGTGTTTTAAAGGGTGGTTAGTCTCTTTAGACAAATTACCAAAGTCTATCAAATGCATCTGAACACTAAAAAATGTTAGAAGCCAAATGTAGGAGTCTTGTGAAATATGATAGTAGAGAGGAAATATGCTTTCGGGGGCATTCTCTCATCCATTTTCCATCTCTCATCTCCCTCCCACTGTCCCTTCACTCAAATCCTTGGTCCCTGTAAATGCCTTTTGACCCTCAAGGCACTATTGCCAAAATTACCCCTCTAACTCACTCTAAATCTCACTGTCTCAGTGTAGCTGATCCCAGAAAGGAGCCTAGAGAAAAAACAATTTTATTGGATTAATTCTCATTAAAATGTGAGTGACTAGGAACTCTTTCATGCTGTCAGAATTATTCATATTTCTTAAAGACACATGTCAAAAATTCAATTCGATGACTAATCGGTAGACCACATATCAAAGTAAAGAGAAACTGGCAAGAATGTTTTCTGAGAGTTTGCATCCTAGGATCAAATCCCCAAAGCACAGCTCTTAATTTTTATTGCATCTTTCCATCCTTCCACCAGCCCACACAATCTCTAAAAGAGAAGTATTTCTCAAACTAACTCAAGGTGTGTGTGTGTGTGTGTGTGTGTGTGTGTGTGTGTGTGTGTGTGTGTGTGTGAATGAGTGGTATCACAGACAGGAAAAGCAGAGCTGGCAACAGCCATAGGTCACTGATAAATTCAGGTCCATTAAACCAGAGGACAGCCTAGAACAGGAGTAATGACATCTTCTCTGTGCCAACTTCACACAGAATCTCCCATAACAAGTGAATGGCATTGTCTGCAAAGCAATCTGGCATCTTGGGAAAGGGAAACCCTTATTTGAAGGAGTAGGTGGTTGGAGGTGGAAGGATAGATTTTTTTTCATTCCTCAAAAACCATTTGCAGAATATAAAATTAGTCACAGCCCCTTGATACTGGAACAGAAATCAAATTCACATGGTAGCTAATTTTGCTTAAAAACACAGCTCACTGTGCTCTGGGGCTATGTCCAGAGGTCTGACAGATGATGCAGTCTTCCTTTCCTTCCATGGGGTGGGAATGCCCCTCCTAGAAAGAATCCCAGTGCTAAAAGGGATGATTTCACCCATTTCTTCATTCAGCAGCTTTGTTGGAAAAATTGGGAAAAGGCTAGTTGGTATATTTCAAGGGAGCAAATAATTAGTTCTCTTAGAATCTCATTTTAGATTCTAATTCTTAGTCTTAGAGCCAAACTATAGGAGCAGAAATTTCTATCTGTTGTGGGAGGGGCTCAGATTCAGCACACTAAAAAAAGGCCCTGCTTCTGAGGCATTTTTCCATGCATGAATCAAATTATTCCAGCTGGGTTTTACCAACACGTAGGCAATCAAAAATTACTTTAACTTGCTATTTTATTCTGTATTTACTAGTTCTATAAATACTTTGATTGTGTGTGCTTTTATATCAAGCTGGGGTGTGTACAGGAAGAGCAGCAGCTGTCTGCAGCCATGGGCCACATGCGAGTCTTGGGTTTGTGGGGAGACAGACCTGCCACCCTCACCCTATCTGTGGTGAACACATCTCCTGCCCACTCTAGTGCTAGGCTCAGGAGTGTGGCCATGAGTCCTCCACTTGTCAGACCTGTACAGAACACTTTTGACACCCTCCTTTCCCTCCTGATTAACAAGGCCCACCTGATTTTTCACAAAGGTCCCTCAAGCCTGGCAAGGAAATAAAAATAAAATACCATTCAAAGCAGACACATGCAAGTGGCAGACAATTCTTGCCAAGGCTGGTGCATCTGGAAGTGGCAACAGAGCAGGAGAAAAAATTTAAGATAAGGGGTTGGCCTTGGGGCCTCTACCTCTGATAGATGATGATTTGATGAATGATACTTGTGCGCTGGGCCCCAGAGGATAAAGCAGGCTTAAAGGGTGAAGTACCATGGAGGCAGAATCTGACTAAGCATCAGAACCAATTTAACAAAGATTACAGTGGTCTCAAATGAATTGGACTGCCTTGGGGGCAGCAAGTGCCCTGTGTCTGTGGTTTTTTCGAACATGGGGTGACCCTCAGGAGCAGCCATGGAGAGAGGACGCAAACCTCTGAAGAAGGTTAGATTTGGTGGCAGTTAATTTTTTCTCTGAATCAGGAATCAAACAGCCTCTGCCTCAGGGACTCCAAATTTTCAAAGGAGGTTCATTTGTTCCTTGGCCTCTCTGCCACATTTTCTAGATGATCACAACTCCTTCTCTCCATAGGTACCAGAGACTCTACTGTTAGAGCAAGCACAAGGGCACATAAGCAGTAGGGAGGCCTCAGAGTGGCATGAGTGAGAATACAAGATTCCCAGGGCACAGAAATGTGAAAGGCCTGGATATATGTATGCATGACATCTGAGGTACAGACTCTTTTCTCCTGGGGTTGCCACAGAACAATCAGCCTCATCATGCAAATTATCTATTTGCTCCCCTTCTTCCTCCCAGAGATTTGTTCTCAAGCCACTGGAAGTTGGAAGTCTACAGGAGCCCTTGCCATGTGACAGTTGTTTTTACCTTGTCAGAAAAGATCTCCAAAGCCAGCAACAGCCTGCAGTCAGACCCAGGCTGCTGGAGCTGTGGAATCAGGTGATGGTGTGCACAACCCAATGCTGGGGAGAAAGTGCTCACTGCCTCCCAATCAGCCTTCTCATGTGAGCCTGGGCCTGCTCTCCACTCCAGCCTTCTTCTAAGAGACAGCCCACACTTCTTTCAATCCCTGGAGGGGCCTCAGCTCCTATCCGCCCTACCAGGTTATCAGTGGCACGTGCCTGCCTGAGACATGGAACTGTACTTCAGCATGGCCTGATAAGACTGCAACCTAGCTATCCTAGACACCTGATGAAAGAAGAATTCAACTTGGCCCATGCTCTGGGTTGAAGAGTGTCCCCAAGATTCATATCTACCCAGAACCACAAAATGTAACCTTTTTGGGAAATAGGATTTGGGTAGGTATAACCAATTTAAGATGAGGCCACACTGGATTAGAGCGTGCCCTAAACCCCCAAATTGGTGTCCTTATAAGGAGAGGGAGATTTGGAGACGCATATACATACACAGAGAGAAGACGGCCATGTGAGATGGAGGCAGAGACTGGAGTGATGCATCAATAAGCCAGAGGATATCAAGGAGTGCCAATAACAACCATGAGCTGGAAAGAAGCAAGAAAGGATCCTCCTCTAGAGCCTTCAAAGGAAATATGAACCTACCAACACTTGGATTTCAGACTTCTGGCTTGAAGAACTGTGAAGGAATAAATCTCCACTGTTTTAAGCCATCTCGTTCAGGGGTCCCCAACCCCAAGACTGCAGAACAGTACTGGTCCGTATAGCACAACAGGAGGTGAGCAGCAGGTGAAAGAGAGAAGCTTCATCTGTATTTGCAGCCGCTCCACAGCACTAGCATCACTGCCTAAACTCCACCTCAGGCCATCAGGCATTAGATTCTCATAAAGCACTAGTCTCTGGTGCCAAAAAGGTTGGGGACTGCTAACCTAGTTTATGATACTTTGCTATAGTAGCCACAGGAAACTAATAGGGCCAGCCTGGCTGTCCTAGTTCCAGTGGGTTATGGCCAGGCATCTGGGTCACTGGTTGCCAAGCCCCTCCCCTGTGGACTCTTGATTGATCCAGATTTCCATATATCAAGCATTATTGCAAGGGGAGCAGGCCCCATAACCTCATGGGAGCAGTCCCAGGGAAAAGGAAGAACCCAAATCAGAAGCAAAAGGCTTCCTTCCCCTTCGGTTTTTAGAGGGCCACCATATGGGGCCCATGTCACCTCAATCCTCTGGCCCTTTGATACAGCCCTACCATCTGGATATAGCTAGCTATCTTTATGGTGACACTCTTGGAGAAAGTTGACAATCCCACATCAAAGGGAATTATCCCCAGTGAAGATCTGGAAGAACAGGTGAAAATCAGGGAGCTACATACCGCATCCGATCTCATAGCATTGCAAAGAATGTGAATGAGTAGCCAATGTTTCAAAATTGAAAAATTTTATATTAAAATATTTTTTCCCATTTTCTTTTGCAAAATTAGAAAATCTGACCTCAGCAGCTGAAGCAGAGAAGCCAATAGCTCCTTTTAGATCTGAACATGGCTATCCAGATTTCCACAATCTCCAGCACCTCCTATTACTCTCTGATATTGAGAACAGATATCAGTTGCCATATAGCAATTCTTTTCACTTTGTGGGTATGGTATAGTGTTATTAACAGGAGCATGAAATATTTCTTACACCATGTCTCTATCAAAAGTGCAGAAAAGAGAGGACTGTGTCTTTAAAGGAAATGGGGCAAACACATATCTTGGTGAAAGTGGAGATTCTTCTCATTTGATTACTATGTGAAGTATTTCTGCACCTAACACACAAAGCCTAAAACACTATTAAGGGGGACAAAACTTAAAAAACCAGCCTTCTCCTTCCCTTACATCACTTGCTCCATCCCTGTAGGAAGTTGACTTCTATATTCCTACTGAAAAGACCAAAGGTTATTTGGGCAATTTCTCTTTTCCAATTCCAGCGACATGGTCTATCCAGGGTTTTCTCTAATCTCTCTTCAGGTGCCATTTTCTTCCATGGGACTTTCAGCAGAAACTTAATAAAGTTTGGAAGATGCCACTTCCTTTTTTAACAGCGTTTATGGTCATTGCTGACTACAGACAAAGCCCAATCCTCTTAACTGCTTCCCTTTCCCATGTAGCCTCTCTCTGCAGCCACCCCTACTTCTGCCAGCCCTATCTCACTAAGCATGTTCTCCAAAACCACCACCATGTTTACACTTTGTGCTTTTGACCGAGCTTTTCCTTCTACTTCAAATGCCTTTGTTGTTGTTGTTGTTGTTGTCGTTGTTTAGAGCTGACATCCTGCTGGCCTCATCAGCTCATCGACTCAGAATTTTTAGGATGTTGTGATAGATTCTTCAGAAGTGTCATTTTCATGGGGGCCTCTAAATCCTTGAAATTGGACTTTGAGAACTTGGAGTATTTAATCATGCCACCCAGAGGATTTACTGTGCTTTTCTATAAATATAAGCCGCCAAAATTTGATCTGGCTTCTGGGAGCAGATCAAGGACTCCGAGGAGGTAGGGCTCTCCTGCATACAGCAAGGGCAATTGATGAGTGAGAACCCTGGGAGATCTTAAGTCGAACCCAGCACTAAGGACATTGGTCCTAGGCCCCAATTCCCAGAAAACTATTTAAGTTATCCTATTTGAGATTCTCAGAATTTTATAATCTCTCAGAGATGAAACCACATCATTTCTTGAAGATAAAAATTTCTTGATCCTCAGAGGCAATAAACTTCAGTGACCTGTGAAATGCAGAGACAGCTGTGGGCAGTACAGCATCCTAGAGCACCAAGCAGACTGGGTCAAAGGTAACGAAACTGCAGAAACCTTATGGAAAAGGGAGGTGTCTATGTGCCCCTAGAATTATCATCTAACCACCTGACACTCCCTTCATTCCATCTAACCTCTATCTGATAGCAAACTCCTACTCACTATTTATGTCCCAGTTAGAATACCCTCTCCTCTGGGAAGTCATCCCAGATCCATTTCCTTTTCCCTGTTCTCTCACTTGATTTTCATAGTGCCCCCAACTTCTGCAATAGGTAGCCCATCAAAACTGTCCTTATCCTCAAACCTCTTGCCTCCATTACGGGCTTCACTTCCCCAATGGCTCACTACATTTCTTGTTTTCTGTGCCAGGACACAAGGCAGTTCTCAGTTTTTCTCTGCTTTGGACAAGGTACTTTGGACTTTCTGGAACAAACTTGCCCCCAACAAAGGCACAGACCCAATTCTTTTGTTCCATGCCCTACAGCTGTGGTCCATCTCAGCTGCCCCACACACAATTCTGAGTCCCAGAACTGCAGCCAGAGCACAGTTCAAGGATCTTGGTTGCACAGTGTGGGAAGGTAGACATCCCAGCAATTAGAGTCATTCACACCTCCATGCTTCTGCTGCTTGTTTGTCCTACATCTCATGTATAGCACCTCTTGTATTTTTATTTGTCTGTCTCTCTTGCCAATCTGTGCTTCTCAGAGGCTGACACCCTGTTTTATCTTTCTGCATCTCTCCAGAACTTCATGTGGGGCCTGACACCTAAAACAAACAGGTTGTGATAGATATTATTTGTCCATAATTTTTTTTTTACTTTTTGTTTCTGACACGCTTTACTGAGGAGAGTATATCTCCTCATCCTCTGACTTTGAGTTTGGCTGTACAAATTGCTTTGGCCAATGGAATGTGAGTGAAAGTGACAGTGTGTCAGTTACAAGCTAAAGCTTTAAGCTCTTGCCAGCCCTCTTGAAGTTCTGTCCTCCATTACAAAAAGAGCATGTCCCAGGTAGCCATTGCATGTTTAACCTGGGTCTCAGAATGAATCTTTGTGGGGCACATGAACCCAAATTAAAGCCTAGACACAAATATAGCCCAGTTTAAACTGTAGCCAACCTCCAGATCTGTGGGTATGAAATAAACATTTCCAGTTTTAAATCACTTAGATTTGGAGATTATTTGTTACTCAGCATGATCACACAAAAACTAATACAGAATCCCTAATGGCACTTTTGAGGGATAAATCAATGGGAAATAAATAAGTGAAAGTAAAAATTCATTCTCAAGAGAAGCAGCTCAGCCCCAAATATAGTTCACAATAATCAGTGGTTCTCAAGATATGCTCCCCAGATCAGCAGCATCCAATCACCTGAGAACTTTTTAGAAATGTAAATTCTTGGGAATTTTCCTGGACTACTGAATTAGAAACTGTAGGGATGGGACCCAACAATCTATGTTTTCACAAGCCCTGTAGATGATTCTGACACATGCTTAAGTTTGGGAACCATTTCAGTAATTGCTGAAATAGAATGGCTCCCTTCAATCTAGGAACCACTTATTTCCTTAAATGCAAACACTCTAGAATTTTAAATGATAGAGTCAATTAACCAAATGCCTTGACCAACACAAACACATCATCCCATTTAACCTAAGGTGCCCTTAGGCATTTCACCCAGGCATAGAAACTTTCTAGTCAAGTGGCTCTAACTTTAGCTGCATAATAGAATCTCTTGGAAGCTTTTAAAAATTCCTGATGCCCAAGCCACACCCAGATCAATTAAAGAATGTCTTATAGTGAGACCCAAGCATCAGAATTTTTTAAAAAGCTTTCCCAGTTATTTTAATGTGCAGCCAAAGTTGAGAATGACCTTTCTTATCTAAGGGACCCAGGCTTGCCCAGCACTAGTTCCCATGCCACTGCCTGTTCTTATTCTCCACCATGCAAGCAGTATGCATGACCTCCCTGCCCCGGCTCTCAAGAATCTAAAGATTTGTTAAAACTCACTGTAAGCCTCCTCTTTAGCTCCTGAAGACTCCTCCCTTGCTTAATTGTCTTAGGCAGAGTTGCCCAGAAGTGGACCTTGAGCTGAAAAATCCAGCACAAGCGACTTATGAAGGAAGGGCTCCCAGGAGAACACCAGTAGAGGAAGCCGGGCAGGCAAGGGGACAAAGCCAATTATGTGTGCCATATAGGGCCCAGCTATGCAGAGGGGAGATTCTCCTGCTAGACCCAAGGCAGGAGAGCTGGGTTTTCATAGTCCTATGCCCAAAAATCAGTGGCTTAGCTAAGGATCACCCTAGGGTGGGGTGAGGGATGTAAATGCCTAGGCTCTTCCAAGGTTTACATCTACAAGAAAAGTGTCTCCAGCAGCCCAAGGGCAGTCCTGCAAAGAGGAATCACAGGTGCACTGGGAGTAAAACCACCTGAAGCTTAGGGAAAGGATGTGCAAAAATGATAACAGGGATCCAGATTAGAGTTGTCAGATTTAGCAAATAAAAATACAGGATGCTCAGTTACATTTGAATTTCATATAGTCAATCTTCTTTTTTTCAGTATAAGTATACCGCATGAAACATTTTTTGGATGTATTTATGACAAAAAACTCTTATTTGTGTATCTGAAGTTCAAATGTGCCTGGTCATCCTATATTTTATGGGGCATCCTTAGTCCAAACGTGACAATGTAGGCCTTTGATTTGCTGCTCCTGTTTTCTAATTATGTTGTTGTGCATATGTGCTCTGAACCACTGGTATCACCCTGGGCTGCGAGTTACAACATTTAGGAGTACTGGCCACTATGTGTTGGCTAGAGGCAAAGTTCTATACTGAAAAGGCAGTGGGGAAACTGGTATTACATGTTTTGTTGGCCCTTTTGGCACCTCTTCTGTGTTAGATTAGAGCTGTGAGGCTTATTTAGAGCCACTTACAATGACAGGGATAAAATGATGCCTGGGTGCCCAGTCTACCTGCCCTGCCTCAGAGATCAAGGTGCTAATGTCCTTCTGACAGCCTTGGTCTTTAGTCCTGAACCAGACTGTCACTTGATCAACTCGACCCTTTTATTAAGTATTTTGGATCCTTTCACCAGTCTTGAAATAATTAAAAGTGGACTCCAATAGTTCTGGAAGTTGTCCCGATGGCTGGCAGGTCCTGAAATAGGTTCAGATTGATTGATTGTGATTATAACCAGCAGGTTCCACGATAGGTGCCCCCGGCCCATGCATAATATAAAATATACAAACAGCAGACAGGGATAAAGCCAAGACTGTGGCTCTTTACTTTGATTTGTGATCACATCCTTTGAAATCTTCTGTATTAGAAGACTCCAAGAATGAATGTGATCCTGCTTCATAGCTCTGGTTTCTCCCATTGTCCCTAGACTTCTGGAGCTGAAGGGATAGATGCAAATAAATTATATGCGATGATTGAGACATTGGTGGGGGGGGCAAAAGGAGGAGAAGATAGTGAGCAATTGGATGCTTCTGCGAAATTAAGGTATAGATCACTATGTATGATCACATTCCAGATGTCTCACTCATAATCATTTTTGAATTAATTAAAACATAGGTGAGATAGGAAATGCCACTTGATGGAAAACCTGGTTCTCTATGACATTGCTAAGTCAGTGAATTACCCAACCCAGAGCACCAACTGGTCTTCTTAAAATGTAAGAGTATACATGTTTCTTATTATTAAAAAAAGAAGAAGAAGAAGAAAACGCCTTCTGAATGATTTTAAATGCTCTTAAAGTCTTGGGGCATTTTTAAAAGGTATTTCCATGGAGAAACTTTAGACATTTCATTTCAAAAGTGTAAACACTTGGAAATCACAGGATGTAACTAGGTTCTGGAATAAATTGGAAAGAAATCAAAGTCATCATTTTAAGCTGGGTTTCCCCAAGAAACAGACCTGAGACAAGAATTTGTGTGTAAATAGCCTTTTTAGGGGGCTATCTCAGGGAACACTGCAGGGTAGTAGGGAAGTGAAAAGATAAGCAATAGAACATCATTACTGAGTGGTGTGGGCAACTAGGGCTTAATACCATTGCACCACACTGGGAAACAGAGGACAACATTTTTCCTCAAATTATCTATGGTGAAGGATTAGGGTTTTTTTTCCTTTTTAATTTCAAAGCCACCATGGACCAATACTTTTTCCCCTGATACTTTTGAATGCAAAATAAAAATGAATTACTAGAAAAATAAGAAAATAAAAACATACAAAAGACCCATTTATTTTTATTATTTGGTGCAAGAGATCTATAACTACTCTACAAAATTACTGCTGAAGTTCCTAAATGCTTCTTCTCAATTTCTGTATGTATCACACACCAGTAATAAACTGCCCCAGACTGGCACCAGTTCGAGGACCACACTCTGCACCCATGTCTCAGAGTTTGCCCATCTCAAGGGAGAGAAAGCTGGGGTATTTATCAATGCATTGATTGAGGCTTGATCCCAGGGAGAGGAGACAGTGGTAGATGTTGGCACCAATTCTCTCTCTCTGTATGTCCAGGCACAGCAGAGAAGCCCTTGTACAAAGAGACACAGAGGTGCTGGCAACTGGAAATGAGGGCGGAGAGTGTGCTAAAGCAGTAAGGGCCAAAGGGCTCATAGGTGGGGCAACTGAAGCATTCTGGATTCATGTAGCAGGAAGGGACCACAAGAGTCATCAAGCCAGCCTCTACTTCCACAAGAGATGGAGAAACTGGTTCCTGAGCCAGCCATTGTCCACTGAGGCACTCAGATGTTATTGAGCAACACTGCTCCCTAGACTAGGGGAAATGGAAGGGCTTTTCCCAGTTACCTGTCTTGCTTACCTTGGCATTTTTCTAGACCTCTGCTTGTCTAGTCCCTGGCACCAGATGGACAACTGTCAACTAAGAGACAGGTGGCATCATCCACGGCAGGGCCAACCCCCATAAAGGTAAAGCCTAGTTAGGCTCTTATCTGCCCGTTAACCTGCTGAGGAGTGGTGAAAAAGCCTATGGACGTAGCATAAAGCCATGGCTATACCATAGATCTGGCTTGAGCTCCGAGACACTGTTTCCTCATCCATAAAACGGAAATGCTAACCTGTGCCCTACTTACCTCACAGGGCTGTTGTAAGGATAAAGTGAGATAAACAAGTGAAAGAAGTTTTTGAAAAGTTTACAGTTGTTTGTAGCTGTCAACCCTGAGAGTCACTCATTATCTACAGATGAGTTATTCAGCAGCTTCAGTTCTCAGAACACAGACCCCAACTCAATAGTGATTTTAAAAGATCTCTGATTAAATTCAATGCGGAATCTTGGTTTGGATCTTGGATCAAAAAAAGAACTAATATTAAAAAGCACATTATTGGAGCAATTGGCACTATTTGAATAAAGCTTGTATAGTAAATGATAGTTGTATCAATATTAAATTTTCTGAATTTGATTATTGTGCCGTGTTTACATAAGAAAATGTCCCTAAAAGGTCAAAGAAGTATTTAGGATTAAAATATCATGGTGTCTGCAACTTACTCTCAAGTGGTTCAGCCATAACAATAACAACAATTATAGTAGCAGCAATGACAATAACATGCATATGTGTTTGTCTACAATACAAAGAAAGAAAGAGAAAAAAGAAAATGTGAAAAGTTAAGAATTTTGAATCTTGATGACTTGTATGTATAAGGATTTCTGATACTGTTTTTGTAACTTTTCCATAAGCTTCATTTTTTCAAAATAAAAGGGTTTTAAACAAACAAATAAATAAATAAATCTTCCCCTTCCTCAAAATAATCTCTGAGCCACTCTAGACATTGTACTAACACCCGAAACTTTTTGGCCCCTCATTCAGAGCTTACTGACTCATATTGAAGATAGATTTCTAACAAACTTGGTTATCTGATTTCTCAGCCCAGAATAGATTAGAAATAAAAAGGCAGAAGGAGATAATAGCAGGTGTAATGACAACAGAAGAAGTAATAGTTGACAACTAGATAGAAAGAAATGCAACAAAATAAAACACCCAAAAGCAAAGACACAGTTATAAAACCTCAGTGCTTTAATGGCTGTCAAGATGCTAAATCCTAGAGCCAGAAAGGTCTTCATTTCACAGAAAAAGAGAGTGAGGGTATGACTTATCGAAGAACTCACAGTCAGTTAGCAGTGGAGCACAAATTCACTAATAATTTGAATGTTCTCTTTTCTCTATTCTATACTGAACCTACATAAAAGTAAGGTGGTTTAGTACCTCTATTCAGGAAGACAGGGAAGCACAACAATCAAAATAGTTGAAAACTTTTCATTGCTACTTGAACAAGTAGCTAGAGCAAACGCTGTTGGTTGCCTCTCCAAAAGTCCATTCTCTCCCACTTCTTTTATCCTGTCAAAGCCTTCCTATCTGAAAAGACAAAAACTACCAGATATTCACTTTCTTAGGCTTCCTGTGGCTAGATCATGGCCATATAACCCTGTAATACCTGAGAAGGAGACTTCTGAGTAACTTCTTGGAAATATGCCCTTTTCTGATTGAAAAGAGTGTGTAAGAAGGAACTCTTCTTTATGCCCTACCTTGGACATAATTAGGTAAGGATATGTCTGGGGCTGCAGCAGCCATTTTCTGATCATGAGGAGATAAGCTGAAGAGCAAAAAGCAATATTCAGAGGATGGTGAAGAAGAATGGGAAGATTTTTAGTTTTTAGTCACTTGTTAAAAAGCTGAATTAACCAACCCTATAATCATACTTCTTATTAGATGTTCTCATTATTAAACCACGTGTAGTTTGCTAACCTATTACTTGAAGTCAAAAAAAATTATATCACACTTGGAAAGCACCTGTTTTCTGATAACATCTATTTATAAAGAGCTCTCCATTCTCTGCAATGCCTTACTGTGGAAGGAAGGTTGGAAAGGCCTGAACAAAATGTGGGAGGTGAGTGCCTCTTGAAAAACTGCTTGGAGGGGAAGCATGTCAGGCTAACAGATACTCTATTACTCTCAATATTTTTTACAGGACCTCCATACCACTAGTTCCTTAAACCACTGCATCATGATAATGAAGGCAACTTGTTAAAAATATAGACGTTGAGGTTCTTTTATTTCTTCAGAATCAGAATCCTGGAGTCCACAAGCCATTCATTCCCACCAAAGAATTCATGAGTCTAATAAATGGTCGATGACTTTATATCATGCAGCCCTGGTCAGGACCATCTGGTTGGCTCTCTCCACGCCTCTTTATCCCTTAAAGCAACTACCCTCAGACACAAGTAGATTTCTCTATTCTTCTCTTGAAGAGTAGTTTTCCCACCCCAATTCAGCTTCTACCCCAAAAGGCTTCTCAAGATGCTCTTTCACAAATATTGTCCACTCTCTAAGAAATGTGTCAATGAACATAAATTTATCCATCTTTTCCCATTGGTAAAAATAGCTATGATTGTCAAATATGGTCTGAATTATCAAAAAGATTCTTAATTTTTCAGAAAATAGAAGCGCATACTCACAGAAATCCCCCTGAAGTGTCATGGCGGTTATTCTTATTTCCCTCTTGTGGATGAAATTTGGCCTGTGTTTCTACTGTGTTTTCCAAATCAGTGACTTGGTCTCCCATAGCCAACCATATGATGGAATTCATCTGGAGCCAACCAAGACCTGCTTCAGAGTATGGAAGAGAATTTCAGGGCCAAATGTACACAAGACCATGAAAAAAGAGCATCCAACCTTCCTACCAGGGACAAAGACTTTGTTGTGCCACTTTTTTGGTGCTGACTGTCCAGTTCCCTTTAAAAAAGAAAATGGCAAAAGGGGAGTGGTTCACTTTACACCACACTCCAATGCCCTTAGCTCGCCCTCCTACATTATAGGCCCAAAGCTAAAAACTATAATCCTAGGAATCTCTACAGTCAGGAGTCAGGCACATGACTTGAGTACCACCAATCAGTCATACTCAGTAAGATTTGGACAAAGATGTGAACAATGTGAAGCATCAGACACATGATGCACAGATATCAGATCTTCTGGCAAGAATTGTGAAAGAGGCATCTGATTGGGATGCCCAAAGCAGAGCTTCAGGCACCCAGTCCTAAGGGTCAAAGGAGCTGACCTAGACTATAGGCAGAGGAGTCAGGACTGTTTCAAACTAGAAATTTCACTAGACGTTGTTGGGTGTTTCCTGCTAAGTTGTCCTGGATGCATGGCCCAGGCTCTAAAGCATCCAAGCTGCTATGTCTTTGGCCCTCCTAGGGATTCTTTAGTTATTTAATATCTTTTTATAAATCCCTTTCTGCTTAAATACTTTGAAGTGGATACTGTTGTTTGCAAGCAAGAACCTTGAGCAATTGGGAATGCAATTTAAATATTCCCCTAAATGAAAAAGAGAAAAAAATGAATGTCTTCTTTTGATGCAAGAATTAAGAAATTCAGCATCGCCAGTATCCCAGAAAAACATCCTTGCACCAATTCCCAATCAATAATCTTCAAAAGGTAACCGTAGTTATGATTCTTATCAACCATAGATTAGTTTTCCTGTTTTCAATTTTCATGTTAATGGAATAAGCTATACATCTTATATCCTTTTGTGTCTGGCTTCTTTGCTTAGTATTTTTTCCTATGCAATTCATCCACGGTCTTTCTTTTTCAATGCTATGTAGTATTCCACAATTTATTTCTCCATCCTCACATTGATGAACAACTGAGTTGTTTCTAGTTTGGGGCCATTATGAATAGAGCTGATGCTGTGAACACTCTGTAAACACACTGGCAAATGGAATTTCTGGATTGTAGGCTTAGGGTTAATTTTAGTAGATATTGCTAAAAGGCCCTCCAAAGGGGATGAACCAATTAACATTACCATCAGCAGTGTATAAGGTAAAGACCTTGTCAAAAGTCTTTGTCTAATTTTTAAAAATTTTTTCAGTTAAAGTTAACATTCAATATTATTTTATTTCATTTCAGGTATACAGCATAGAGATATATAAGTTATGAAGCGATTTCACCTATCAGACTAGTATCCACCTGACACTATACATAGTAATTACAATATTATTAAAACTATATTCCCAATGCTGTGCTTCATGTCCTCTCGACTATTTTGTAACTACCGATTTGTGCTTTTAATCTATTTACCTTTTTCATCCAGCCCCCCAGCGTTCCTCCCATCTATCAATCACCAGTTTGTTCGCTGTATCTATGAGTCTATTTTCATTTTGTTTGTTCATTTATTTTGTTCTTTAGATTACACATGTAAGTGAAATCATACGGTATTTGTCTTTCTCTGTCTGACTTATTTCACTTAGCATAATATCCTCTATGTCCATCCATGTCATTGCAAATGTAAGATTTTATTTGTTATAGCTCAGTAATATTCCATTGTATATATGTACCAGTCTTCTTTATCCAATCCTTTATTAATGGGCACTTACATTGCTTCCATATCTTGGCTATTATAAAAAGTGCTGCAGTGAACATAGGGGTACATATATCTTTTCAAATGAGTGTTTTAAATTTCTTTGGCAAAATAGTCACAAGTAGAATTGCTGGGTCATAAGATAGCTCTGCTTTTAATATTTTGAGGAATCTCCATATTGTTTTCCATAGTGGCCACACCAATTTGCAATCCCAGCAGTGCAGAGGGTTCCCTTTCTCCACATCCTCACCAACACTTGTTGCTTTTTAATTATTTTTTTATTCTTATATTTTCATTTATTCAATTATAGTTGACATACAATATTATAATAACTTCAGGTGTACAACAGTGATTAGATATTTATGTAACTTATGAAGTGATCACCTGATAAATCCAGTACCCATCTGACACCATAGAGAGTTATTATAATATTACTGACTATATCCCCATGCTATATTTTATATCCCATGAACTATTTTGTAACTATCAATTTGTACCTCTTAATCACCTCCCCCATTTCACCCATCCCCCACCCCAATCTGACAATCATCAAAGTGTTCTCTATATCTATGAGCTTGTTTCTGTTTTGTTTACTCTGTTCTCTGATTTCACATACAACATTTGTCTTTCTTTGTCTGACATACTCCACTCAGCACAATACCTTCTAGGACCACCCATGTTGAAGCAGATGGCAAGATTTCATTCTTTTATATGGCTGAGTAATACTCTATTGTATATATGTATCAACTTTTTAAAAAATTTATTCACCCACTGATGAACACCCAGGTTGCCTCTATATCTTGGCTATTGTAAATAATACTGCAATGAACACATGGATACACATATCCTTTCGAAGTAGTGTTTTGGGTTTCTTTGGATAAATACCTAGAAGTGAGATTACTGGGTCCTTCTTTGTCTCCAGTCATAGTCTTTGCTTTAAAGTCTATTCAGTCTGATATAAGTATTGTTATCACAGCTTTTTGTTTCTTTGTTTCCATTTTCACAAAACATCTTTTTATATCCCTTTACTTTCAGTCTCTGTGTGTATTTTAATCTGAAGTGAGTCTCTTTTAGGAAGCATACATAAAGTTTTTATCCATTCAGCCACCCCATGTTTTTTGATTGGATCATTTAACCCATTTACATCTAAACTAATTGTTAATAGATATGTAGTTATTGCAATTTTATTATTCATATTTTTATTTTTTAATTTTCCTTCTTCTTAAAGAAATCCCTCTAACACTTTCTGTAATACTAGTTTGGTAGTGATAACTCCTTTAACTTTTTGTTGTCCGGGTTGCTCTTTATCTGTCCCTCAATTCTAAATGATGGCTTTTCTGGGTATAGTAATCTTGGTTATAAGACCATGCTTTTCATCACTTTGAATATTTCATGCCAATCTCTCCAAGCCTTCAAAGCTGCTGTTGAGAAATCAGCTGACAGTCTTATAGGAGGTCCCTTGTAAGTAACTAACTGCTTTTCTCTTGCTGCTTTTAAGATTCTCTCTTTGTCTTTAAGCTTTGGCATGTTGATGTGTGTTTTGGTGTGGGCTTTTTTGGATTCATCTTGCTTAGGACTCCTTGTGCTTCCTGGACTCATGTATTTTCTTTGCCTGGTTAGAGAAGTTTTTCATCATTATTTCTTCAAATAGGTTCCCAGTTCCTTGTTCTCTCTTCCTTCTGGTACCCCTATGATGTGAATGTTGTTACGCTTGATGTTGTCCCAGAAGTCCCTTAAACTATCCTCATATTTTGGGGGATTCTTTTTTCTTGATCCTTTGGACCCCATTTACCTCATCTACTTCCACCCTCCTCCCCCATCCCACTAGTAACTACTAGTCTATAGTCCTCTGGTAACCACTAGTCTATTGTCCATGCCCATGAATCTCTATTTGTTTGTCCTGTTCATTTGTTGCTTTTAGGTTTACATTCCACATATAAGTGTGATCATGTGGTTTTCAACTTTTTCTGTCTAGCTTGTTTTGCTTAGCATGATTATCTCGAGGTCCATCCATGAGGATTCTTTTTTTTCTTGTTACTGTTCTGATTGGGTGTTTTCTGCTACCTTATCTTCTAAATTGCTATTCAATCTTATGCTTCATCTAATCTACTATTAATTACTCTCAACATATTTTTAATTTCAGTTATTGTATTCTTCATTTCTGACTGGTTCTTTATTATGTTTTCTATCTCCATTTTATATTTTCTATCTCTTTGTTAAAGTTCTCATTGAGTTTCTCGACTCTTGCCCTAAGTTCATTGAGCATCCTTATAACAAGTGTTTTGATCTCTGCATCTGATACACTGTTTGTCTCCACTTTTTTTAGTTCTTTTCCTGGAGCTTTGTTTCATTCTTTCATTTGGGACATATTTCTGTGTCTTCCCATTTTGGTTGCCTACTTGTGTTTGTTTCTATTTATTAGATAGTCCACTGGTCTTACTAGAGTGGCCTTATGTAGTAGGTCTGCTGTGGGCCAAATGGCAGTCTTTCCTGGTCATCTGAGCCTGGTGCTCCAGGTATGTTCCTTGTATGGGTTGTGTGTGGCTTCCTGTTATAGTTGAGCCTTGGTTGCTGTTTGGTCATCAATGGGAAAGATTGACCCTCAATCTGGTTGTGATGACTGGCCATGACCAGTGGAGGAACTGTTGTGCAGGGGCTGAACCTGCAGAGCAGGATTCAATTTAGCAGAGCTCTGGGGCCTTCCCTATCTACCCTTTGGGTATGTCATCTTCAGATGTGACCTCTGGTGGTGCTTTGGCTCAGACTGAAGCCAGGCACTGGGCATGTATGTTGGGGCCTCCTGGGAAAGGCCCTGCTACAGGCCAAGTTCTACTGCAGCCTATGCCCTGACCAGTCCACCTGGCATGAGCCACCAAGCAATCCACAGATGCCACCTACGCTTATCTTGGAATTGCCTCCAGAGGCCAAACTGTAAACTTAGGCCAGCTGCCACTAGTTCTGGGCTTGAGGCTACTTAGTGAGAGGTACGGGGCACATGGAGGCCAGGTGCTATTTGTTTAGGGTTTGTGAATGTTGCGAGGTTTTAGGAAAGTCCACAGCATAAGCCAAGACACACCGTTGTATGAAAAAGCCGCTGGAAGCACCTTCAGCGGACCACAAGTTTGGAGGGACAGAGTCCTATAGAATCACCAGAGCAGGGTGACAAGTGTTAGCTAAGTTAATGGAGACAGAGATAGGTGCCTACCTGGGGCTGCAAGTTGGGTGGGGAAGGGCTCAACAAAGGAACAGTGGCTTCTGCCAGCACTTCTGTCTGGGAGAAAGCTGACCTTTGAGCCCTTCCCCTGAAGCTGGACAAATCAGTTCCTCCCTATATGTCCCTGGTGCCTTTTAAACAGCTGCCCCAGTGCTAGAGCTAAGAGCAAGTGAGATCATCACCAAATAAGTCTGCACGCTGGCCCTTTAAGTGGAATGTCTGCAACTCCAGAGGCCCCTCGTCTCATTCAACCACAATTTCTGCTGGTTTTCACCACCAGAAGTTGTAGGGACTACTCTTCCCGGCTCTGGAACCCTGGGCTGGAAAGCCTGGTATGGGACCAGGACCCCTCACTCCTAAGCCAGGACCTCTGCAGCCAAGATATTTCTCTCAATTCTCAACTGCACACAGCATGAGTAGGACCAGCCGTTTTGCATCTCCACCCCTCCTAACAGTCTTGAAGTTACCCCTTCTGTGTGTCCATAGTTATGGGACTTCTGTTCAGCTAGACTTTAGGTGATTCCCAATGATAACTGTTCTGTAGTTTAGTGGTATTTTTGATACAATTGTGAGAGGAGGCAAGCACAGAGTTTACCTACTCCACTGTTTTGACTGGCACTCCCTTTAATTTATTGATGGTAGCTATTCTGACACATGTGGAGTAACATCCCCTTTTGGTTTCAATTTGCATTTCTCTGATGATTAGTGATGTTGAGCATCTTTTCATATGTCTGTTGGCCATCTGCATGTCCTCTTTGGAGAAATGTTTATTCAGGTCCTATGCTCATTTTTAATTGATTTGTTTGGTTTTTTGGTGTTGAGTTTTATGAACTCTTTATAAATTTTAGATATTAACCCCTTTCAGAGGATCATTGGTGAATATATTCTCTCATCCAGTAGGATGCCTTTCTGTTTTGTTTATGGTTTTCCTTTGCAGTGCAAAAATTTTTAAAGTGATATAGTAACATTTGTTTATTTTTTCTTTTGTTCCCATTGTCTGAAGAGATATATAAAAAAATATTACTAAGAGCAATGTCAGAGATTACTGCCTATGTTTTCTTCTAGGAGTTTTTTGTTGTTGTTGTTGGTTTTGTTTTTTGTTTTTTGTTTTTTGGTTTTTTTTTGGTTTCAGGTCTTACATTTAAGTCTTTAATCCATTCTGAGTTTATTCTTGTATATGGTATAAGAAGGTGGCCGGTTTTCATTTTTTTGCACATATCTGTCCAATTTTTGCAACACCATTTATTTAATAGATTGCCTTTACCCCATTGTATATTCTTGCCTTCTCTATCATAGATTAGATAACTATATAGGCATGGGATTATTTCTGGACTCCCTATTCTGTTCCATTAATCTATGTATCTGTTTTTATGCTAGTTCCATGGTGGTTTGATTACTATGTACTAGTTGTATAGTTTGATATCAGGTAGCATAACACCTCCAACTTTGTTCTTCTTTCTCAAGACTGTTGTGGCTATACAGGACCTTTTATGGTTCCATATAAATTTTAGAATTATTGTAGTTTTGTAAAAATGCTTTGATATGTTTATAGGGATTGCATTGAATCTGTAGATTGTTTAGAGGAGTAGAAACATTTCAATGATGTTAATTAACTCTTCCTATCCATGAGCACAGGATATGCTTCTATTTATTTGTATCTTCTTCACTTTCTTTTTTCAATGAGTTATAATTTTCTGAGTACATGTCTTTTAACTTCTTGGTTAATTTTGATTCCTAGATATTCTATTGTTTTTGATGAAATTGGAATTAGGATTATTTTTCTTAATTTCTCTTTCTGATAGTTCATTATTGGTGTACAAAAATACATCCAATTTCTGAATATTAATTTTGTGTTCTGCTACTTTATTGAATTCATTTATCAGTTCTAATAGTGTTTTTGTTGAAATCTTTATGGTTCTCTATATATAGAATCATGACATCTGCAAATAATAACATTTTCTTTCTTTCTTTCCAATTTGGAAACTTTTCATTTCTTTTTCTTGTCTAATTGCTGTAGTTAGGACTTTCAATACTATGTTGAATAAAAGTGGTGAAAGTGAACATCCTTGTCTTGTTCCTGATCTTAAGGAAAATGATTTAGGTTTTCCCCATTGAGTATAATATTAACTGTGTGTTTCTCATACATGGCCCTTCTTATGTTGAGGTATGTTTCTTCTATTCACTTTCTTGAGAGTTTTTATCATAAATGGATGCTGGATTTTGTCAAATGCTTTTTCTGCATCCATTGACATAATCATAATTTTTATCTTGCAATTTGTTTGTGTGGCGCATCATGTTAATTGATTTCTAGATATTGCATCAACCTTTCATCCAAGTAATAAATATCACTTGATCACAAGTGTATGACCTTTTTAATGTATTGCTAAATTCAGTTTGCCTAATATTTTGTTGAAAATTTTTGTACCTATGTTCATCAGGGATATTGGCCTATAATTTTCTTTTTTTGTAATGCCTTTTCTAATTTTGGAATCAGGGTAATGCTGGCCTCATAAAATGATATTTGGAGCCTTCCCTCCTCTTGAAATTTTTGGAATACTTTGAGAAAGATAGGTTGTTAATTCTTCTTTGAATGTTCACCTGTGAGGCTGTCTGCTCCAGGACTTTGGTTTATGTAAGTTTTTTTTGATTATTGATTCAATTTCACTTGTAGTAATAGGTCTGCTCAGATTATCTGTTTCTTCTTGATTCAGTATTGGAATATTATATATTTCTAGGAATGTATCAATTTCTTCTAGGTTGTCCTATTTGTCAGCATATAATTGTTTATATTATTTTCTTATAATCCTTTATATTTCTGTGGTCTCTTTCATTTCTGATATTATTTATTTGGGTCCTCTCTTTTTTTCTTGATGAGTCTGGTTAAAGGTTTGTCAATTTTGTCTTTCTTTTCAAAGAACCAGCTCTCGGTTTCATTGATCTTTTGCATTTTTTTAGACTCTATTTAATTTATTTCTGCTCTAATCTTTGTTATTTTCTTCCTTTTACTCAATTTGGGCTTTGTTTCTAGCTCTTTTATGTGTATGGTTAGGTTGTTTATTTCAGTTTTTTCTTGGTTTGTGAGGTAGGCCTGTATTGTTATGAATTACCCTCTTAGGATTGCTTTCTTTGTGTCCCATAGATTTTGAGTCATTGTGTTTTCGTTTTCATTGGTCTCAAGGTATCATTTAATTTCTTCCTTGAGCTCATTGTTAACCCATTCATTGATTAGTAGCATGTTTTTTAGCTTTCATGTGTTTGCGTATTTTTTAGTATTTTTTTCTTATAATTGATTTCTTGTTTCATACCACATGATTGGAGAAGACACTTGATATGATTTCAATCTTCTTAAATGTATTGATCATTGTTTTGTAGTCTAATGTATTCTATCTTAGAACATATTTCATGTACACTTGAAAAGAATGCATATTGTGCTGCTTTGTGGTGAAATGCTCTAAAAATATGAATAAAATCCATTTGGTCTAGTGTGTCATTTAAGGCCACTGTTTCCTTTTTGATTTTCTGTCTAGAAGAACTGTTCATAGGTGTTAATGGTGTGTTAAAGTCGCCTACTATGACAGTAATACTGTTGATCTCTCCCTTTATGTCTGTCCATTTTTGCTTTATATATTCAGGTGTTCATATGTTGGGTGGATAAATGTTTACAAAGGCTATATCCTCTTGGCAAATTGTTCCTTGTATCATTATGAAATATCCTTCTTGCATCTTATTATAGCATTTCTTTTAAAGTCTATTTTGTCTAATATGATCATTGCTTCCCCAGATTTTGTTCATTTCTATTTGCATAAAATGTTTTTCAATCCCTTTACTTTCAGTCTGTGTATGTCTTTCAATCAATCAGAAGTGGGTCTCTTGTAGACAGCATATGTATGGTATTGTTTTCTTATCCATTCAGCCACCCTATGTGCTTTGATTGGTGCACTTAATCCATTTACATTAAGAGTGATTATTGATAGGTATAAAGTTATTAATTATCATCTTATTATTCATATTTATATTCTTTTTTACCCCCTTCTTCTTAAAGAAGTTCCTTTAACATTTCTTGTGATACTGGTTTGGTGGTGATAAACACTTTTAGCTTTTTCCTGTCTGGAAATCTCTTTATCTATTCTTCAGTTTTAAATGATAGCCTTGCTGAGTAGAGTAGTCTTGATTGTAGGTCCTTGCTTTTTATCATTTTGAATATTTCCTGCCAGTCCCTTCAAACCTTCAAAGTTTCTATTGAGAAATCAGCTAACAGTTCTTATGGGAGCTCCCTTGTAACTACCTTGCTGCTTTTCTCTTGCTGCTTTTAGGATTCTCTCTTTGTCTTTAAGCTTTGGCATTTTAATTATGATGTGTCTTGGTGTGGGCCTTCTTAGGTTCATCATATTTGGGACTCTTTGCACTTCCTGTGCTTGTGTCCCTATTTCCTTCACCAGGTTAGGGAAGTTTTCAGTCATTATTTCTTGAAATAGGTTTTCATTTCCTTGCTCTCTCTCTCATATCCTTCTGGTTACCCCTATGGTGTGAATGTTGGTACACTTGATGTTTGTCCTAGAGGTCCCTCAAACTATCTTCATTTTTTATGCTTTTTTTCCTGTTCCAGTGGATGTTTTTTGCTATCATGTCCAAATTCTGATTCAAACCTCTGCTTCATATGATCTGCTGTTAATTCTTTCTGGTGCTTTCTTGGTTTCAGTTGCTATATTTTCCATTTCTGACAGGTTCCTTTTTATGGAGTTTATGTCCTTTTTAATACTTAATATTACTTTGTTGAAGTTCTCACTAAATTCATTGAGAATCCTTATATACCAGTATTTTGAAACTCTGTATCTGGTAGGTTGCTTGTCTCCATTTTGTTTAATTCTTTTTCTGGAGTTTAATTCTGTTCTTCATTTAAAACATGTTTCTTTGTCTCCTCATTTTGGCTGCCTCCCTGTGTTTGTTTCTATGTATTAGGTAGACCTGCTGTATCTTCCAGTCTTGGCAGGGTAGCCTTATATACTAGGTGCCCTGTGGAGCCAATGTCACAGCCTCCCTGTTCACTTGCATCGGGTGCTCCAGGAGTGTTTCTTGTATTGATTGGGTGTGCCCTCCTATTGTAGTTGAGCCTTGGTTGCTGTTGGCAACCAACCAGCCTGAGGGATTGACCTACAGGCTGACTAGCTATAAGGACTGGCCACACTCACAGTGTATGAGCTGCTGTGTGGGGACTGACCTTTATGGAGCGGGATTGTCCTCAGTGGGCTCTGGTGCCTGTTGAGACTACTCTTTGTATGTGCCACTTGTGGGGCTAATATGCTGGTGCTCTGTTGTGGTCTAAAGCTGGCCTCTATGTGTGTGGGTTCTGGGTCCTTTGGGACAGGCTTCTGTGCAGGCCAAATTTAGCCATTGCCTGTGGCCAGCCCTGGGATACCAGGTCGGAGCTATAAAACATTCTGTGGTTGGTTGCTGCCTGTGCTGGACCTGGAGGCATGTGGGAGCCACACTGTGAACTGAGGCTGGGTGCTACTAGTACCAGGCCTGGGACAGCTCACTAAAAGGCCCAGCACACCCCAAGGCCTGCCTACATATCAGCTGCTGATAGACTCAGCTTCTGAAAGAGCATCTGGCAATGTCAAGTTGGTTGAGGCAGGGTCTCAGAAAGTCACGAAGGTGAGGTGAGTGGTATTCACCAATTTAATGAAGATTCAGGTTTGGCACCAGTGCTAAGCCTTGGGCCACTCAACAAAAAGCTCTGAGCACACCAAGGGCAGCCAACAGCCACCTGAAGCATGCAGACACTTAAGAGTTCTCCAGACGGATTGCAGCACAAACCAGGTCTGGCAGCATGCTGCCAAAGTGCCTCCAGTAGCACACAAGCCAAGGCCAGCTGTTTGTCTTTGTCTAAATTTAAAATAGCAACAAATAACTTTTTTTCAAGACGCCAGAGTAGGTAAACACTGTGCTTGCCTTCTCTCATGAACACATAAAAATTACAACTAACCAACAGAGAAAACATCACCTGAAGTCTAGCTGGACACAAGTCCTATAACTAAGGATATACAGAAGAAGCCACAAAGCCATCAGTAGGAGAGGCAGAGACATGAAACAAGCTGGTCTCACACCTACATGTGGTGGTTGAGAATCAGGACTATCTTGGCTATGGAGGTAACCCCAGAGGAACAAGGGTCCCAGCCCTGTGCCAGGTTCCCCAGCCCAGATCACCAGTGCTGGAAAGAGAAGTCCACACAACTTCTAGCTATAAAAATCAGTGGAGACTGTGGTTGAGTGAACAGAGTGAGTCTCATGCATTTCTCTTGAAGGGCCCACAAACCAACTTACTCAATGACAGACTCACCTGCTCTGAGCTCTGTCACTGGGGCAGCAGCTCAAAAGGCACCAGGGAAATACAGAGAGGAACTGAGTTGTCTGGGTTCATGGCAAGGGCTGGAGGGCAGCTTTCTCCCAGACAGAAGTGCTGTCAGAGGCCATTGTCCCTCATTGAACCCCCCACTCCCAGTGTGCAGGCACAGACAGGTACCATATCTGAGTCTCCATCAATTTGGCTAACCCACTTTGCCTTTCTGGGTGATTCCTTGAAACCCCACCCAACTGGCAACTGTCAGTGGCTTTTCCATACAAACAGCCTGTCTTGGCTAATGCTGTGAACTTTCCTAAAACTTCCAAAGGTTCACAAACCCCAAACAAACAGCATCTGGCCTCGGCATGCCCCAAACCTCTTCCTAAGCACCCCAAGCTTGTCACTAGTAGCAGCTGGCCTCAGTTCATAGCTTAGCCTCTGTTAGGCATCTCTATGTCCAGTGCAGCTGGAGGACATCTGTAAATCACTTTGGGGCTCATATCTGGAGGCCCAGGGCAGAACACAGGCAGTGACTGAACTTGGTCAGGAAGTGCCAGAGATAGCACACCTGGTGGCCAGCTCCAGACTATGCCAAGAGCACCACACCACTGGGTCACCTCCATGGGCAACACACCCAAAGTGTAGACTAAGCATGCACCAGAGCCCTGCTAAAGTGAATCCTCTGTAGGGTCAGCCCTGCACAACAGCTCTTCCTCTGTAGTCACCAGCCAATCCTCACAATCAATCAGCTTGAGGGTCAATCCCTCCCACTGATGTGCAAACAACACCAAGGCTCAACTACAAAGGAGGGCACATACACATACACACAGGACACACCTGGAGCACCTTGCTCAGGTGACCAGGGAGATTGCCCTACTGGTCATCTACTACATAAGAAACCTACTATATAAGGCCACTCTACTAAGATTGGGGACATAGCAGCCTACCTAATACATAGAAACAACACAGGGAGGCAGCCAAAAAGGGGAGACAAAAGAACCATGTCCCACATGAAAGACAGAACAAAGAACCAGAAAGAAAACTAAACAAAATAGAAACAAGCAACTTATCAGATTCAGAGTTCAAAACACTGGTTATAGCAATTCTCAATGATCTAAATGAAAACTTCAACAAAGTGAGTGTAAACATAATAAAGATTAAAACCATAAAAAAAGAACCAGTCAGAAATAAAGAATGCAATTACTGAAATAAAGACTACATTAGAGGGAATCAACAGTAACATTAGGTGAAGCAGAGAATCGAATCAGAGATTTGGAAGATGAGGTAGCAGAAATCACCCAATTAGAACAGCAACAAGAAAAAGAATCCACAAAAAATGAGAATAGTTTAAGGGGCCACTGGAACATTAGGAATACAAACATTTTCATCTTAGGGATACCAGAAGGAAAAGAGAGAGAATAAGGAACTGGAAACCTATTTGAAGAAATAATAATGGAAAACTTACCTAACCAGGTAAAGGAAATAGACATACAAGTCCAGGAACACAGGGATCCCCAAGCAAGATGAATTCAAAGAGGCCCACACCAAGACACATCATAATTAAGATGCCAAAGCTTAAAGATAAAGAGAGAATCTTAAAAGCAGCAAGAGAAAAGCAGTTAGTTACCTACAAGGGAGTTTACATAAGACTATCAGCTGATTTCTCAACAACAACTTTGCAGGTCAGGAGAGATTGGTATGAAATATTCAAAGTGATGAAAAGCAAAGACCTACAACCAAGACTACTCTACCCAGAAAAGCCATAATTTAGAATTGAGGGACAAATAAAGAGCAACACAGACATCAAAAAGCTAAAGGAGTTTATCACTACCAAGCCATTACTACAGGAAGTGATAGAGGAACTTCTTTAAGAAGAAAAAGGAGAAAGAAAAGAAATAAAAATATGAATAATAAAATGGCAATAACTACATATCTATCAAAATTAGTTTAAATGTAAATGGGTTAAATGATCCAATCAAAAACATGGGGTGGCTAAATGGATAAGAAAAACAAGAACCTTATGTATGCTGCCTAAAAGAGACTCGCTTCAAATTAAAAGACACAAGAGACCAAAAGTAAAGGGATATAAAAAGATGTTTTATGGAAATGGAAACAAATAAAAAACAAAGCTGTGATAACAATACTTATCCCAGACTGATAGACTTTAAAGAAAAGCTACAACTAGAGACAAAAAAGGACCCAGTCGTCCCACTTCTGGGTATTTATTAAAGAACCCAAAGCACTACTTCAAAAGGACATGTGAACCCATATAGTCATTGCAGCATATTTACAATAGCCAAGATATGGAGGCATTCTAGATGTTCACCAATGGATGAATGGATAAAAAAGAGGTGGTACATATATACAATGGAGTATTATTCAGCTATATAAAGAATGAAATATTGCCATCTGTGTCAACATCAATGGACATAGAGGGTATTGAGCTGAGTGCAGTAAGTTAGACAGAGAAATACAAATGTAACATGATTTTACTATATGAGGAATCCAGAGAACAGGATAAACAAATAAAACAGAAACAAACTCATAGATACAGAGAGCATTTTAATGGTTGCTGGATTGGGTAGGCGAGAAGATGGGCAAAGGGGAAGAGACATAAGAGGTAAAAATTGATAGTTAATAGTCATGGGGCTATAGAGTATAGTATGGGGAATGTAGTCAGTAGTATTGTAATAACACTATATGGGTCAGATGGGTACTAGATTTATTGGGGTGATCAATTTGTAAATTATATAAATGCCTGATTACTGTGTTGTACACCTGAAACTAATATAATATTGTATGTTAACTATAATTGAAAAAAATAAAAAATAAAAATTTTAGAGGAAGATGGAAGACTAGGTAAAAGCAGGGTTCATCTCCTCCCAGGTCCACATTGAAATTACAAACAATTTATAAAAATAATCAACATGGGGAATCACCTGAAGTCCAGCTGATCATAACACCTACATCTAACAATATAAAGGAGCTACATCAAAGCCAATCCAGCATAGGCAACAACCATTGCATATTGCTTTTAGTTCTCAACAGGTAGCCCTGAGCTATGGGAAAACCCACCCAAGGGGCCACAAAACCAACACATCTGAAGGTTGGCACCAGACCACAATGGAGGAACTCCTGACTAGTCCTTTTAGTGATAAACACCAAAGGGTGGTTGCAACAAACCTGCTAGGGCAAATCCCACTCCAGGGGCCAGCCCCACACAGCAACTCTTACCCTGTGGGTGCAGCCAGTTCCCACAAGCAGTCAGCCTGAGCATTAATCCCATCCACTGATCTGCTAACAACAATAAAAGCTTGGTGACGACAGAAGATCACACACAATGTATACAAAGATCACATCCAGAACCCCCAGTATGAGGGATCAGGGAGCGTGCACCACTGGGCCACATTAGGCACAACTTCCACATTAGGCCATCTGGCCAAGGCTGAAGAGATTAAAACAAATATTTCTGACACATAGAAAGGAACACAGAGAGGTTAATGAAATGAGAAAACAAAGAAACATGCCACACATGAACAACAGGAGAAAACTCCAGAAATAAGCTAAATTAAATGGAGGCAAGCAACCTACCAGAAACAGAGTTCAAATAATGGTTATAAGGATGCTCAACAAACTTATGGGAGAATGGATGAGCACAGTGAGAATCTCAACACTGTAAAAAGAACATAGACACCATAAAAAGAACAAGACAAATGAGGAATACAATAACTGAAATGAAGAATACACTAGAAGGATTCAACAGTAGATTGGATGAAGCCAGAAGATCAAATCAGCAATTTGGAAGATAAGGTAGTATAATATACAGAATTAGAACAACAAAAAAGAAAAGAAATTTAAATGAGGATAGTTTAAGAGATCTCTGGGACAACATAAAGAATAAAAATATGTGGAACATAGGAGTACCTGAAGGAGAGAAGAGAGCAAGGGAATGAGAATCTATTTGAAGAAATAATGACAGAAGACTTCCCTAACCTGGCAAAGGAATTAGACATACAAGTCCAGGAAGCACAAAGATTCCAAACAAGGGAAATTCAAAACAGACCTGCACCAAAACACATCATAACAAAAATCCCAAAGGTCAAAGACAAAGAGAGAATCTTAAAAGCAGCAAGAGAAAGAAAGCTAGTTACTTACAAGGGTACTCCCATAGAATGTCTGTTGACTTTTAAATGGAAAATTTGCAGGCCACGAAGGGAATGGAAATAAATTACTCAAAGTTATGAAAAACAAAAATCTACAACTACAATACTCTACCCAGTAAGGCTTTCGATTAAAATGGAGGGTGAGATAAGAGCTTCTCAGACAGGGAAAATCTTAAAGAATTCATCACCAACAAAGTTAGCATTACAAGAAATGTTAAAGGGTCTTCTGGTAAAAAGAAGGTGTAAAAAAGAAAAATAGAAATAAACAAATATGAATAATAAAATGGCAGTAAAATGTTCCTAGCAGTAATCACTTTAGATGTAAATGGATTAAATGCTCCAATCAAAAGGCATAGGGTAACCTAATGGATAAGAAAACAAGAACCATGCATATGCTTTCGACACAGAGACCTCTTCAGATCAAATAAACACTCACTGACTGAAAGTAAGGGATGGAAAAGATATTTCATGCAAACAGAAATGAAAAAAAAAAGCTGGGTTAGCAATACTTATCAGATAAAATAGATGAGGACATACCCTAGTAACATATATGCACCCAACGTTGCAGCACCTACATTACAATAAAGCAACTTTTGACTGACATAAAAGGAGAAATCAATAGTAATACATTTCATAGTAGGAGACTTAACACCCATTGACACTAAATGGATTCATCTTCCAGGCAAAGAATCAAAAAGGAAACAATGGGTCTAAAAACACATACTAGAACAAATGGTCTTAATAGAAATATTTTCAGAGATTTTACCCTAAAGACAGAAAAATATACACTCTTCTCAAGTGCACATGGAACATCCTCAAGGATAGACTACATGTTAGGATACAAATCATGTCTCAATAAATGTAAAAACATTGAATCATGTCAACCATCTTTGATCACAATGGGTATAGACTACAAGAAAAAACTGAAAATATACAAACACATGGAGGCTAATAACATGCTAACTAAACAATGAATGGGTTATTAATGAGATCAAGGAAGAAATTAAAGATACCTAGTGACAAATGAAAATGAAAACACAATGACTCAAAATTTATGGGACTCAGCAAAAGCAGTCATAAGAGGGAAATTCATAGCAATATGGGCAAGCTGAAATAAACAATCTAACCTTTACAATTAAAAGAACTAGAAAAAGAACAGCAAACAAAGCCAAAGTGAATAGAAGGAAGAAATAATAAAAATCAGAGTGGAAATAAATGAATAGAGTCTAGAAAACAATACAAAAGATTAATGAAATCAAGAGCTGGTTCTTTGAAAGGATAAAGAAAATTCACCGACCCTTAGCCAGACTCAAGGAAAAAAGAGAGAGACTCAAATAAATAAAATGAGAAAATGAAAGAGAAGCAATAACCAAGACTCCACAGAAATACAAAGGATCAAAGAAAATACCATGAGCAATTTATGCCTATAAATTGGACAATCTTAAAGAAATGAACACATTCCTGGAAAAACACAATCTCCCAAGACTGAGTCAAGAAGAAACAGAAATCTGAACCAACGTTACTACCAATGAAATAGAATCAGTAATCAAAAACCTCCCAAAAACAAAAGTCCTGGACCAGATGGCTTCATAGGTGAATTTTACCAAACATTCAAAGAAAATTATCACCTATTCTTCTCAAACTGTCCAAAAAATTCAAGAAGAGGGAAGCTCCTAACTCCTTTTATGAGGCCACCATTACCTTGATTCCAAAACAGACAAAGACATTACAAAAAAAATAAAAGCATAGGCCAATATCTTATGAATATTGATGCAAAAATCCTCAAAAAATATTAGCAAGCTGAATTCAGCAATACATTAAAAATATCATACACATGATCAAGTTGGATTTATTCCTGGGATGCAAGGTTGGTACAATATCCCAAATCAATTAATGGATACATCACGTTAACAAATGAAAGATAAAAAACATGATCATATCAATAGATGCAGAAAAAGCATTCAACAAATCAGCATCCATTTATGATAAAAACTCTCAGCAAAGTGGGAATAGAGGGAACATACCTCAACATAATAAAGGCCATATATGACAAACCTACAGCTAACATCATACTCAATGGGAAAGGCTAAAAGCATTTTCCTTAAGATCAGGAACAGGACAAGGAAGCCCACTTTCACCACTCCTCTTCAACATGTATTGGAAGTCTTAGCCACAGCAATAAGACAAAAAGAGAAATAAAAGGCTTCGAATTGGAAAGGAAGAAGTAAAACTCTCATTATTTCAGATGACATGACACTATATAGAGAACCCTAAAGATTCCACCAAAAAAAACTGTTAGAACTGATCAATGAATTCATAAAGTAGCAGGTTACAAAATAAATATTCAGAAGTCAGTGGCATTTTTTACATTAATGATGAACTTTCAGAAAGAGAAATTAGAAAACAATCCATTACAATTGCATCAAAAACTATAGAATACCTGGGAATCAAATTAACAAGAAGGTAAAAGACCTGTTTTCAGAAAATTATAAGTTATTCAAAAAAAGAAATTGAAGAAGGTACAAATAAATGGAAGCATATACAGTGTTCATGGATAAAAAGAATCACATCGTTAAAATGCCCATACTATCCAAAGCAATTTATAAATTTAATGCAATCCCTATCAAAATACCAATGGCAATTTTTAGAGAACTAGAACAAATAAATTATATGGAGCCATAAAAAGAAAACTGAATAGCCACAGCAATCTTGAAGAAAGAAGAACAAAGTTGTAGGTATCACACTACCTGATATCAAACTAAACTTCAAGGCTTCTGCAACCAAAACAGCATGGTACTGGCATAAAAATAGATACATTGATCAATGGAACAGAATAGAGAGCCCAGAAATAAATCCACACCTATAGGCTCACTTAATATATGACAAAGGAAGTAAGAATATACAATGAGGTAAACGCAGTCTCTTCATTAAATGGTGTTGGAAAAATTGGACAGATACGTGCAAAAAAAAAGAGGAAGAAGCTAGACCACCTTCCTACACCATATAGAAGAATAGACTCGTGGTTAAAGACTTAAATGTAAGACCAAACCATAAAACTTCTAGAAGAAAACATAGGCAGTAAACTCTCTGATATTACTAACAGGAATTTCTTTTCAGATATATCTCCTTGGGCAAGGGAAACAAAAGAAAAAATAAACAAATAGTACTACATCAAACTAAAAGTTTTTGTACAGCAAAGGAAACCATCAACAAAACGAAAAGGCAAACCAACTGAAGATATTTGCTAATGGTACATCTGATAAGGGGTTAATACCCAAAATATATAAAGAACTATATACAAGTCAACAACAAAAATCCACAAACAATCCAATTTAAAAAATGGGCAGAAGACCTGAACAGATACTTCTCCAAAGAGGAAATACAGATGGCTAATAGACATATTGAAAAAATGCCAAGGTCGCTCATCATCAGAGAAATGTCAAATTAAAACCACAATGAGATATCACCTCACACCTGTCAGAATGATTATCATCAATAAATCAAAAAAACAACAAGTGTTGGCAAGGATGTAGAGAAAAAGGAACCCTCATACATTGTTTGGATTGCAAATTGGTACAGCTGCTATGGAAAAAGGTATGGAAGTTTTTCAAAAATATTTAAAATGGATATACTTTTGACCCAGCATTATACTTCTGGATATTATTCAAAGAAAACCAAAACAATAATTCTTAAAGATCTATGCACTCCAATATTCATGGCAGCACAATTTACAATAGCCAAGATAGGGAAGCCATCTAAATGCCCATCAATAGACTATTGGATAAAGAAATCATGGTTCATATGTTACAATAGAATATTACTCAGCTGTTAAGAAAAATGAAATCCTACCATTTGCAATGACATGGATGACCTAGTGGTTTATTATGCTGAGTGAAATAAGTCAGACAGAAAGATAAATACATATGATTTCATTTATATGTGGAATCTAAGGAACAGAAAGAACAAACTAATCAAAAAACAGACTCACAAATATAGTGGACAATTTGGTGACAGACAGAAGGGAGAGGTGTTGGGGGGCTGGGAGAATGGTGTGAAGGATTAAAGAAGTACAAATTAGTAGTTGATAGTTGGTCACAGGGATCGGGATCACGGCACAGGGAATGCAGTTAGCATTAATATGATAGCTAAGTGGAGGGCCAGGAGAGGGAGGGAGCAATCGTGAAGCTCGTTTTATGAACTATATAGATGTCTACCCAATGTACTGTATACTTGAAACTAATTTAAATAAATAAATTTTCAAAAATTATGATAAAACTGTCATGGGGATGTAAGTTACAGCATAGATAATATAGTCAATAATATGTAATAACTATGAATGAAGTCCAATGGGCACTAGATTTATCAGGGTGATCACTTCATAAATTATATAAATGTTTAATCCCAATGTTGTACACCTGAAACTTATATAATGTGTGTCAACTGTAATTGAAAAAATAAAAAATATATTTTTTTTAAATTTAAAATGATAAAAGAAAAATAATAGCCAAAAGTGTAGGGAAGTCCCCAGCCACCAGGAGTAATCATAGTGCAAGCCATAGTTATTACCAGCAGTATGAGGTGAAAGCCTCAATGTAAGCCAATTTCTGGTATTTCTATTGAGACCCTGGGCTGGACAGGCTCAGCTAGAACAATCTTGGACTTCTAATACCCATACTCACGGGACAGACAAGGAAGCAACTGCATAGAGAGAACAAATGCCAAGTTTTCCTTCATTTCTTTGAAACCAGAATCCTAGAATCCACATACCATTCATGCTCTCCAAAGACTTCATTAGTTAATATTTTTTCTGATGACTTATACATCATGAATCCTCTGGTTTGTACCATCTAGTTGGCTCTGGTATATACAATAAAAGCTATGATCATAAAATATCAGTTCAGGGATAAACCTGACACAATGGAGTTCAAAGGATTACTATCTACTTTTCCCATTTTATCCCACCAATTCCAGGTCAGAGTTCTTGCTCCCTGGATCATACTCCCCACTCACTTCAACCCAACCAACCCTTTACTAAGAAAAAGAAAAATTCCTGGGCCCTCAATTAGGACTGTAGATGCAGAAGTTGTACAGACCTGGGTTGAATCCTGACCAGGGCAAGGGTGAGGTAAACAAGGTACTTGGGTCCAAAATTTAAAGACTGGTACTTGCCTGACCCTGAGAGTGAGAGTCTCCTTTCATTTTATGCCTTAAGTGGTTCACTTGCCTCACCCTTGTCCAGACCCTGATACTGACTGTTAGTAGTTGTATATCTTGGTCAAGTTGCTTGTCAAGTTATCTAATCCACTGTTTCTACATCTGGAAAATGGCAAATAATATTAACTGCCTACTTCAAAGCGTACTAATCATATATGGTCATGGGTAGCATCACTGGATTTATAGCAAGTGCTCAATCAAGTATAACTTGTTATAATTAACCCCGAACCAGTTTGATTTTTAGTAACAGTGTGATTGTGGAGAAACTTGGTGACTGAGCAAAAGTTACTAAAACCATCTCTCTTCCTCTCTTATCCCACCAACGCTGCTCCAACCTAGTCACATGGCCATCCATCTAGTCACATGATGATCTCTTTCTTTGTCATTATTATTGAGCCAGTTTGAGGCTCAATAATAATCTTGACCTTGGATAATTTTGGCTTATAATGGACATGGTGCAACCCACCTTCACAACTCAGAATCTCACCTCTAAACACCTCAAGATTCAGTCTCAAAGTCTGCTTGGAGCAGCTGTTCTACCAGCCTCGGGTGGGGGATGAGTCAAAAAAAAAGCAATAAGATGACCCAAGGTCCTATTCACCTGAAAAGACAGAAGGAGATCTACAGAGACAGATGGATGAAATAACTCAGAGCTTTGGAGACATATTCCAGAATAGACTAGGGTTTTTCTCCCCAGACAGAGTAAAGACTAAGCCCCCTCAATCCTCTTCAAAGTGGAGTCTCGTTCATTTCCTTAGTAGAGGAGATGACAGTAATGTTATACAATCTTGGAGCTATCTCTCTTTCCTCTCCTCTCCTCTCTTCTCCTATCGTGTTTCAATGGAATCTAATGTAGTATCAACAAAAATGAACGATATGAGCTAGAATATTTTTCACTTTTAAATATGAAGAATTTGAAACCTACAAAAATAGATATAATTATATAATAAAACCCTCGTTTACCCATCACACAACTCCAAAATTATTAATTCATGATCAATCTTCTTTCAGATCCCCATTTACTTCTCCTATTCTTATATTATTTTAAAGCAAACCCAGACTTTGTATCATTTCATTAATAAATATTTCAGTGTGCATCACTAAAGATACTCTCTGTTTAACATAGCCATAATTGTATTACTGCACCCAAAGTTAACAAAAATTTCTTAACACCATCAAATATACAGTGTTCAGATTTCCAATAGTCTCAAAGATGCCATAAAATAACAATGACATATATTTTTGTTTTGAATCCAGATCCAAATAGGCTTGGGACTTTTAATTCATCTTTTATTGTTATTTTTTTCTCCTCTCATGGCCACCTCTCTGGGGATGATTACATCATAGGTCTAAAATTCCTGCCCCAAATGTACATATGTTTCACTTTGCTGACACCACATAAATTCCATGAATACAAGATGGAGGAATCAGGAGGGACTTAGCATTCACTTCTAATTGGAACCATCAGACTGCTATGTGCGGGTGGGGCTCAAACTGCCGACATACTATAAATTCACAAGATTCTCAGCAGGGGCTGGGGGCGGGGCTGGGACCCTTTTGATTGCAACCTCTCAGGGAACATTGTGTTCTCGGGTTCTCTCCCCTTTGCTAATTCAGCATCTATTCTGCCAGCACAGGGAGGGCTAGGGGACAGATTTGTTTTCAGAATGGACTCTCTCTCCTTCCAAAGTAGTTTCATGGCTCCATCAATCTCCACAAAGTTCTTGACCTCCCCTAGACACCCATGCTCAACCATCCCAATCATCAGCTGTTCACACACATGGTTGACTGTTTCGTGACAATCAGCCAAGGCCACAGAAGATGCCTTGAGTGCTCAGGCAACCAACCTTGATAGGAATGTGTTGAGGGAGGGCTGGAAGAAGGAGTGGGGGTGTCTCTGGTGCTGCAGCACCTCCAAGGAGATGCTGCACCTGTCTTCCCACATCCAAACCCAGTCACTGCCACACCTGAGCTTTATGTGAAAGCCACTTCAGGCAACTGGCCCCTTTCTAGACACTGGAGCCCTCCAGAACTGTACAAGCCAGCCAAAGCCTTGCTTCTCAAAGTGTGGTCCATGGACAGCAGCAGCTGGTTGTTTGTTGAAAATGCAGAGTCTCAGCCCACCCCCAACCCAATCCAACTGAATTAGAAACTAATGTTAACAAGATCCCCAGGGGAATTTATGTGCATGTTAGTTTGAGAAGCATAAAAGCAAGAATAAGTTTCTGAAGAAGGAATGAAGTCTGGGAGCTTGAGAGCTAGGACCATTTTCCTATATATCCATGCATTACAAAAGCTTCCGTGAGGGCCTCTTGCTTCTTACAAATGTGAAGGTGGAGCCCAGGAGAATTGGCAACCTTGTAATCAGGACTAATCGGTCTCAAAATGGAAAATGAGGTTCTTCTCTGCTTGTGCCCAAGGGTACAGTCCCAGGAGCCCACTCTTAATTCCCACCAGTGCCCTCAGAGATCTCTTTTCAGGGAGAACTTGTTTTTAAATGAGAGTCAATGGACCAGGTCCGGAAGCTGTCAGACGCAGAAATTCTGGTGCTCATGACTGTTATAATTAAAATCATCCAGTTGACTAAATTGGCCGAAAAGGAACCAGGCCCACATGATTGCCATTCAAAGGGAGCAAAATAGCTCCTAATTTGTTAATTAAAAATATGAATGCATTCCACACAGAATGGCTGTGTGTTAAATTCTATTCAGATACCATTAGAAAACAAATAAGCTCCGGGCTTTTGATTAGAGGGACTTGGTTCCCCAAATCTGTGTGGATTTGGTTGGGCTCTTTTCAGAGAACAAATTCAGAGCTTGCAAAGACCTTGCAGAGAAGTCAAATTCCTGGGGAGTCTTCTCTAGTAAATCAATTTGGTAATTAGAAAACCAGCCAGCAGATTAGATTTGCTCTCTATTTCTTCAATCATACTGATGAGGCTGGTTCAAAGAATATATATTTCCAGGGAAATGGTTGAGACAGTCTCTGCCTGTTCAAAATTCATCCACAATGGAAACTGATGGTTTGAAGCAGGAGGGAAGGAAGAAACAGGCAAAAGAAAACTGAGTTTATGGAGGAGGATAGGGGTAGAGGCCACACCTGATTCTTACTCAATCCTGCCCCTTTCTGTCACCAGTTTTGAATTCCTGGCTTTGCCAACTAAGCAGCCATGGGTCAGACTGGTGAGCTTCAGTTTTTTCTCAGAATAAAAGGCGGGTTTTCATGCTCTCCGAGTGCCCTGCCAATACTAATGTCCTGCCATTTCTCAGGCCTTTAGTGTCCCCAAGGCTGCCTATCTTAAGCTCTCCACCATCAAACAAGTCTGGATTCTCAAGTGGCTCACTGGGGCCCAATGCTCTGAGGCCAGTTCAGATTGCTTATAGCCTGAGGATGGATTTGAAGGGCTCTCTCTCTAGAGGAGCTGGGTTAATTTCCTCTGCCTCCATGGGATTTGTGCATTACTGGGCCCCAAGGTTTTTTCTCAGTAAACTGTAGAGCCTTATGGCACTTTCTCCTTTCTGTCACCCACCCTGCCTCTTTTCCCCTCCTTCTTCAATGGCTGGATTCTGCTTTCATGTTGCCAACTCCTAGCTTATATACATGTGTCTTGGGGACATGGGGACACGTTTGAGACCCAGCCCACCATGGAAATCTGGGCTGACCAAAGGCACATGACCTGGCACATTGGACTACATGCTGTGTTTGTGCTTTTAGCCCACTACAAGCATTTATAATGATTCAGTTCACCAAGTTCTCATGAGTGAAAAAACTGCACAGGGCCTTTGATCTCACTCCCACCCCTGGACAGGGGCCAGTAACGCCCTCTCAGGGGGGATGCAGCCTACCCAGGGCATCGCCTGCCTTCGAAGGCACCCGAGCAGCAGGTCGGCATTTTCAGCAGGTCAGTGGTCTGTGGGGAGCATTTTTCTAAAACAGCAGCAGCTCAGGGTTGTGTCTGGATGTATTTATTTTATAGACTCACTTGGTGTTCTTTCAAAGTATGGAAGCTGTGGCTTTGCCTTTATTAGAATGAATCATTTTAACACCGTTTAAAATGAGTCGCCAGAAATGTGCTGTCTATATGTCTTGCTTTTTATTCACCAAGAGAGAAGCTAGGGAACATAAGAGGTCAAGGGCATACACTTGAACTCAGGTTGACTGGGTTCTAACTGCAGCTCCACCAACTTACTGTGAACCCTAAGCAAGTTACTTAATTTGGCAGATGCTGCCAGTTCCTTTGCTTGCACGCACTTTGGCAACTCACCATCCCCATGCAAGCTGGCAGCTCCTTACTGCAAGAACCTGCAAGAAGCCTGAGGGTTTTTCTCTGGCTACAGGAGCAAATACAACTTTCCACAGGGCAGGACAAAAGTGCCAAGAAAGTCAAGACTCCCCAGAGCAGTCTTCAGCCAATGAGATCAGGAGTCAAAGACAAATCCCTTAGCTCACTTGTTCTTGGGTGGGACAACTTTGAGGTGAGTTCTACAGTCTCCCAGAGTTCCCCAGGAGGATTGGGTCCCAGTTGCTCACAACTGTCACCTTCTTAGTACTGCTTTCACTCCTCACTTCTGCTTCTTCCTGATGACTTCTGCAATCATCGCTTTTCATTTACCACTTGCATCAAATCTCTGCTCAGGGTCTGATTGTGAAGGAGACACAACTAAATCATTTACCCTTTGAGTTTAGCTACCTGTAAAATTTGGGTAATAACAGCACCTTCCTCATAGGAATCAACACTGATGACTGAATGAGATGAGGCATGTAAAGCACTTAGCACAGTGCTTGGCACATAGCAAGCACTCTGTAAGTTTGAGAAATTTAATATTATCAAATAATAGACTTAATAATCTAAAGACTTCTCCTTTCCATTCTTAGAGTCCTCCCCTTGCAGTCCTCACCAATTCATGGGATCTTGTTCTTTTTATTCAATTTATACCTCACACACACAATGTCCCCCTCCAAAAAAAAACCCCACAAAAACAGATCTTTAATGTGACTTAGACAACGTTTATAGTGGTTTCAGCTCATTCTTTTGGCTGGCACTTATTTTGAGGAGCCATTTTTATGAGTCCAAATAATGAGATAGAAGGTTCTCTGGATGCTACATACTTCCTATAGCTCCCTAGCACCCCAAGCCTGCACCTCTGAGTACGGGTACATGAAGACCATCACCTCTCATTTCTTCACTAGAAGAATGGAGAACTGCTATTTGCTGAAACTGTGAGAAAGCCAAGGCCTGTCTCTTAATGCTTCTGTGTCACACATCTCCCCAGAAGCCAGAAGAGTCCTGAGACATCAGGGAAATAGAATCCACGAAGAGTCATGCTAAGTTCTGTGGAACCTCATCAGAGTTCTAGAAACTTGACTTCTCCTCATCAAACTAAAACAAAACAAGCCAGCTTTAGTGTGTAAACAACCACCACACACACACACACACACACACCTCTATTTCTCCCAACCATTGATCACCAAACCTCAGTAGAGCTCTTGCTCACACAGTTTGGAGGGTGTTTTAGTTATCTATTGCTGCATAACAGACCATCACAAAACTTGTGGCTTAAAACATCCACAATTGATTGTTTCTCTCAGGACTCTGTGGGTAGACTGGAAAGATCTTCTGTCAGTCCAGGTCACTCATGCAGCTGCAAATATCTAGAGGCTCAAACAGAGCTGGAATGTCCAAGAATGGCTCACTCAGAGTCGTATTAGTTTCACTGGCTGTTAGCGGGTAACCATGGTTCTCTTCCACATGACCTATCCACATACTAGTCAGGATTCCTCACAGGATGGTTACTGGTACCAACTGGAAGCATTCCAAGAGGACAAATTCTAATATGGAAGTGCTCATTAAGCCTCTGCTTGTATGATGCTTTCTCATGTCCCTCTGGCCAAAGCAAGTCATGTGGATAAGCATGCAGAATCAATGTAGCAAAGGACTACACAAAAACATGAATACTCAGATCTGTGTTCATTGGGGGGCCACCAATGTAACAAGTTACCCCAGAGGTCTCCCCTTTGTAAAGCCTCTTTAATCAATCACATACACATCATCAATCTCCCAGAATATATAATCAAAGCAACCATGGGTTTCCATCATCATCTCATCATCATCAATCCATGTATCTTTACTCTGATGAGGTTGACTCACTCACCCAAACACATTAGGTGAAAAAGCCACTGAGTTACTGAATCCATTGGATTCTTTTGATTGAAAGTCACAAAAACTCAATTCAAACTATAAAACGTGAATTTATTGGTTCATGAAACTAAAAGTCCAGGCAATTAGTTTCAGGCATGCCTGGCTCTAGGGATTCAAAGGACATCATTAGTATTTTTTCTCTCTGTACATTCCCATTCATTTGTTCTGCCCTCCTCTGTGTTGACTTCATTGTCAGGAAAGTTTCTCTGGAATTGTGGTAAAGATGCCCCATTGGCAAGTCCAGGCTTGCATCCTACTACCTTAGAAATTCCAGCAGAAAGAGAGCTTCACTTTTAAATATTTCCAACCCATGTCCCAGAATTAAGTCTCATTGGCCAGGCTTGTGTCACATATTTATCTCTGTGTGACTAGTGGTTGGCTTCAGCTGATGGGTCAAACCTGAGTTGTGTGCTCAGCCTTCAAGTTAAGGATATGGGTATCTACCCGCCAAAACTCTATGCACTGAAATGATAGAAAGCTAGTGTATGGATCACAATTCTCCAGAGAAACAGAACCAACAAGAGTGTATGTATATACACAGAGAGATTTATTTAAGGAATTGGCACATGCAATTATGGAGGCTGGCAAGTCCAAATATACAGGGTGGTCTGGCAGGCTGAAGACCCAGAGAAGAACTAATGTTGCAGTTCCAGTCCAAAGGCCATATACTGGAGAATTCCTTCTTACTCAGGGAAGGTCCATTTTTTATTCTTTTCAGGCTTTAACTGGCTGGATGAGGCCCACCCACACTATAGAACAATCTGCTCTACTCAAAGTCAACAAATTTAAATGTTAATGTCATCCAAAAACATCCTCACAGAAACATCCAGAATAATGTTTGACCACAGATTGGCTACCATGGTCCGGCCAAGTTAATACCTACAATTAACCATCACTGATAGTTTCTCAAATGACAATTGAGATGCTATTACCAGATAAAGGGGTGGCAAAAACACAAACATCCACTAGAGTTATAAAATAAATATTGGGCTCAACAAATCTAACTTCTAGGTGTCTAGGGAACAATTACCCAGGTCTCCCCTCAGTTTTCCCTCTAGGTGCTAATTCCTGTTGCTGTTGTTGACCATTTCAGTGCTCAAAAAATAGTCTTTTTACAGGAGAAGATATAAGGCAAAGCTCAAGTCAGTAAATCTTCCTATTTGCTACTAACCCTGATTCAAAGTTCTATAAAGACAAAAGTAAACAACTATTTAATATAAATGGCAAATAATTGTTTGGTATAATAATAAATAAATATTGTCATCATCTGGTAACTCTGCATATGTTATCTAGTCATTTTAGTGGTCATTAGTTATCAAAATTAATTATTTCCAGGATGACACTTGCCTTATTTCTAACAATGGTGAAGAACAGAATGTAGTCATGCATCACTTAACAATGGAGATACATTCTGAGAAATGCAGTTAGGAGATTTTGTCATTGTTCAAACATCACCAGAGTGCACTTACACAAATTTTGTCATTGTTCAAACATCACCAAGAGTGCACTTACACTACACACCTAGACTGTATGGTATAACCTATTGTTCCTAAGTTACAAACCTCTACAGTATTTTACTGTACTGAATACTGTAAGAAACTGTAATGCAATGGTATTTGTATACCTAAACATATTTAAACATAGAAAAAGTACATTAAAGATATGGTATAAAAGATAAAAAATGGCACTCTCATATAGGGCACTCAGCATGAATGGAATTGCAGGACTGGAAGTAGCTCTGGGTGAGTCAGTAAGTGAGTGGTAAGTGAATGTGAAGGCCTGGGATGTTACTATACATCACTGCAGACTTTATAAACACTATAAATGTAGGCTACACTAACTTTATAAAACAACACAAGGTTAAATCAAGCATGAGAGGAAATGATGCAATTATGAGGCACAGTAAACATGAGATATAAGAGGCTACTGCTAGTGTAACAGAGCATATTGTTTAGAGCAAACTTTTTTTAATATAAGTAGAAAGGATACACTCTAAAATAACGATGAAAAGTTTAATATAGTAAATACATAAACCAGTAATATAGTCATTTATTATCATTATCAAGTATTATGTTCATAATTGTATGTGCTATATATTCTTACATGACTGGCAGCGCAATAGGTTTATATATGCCAGCATCACATGAGTAATGCATTGTGCTATGATATTACAATGATTCAGTGTCAGTTAGTGATAGGAATTTTTCAGCTCCATTATAATGCCAAGGGACCACTGTCATACATGTGGTTCATCATTGACCAAAACATCGCTATATAGCACATGACTATATTCATACAAAATGATGAGTGCTAAGAAGTGGGGGATATTTCCTTCTGACAGCAGGAACCTGTTGCCACACATTATATGAACTGTTGGCACAAATGCTAAGCAGGACTGTTGCACATTTGTCCCTAGCAGGCAATCCCAGGAAGCCGAGGACATTGTAACTTTCTTCAGGGGACACTGGAATAGCCCCTTGAAGCAGGATAAGAGATGAGAAGAAATAGAAGTAAAGAGGATATGAATTCATTACAAGGTCATCAAAAAGTGAGAGGCTCAAGACACTGTGAGCAAAAGAGAGCTAAGACATCAGCTCCACAGGGTTTTCTGAAACTGGAATGGCCCTTCAAGTTGTCCCACACTGAGCTGAAATGGCCAAGCCTTTACAGTGTCACATTGATTAGTCATTACATGTGAGCTGCTCCAGGAAGATGTGTGACCTAGGGTCTCTACCACTGAGGACAATTCTTGAAGATGCAGAGACTTAATACCACTTTCAGCAGCTGGGGTCAACCAGTCCCTAGCTAAAAGGGACCTGAGAGGAGCATCACAATGCTCACCCCAAGTGTTATCACACACCAATCTTTACAGAAGATATTAATATGTAATGAAAACAGTGCTTGTTATTGCAACTTATATGCCACAAATTTCTCCTGTAACACCTTAACCTTCATTATAGCAGAATGTCCTGTCAGAGATTAAACTTGTGTTTTCACCTCTACTGTATTTAGATAAATATGAGAGAAACTTGTAGGCTCCCTTGGGGAGTATGAGTCACCACTGAGGCAAGACGTCTCACCAGTCTGGTAGAATCAGACTTCGTATTTAAGGATAAAAAATGGGGCAGCCAGCCAAGGTGGGCCTCCCTGAATCCAGCGTATTAAAGGGATTTTGTGATTTAAAGGTTTGTGCCCTTTTAGATAATCAAGTCAATTGTCTGAAAAAAAGGGTGAGATCAGCCCTTTGTGGTTGAAGGCCATAAAGCAGACGTTCTGGTCCCTAGGGAGCAATCAGGGGCAGGGAATGGTCAGAGAGGAGACTTCAGGCCCCTAGCTTGTCTCAGGGTTGGTTTGCGGACCAAGAGGTTAAGAGGCCTTTGGATGTGGGAATCAGGTATCGTGAGACTATCCAGAACAGGGACTGCATCCCCCTTAACATACAGGAGACTCACAGCCTGGCCACTAACACAGCTGGATGCTATTCATTTCTGTGCATTGGGAAAAAGCCTGATGAATTCCCTAATTTCCAGTTGCCCTTGAAGTCACAGGCCTACTTGTCCTCAGTCTTGGTGTCTGACCCTCTATCCCATCCATCCCACCCTCCCGGCCTCCAGTAAAAGGTCTGACTTTCTGGTTTTAGAGGGATTTGAGATAGATTACCTGCCCCCCAAAAACAACTCTTCTGTTTTTCTGCCCAGTTTTACCCACAATCTTTAAATGGGAGATGAGTCTTTTTTTCCACAATAGGGAGAGGAATTTTGAATTGCAAATATTCCAAGGAAGAATAATTCCTTTGTCTGAATTCACACTAAGGTGTAAAAGACAGTGAAAAGAAGTGTCTAAAGAAAAAAAGGAGAGGACACTGATGGTGAGGGGGTGGTAGTAATAAGGCAGAAGGAGCACTAAAACAAGAAGCTGTGTATGAAGGACTTCATAATTTTGCTTAGGCCCACTCCTAATGACTGCATATAGGCTGCCGTGACTTTGTTGGCCTAGATTTGAGGTTCTCAACCCTGGCCATACCCTAGAATCCCCTGGGGAGCTTTGAAAAAAATACTGATGCCCTGATTTCTACCCAAGGCCAATTAAATCAGAACCTTTGGGGGTTATGCCTAAAATAGGGACATTTTTTAGCTCATCAATCATTCTGAAGGACAATCAATGTTAGTATATAGTCAGCTATCACTACAATATTTCTATGAAACAAACATTCAAAGAAATGAGAGAAACAAATGCATATTACCAAGTAAAGGAAGCCAATATGAAAAGGTTACATACTGTATGACTATATGACATTCTGGGAAAAGTAACTATATGTAGACAATAAAAAGAGCAGTTGTTGCCATGGTTGAGGAGAGGGTGGGGTGAATAGGCAGAGCACTGAACATTTTAGAGCAGTGAGGATACTCTGTATAATACTATAATGACAGATATATGCCATTGTCCAAACCCCTAGAATGTACACCAAGAGTGAATCCTAATGGAAACCATGGACTCTGGGTGATAATGGCATGTCAATTCATGTAGATTCATTGATTGTAACAAATGTACTACTCTAGTAAGGGCTGTTGGTAATGGGGGAGGCTGAGGGTGTGTACGGTAGAGGTTATATGGAAAATCTCTGTACTTTCCTTTTCAAGTTTGCTGTGAACCTAAACTATTTCAAAAAATAACCTATTAATAGCAACAAAAAAAGTTAAATCAAAATCCAGATATGCAGTGAATATTCATGTCCATGTATGCAACTGAGAGTTACTAAAGGTGCCTGGAGTTGACTCAGGGGCCTGGGGCAAGGACATAAGCCAGCATGTCCCAGACTGCTGTGGCCTGTAAGGTCAATGCGGGTCCTCCTTCCGTGACCTGGACGCCTTGATATAAAGCAGCAGATTCTGTGAAGATATCCCAAACAGCCTCTGTGAAGCACCTCCCAGATCCCCCCTTCCTATATGAGGCTTGCATTTCCCCAGCCACCAGGTGTCAGCTGCTGAAGACCTTCAGCCAGATTGCCTCTTGGAATTACCCAGGTCAACAGAGTTGGTTTCATCCAAAGCCATGTTGGCTCCCCATGGACAGCTGGTTACCAATGACCAGTCAAGGCTGGAGTATAAAGACCCTGCCTCCATGCTTCAATTTGGGACAACTTTGCAGGGCTATGCTGGTCCCAGAGCTTCCCGAGCGACCAACTGAGCCTGGTATAATCACATCCTACTTCATCTTCTCATATGCCTAGTCCTGCCTCCTGTACTACCCAAGAGCACTTCTCTGTATGCCTACTGCATGCAAATACCAACAAGAGCCTGCTTCCTGGGGAACTGACTCAGACAACTCCCCCTAGGGAGGAATAGTCACCAGATTCTCCAGAGATCAGACAAAAGGTGCCTTTACCTACATCACAGAACTCAGAAGCCCTAAGGCTATCCCTTGGCCACAGACCACATCTCACTGGTCTGTGTGGTACAGCAGTATACTGTGACATCAGACCCTAGGCTCATTCAGAAAAAGAGTCTTCTTCAAAAAGAAAGATTCCAGCTGCAGCTGAAGGTAGAGCCCCCAGGACAGCTCCTCCCTGCTGTTTGTGCTACAAGTGTGTATGCATGTATATTGTTTGGTTGCAGTGAATATATGTTTAAATCGGTGTATTGGTTATAATTAGAGTGGCTCTCCTTTCTTAATCGTGGAACAATTCCTTCATGCGTAATGCCTGGAATGTCATTTTCCACTGTGGAATCCTTATTCTTTAAGGCCTAGTGCCAAAGTTGGCTTCATGATGCTCCTCCCCCACTCATACCTCCCCATCCCCATTGGGATCTCTCTCTCTCTCTCTCTCTCTCTCTCTCTCTCTCTCTCTCTCTCTCAGCTGTGACACTCAGCACTTGACACTCAGCATTGAGTCTTAACTCACCATCCTTAGCATCTACTCCTCCATCTCTATCTCCTGGAGGTCAGAAGCCAGCATCCCATTCATCTGCCCAGTGCTGGTTACACAGGGGTGATAAAAGCAAGATGAATTCATGAAAAACAATACCGAGAAAGAAGCAATTTATTCTGGTCACACCACCGGAGAAAAGCACCTTAACCCAGCCTCAGGGGTTCCTGCACCATAGAAGATTCCTGGAGCTATACAATTCCTAGCATTCAGAAGAAAACAGACCTATGTGCACCTCTCCTCCCTGACACCCACACATGGTTAGCAAATCCTCCAGGCAAGGTATCTGATTTCCCCAGCAATTGGAAAAGACTGGAGCACAGCTGCCCCTACCCCAGCATGGAGAAGAAGCGCCTAGACCTCCCTTTCCACCCCCTCACCCTTCTTAGTATAGAGCCTGCTTGCATGGCTAGCTTCGGAGTGTCCAGGGCTCAGCTGCTTTGAACAGACATAGCATGTGTTATTTCAACTGATCAACTTATCAACACACAGTTTGATACATGTTTTGGGCAGGTGTTCACCCAGGGGAAAAGCCATGTATTTTTCTCTTGAAATAAATTTAAGTAGAATGGCTTACCTTGCTGAAGCACCTTCCTTCCCCCTCCTACACTGCAGCACCCTTTCCACTCACCCCTATCCTCTGGGATGGTCTCGATAGGTGGGGGGATGAGGCAGGGTTAGGTACTTCCTAATCCCCTTTCTAAAACCACAGCTGAAGCAGCCAAATGGGCCTGCACTTTTAAAGAGTCTTTCAGACAGCAGCATGTGTTTGGGGAATCTCATTTTTTAAATGCCCTCTGCAGTTACTACCCCAGAGAGTGAAAGAGCATGGACTCCTAGCCTAGACTCAGCATGCACAGGACTAGGGAAACCCCACAGGAAGAAGGGCTCCTGCCAGAGAAATATTCCTCCAGTACGAAGCTCTGCAGTGGAGTCCAAGCAGGGGCTCAGGCCTCATCCTTCTGGGACCTGCATTCCTCAAGGGAGAAATAATTGGCCTGTCTATAGAGCATCTGGATTCAAACAAAGCTTAAAAACACATGCATCCCCATGAATTCTATAAATGTAGAATTATAAATGATGGCCTACCACCACGTACACACACGTGAATGCACAGCACTGAAGGCTGCCTCTGCTTCTGTTTCCCAGATCCGCCTGATTCAAATAAACCCACTCTTATTTCAACTGGAGTCAATCAGGGTGGAAAATACCCTGTTCCATTGGTGCAGGTCCAAACTGTCACCATTTGGCATCCTGACATAACACCGATGTCCCCATCAGCTGTTCCACGTCAGCCAAAGGGGGCCTCCCCCAGGCAACAAATCAGAGATTCATTAACCAGCAAAGCCTCAGGGAAGGATGAGCGACCTCATGTGGGCCTCCACTACCCCATCCCCCTAACCTCCCCACTCCCTTCTGCTACACAAACAGGCTCACAACAACTAGATTGGATTCAGATCTCGTATATGAAGAAATTCAGATATGACAGCAGCGCCTCGCCAGACCTCAGGTAAGGACCAAGCCCTGAAAAGCAGTTAGGCTGCCTTGGTAATAACCACTCGTAATATCTGACAGAACCCACACTGGTCACAGAAGAGGATGCCACATGAAAAGAAGCATTACACAGGCCTCTTGGGCCCAGGGCTAGGGGAGAGGCTCAGCACAAATCAGAAACATTTTCCACAAGACGCTGCTATTCAAGTACTGGGAAATCAACAGGGGCTGTTTTCCTGACCTCCTGGGAGTTGCTATTATTCCCTGGGCAGTGCAGCATCAAGGCCAGCTTAACCCGAATTCACTGAGCGTTTGGCATTTCTGAACTCAGGCCTTGGGTGGGTGGGAGCAAAAACCTATGCTGATTATAAGAGTGAGCTGTGGGGCTCCATGGAGTGACATTCAAAATATTTAACAACTGGACAGCTCGCGCCTTGACCATTCAGAATGAGTGCTAGCTTAGCCATGGGGCAGGGACCTGTGCCTTGAGTTAAATCAGAGCAGCCAGGGTGGAGGGGTACTTAGGGCAACTGACTCAGAAGTATTTCAATACTCTAGTAACTAGGAAACTGTTGGTATGTACCGAAGTCCAGAAGTTCCTGTATGAGGCAAGCTTGGTGGCACCATAGCATTTCATCCTTTGGTGTCCAGGACAGCCCTGAGTCTCACTCCTAAGCCTAAAACTTCAAGATTTGGGGACATGCTCTTGTAGACAGAATTGAATGATTGGGTCCTCCAAGGCTCATGCCTACCTAAAGCAGAAGCTTACAACTTGGGGTTTCCAGTGTGTTTCACCAAGCCTGGATTTTAAATTTTGAGTATCTCTAGACACTTTCAACCACTTGTGACAGATACCCAACAGATGGCTCTGCCAATTCTCCCCCTTTCCCCTACCCAAATTCTTGTCCTCATCTTCTCATTGCCACAACCATTGTCCTAACCAGGAAGAAAGCGCTAGATTCTAGATAGATTTAAGTGGTGACAGGTATCTCTACAAGCTCTTTCTCCCAGCCCCAGCCTCTAGTTGGCTTAGCCTCAAGCACATATAGGCGTCTTAGCAGCCACAGTCACTTGAGGACATTGGGTTCCAAGTTCTTGCCTTTTTTATATAAAGCAGCTTTGCCATAGGAGAACTTGTGACATCTCAGCAAAGATAGGTGACCTCCACCCAGTGGTCACCTTGTTTTAAAGCAACAGATGTTGAGTTTGTAAATATGTATCTAAAATGACACAGTTAGTGTAGCTTGAAATCTCATGGGCTAGGATGGAGACAAATGAGGCGTATGCAATTTACTTCATGTTGCTCTTATTCAATTTCCCCACCAGTAAAATCAGCCACTATAGCTTCTCTGTACCTCAGTTTACTCACTCATGAAATGGACAGATTACATCCTGGAAACGGGATAATCCTGTATCACAGGGTTATTGTGAGGATCAAATGGTGTTGTACATGAAAGTGAGCCCCATGAGCTGTAAAAAAAGACACCCCAAATGAACTCCAAAGTAGACCCAACCACTGCACAGCTAAGACTTGTTCTGCCAAGTCTGTTCTCTTGAGGGCAGTGTGCCAAATTTCTTCAGCTGGCATTGCTGGAATGCAATTTTCAAGGACAAAACAGCCCCAGTTCTCAGGCAAGGACCCGCCACAAGACAGCTTCAGCATTTCTATAAAATAGATTGTTCGGGCTCTGGTGGCCTGGCTGACAGCAGGGCCAGGAGGGTGTGTGCATGTCTTTGCACACACGCAATGAAATGCTCTCATAACAGCTGGCCTCAGCCAAGAATCCATGCTCACCCTAAAGACCCCATCCCTACTGGCAAGAGGCGGATGGATGCAAGGAAGGGGAGGAGGGAGAGAGAGAGCTATGCAGTGAAAAATGGGGCTTAGCAAAGAGATATCTGAGGTACTGATCTGTCTCTCTTTGCAGCTAACATAATAGACCTCTGGGTGGGCTCAGAGAGCTTCCCCCACCCCCAACCTCCAGCCCGTGACACAGATAAGGACCTGGAGGACTGCTCCGAGCTGCTGTGTGTGCCCTGGGCCAGCCGGCAGCGAGGCCAGCCTGGTGTGAGTGGCAGCAAAGATAAACGGTGACCGCACGGGCATTGACTGCCCCGACACAAAGGCCACCTCTCCCCAAGTCCCTCTGAGCCCAGATGGTCAGGGAAGCCCTTCCCACCTCACAAAGAGGATCACTGCATGTCTTTTTCTTTTAAAACAGAATTTTTAAAAAGCTATTGCTCACAAAGGACCTGGATGAAAAATAAACCCTGAAAAAACCAGCCTCTCCTCGCTCAGCAGCCCGGCATTTCTTCCGACTGTCAGACTTAGCAGATTGCTTTCTGGAAAGGATCCAATTGGCAAGACCTGCCGCTGTGCAAATGAAATTTTAAAACCCCGCTCCTTGTTGCACTCAAAGAGCTTTTCTCTCTCTGCTTGTTCTACACGGCCTTGTAGAATTATTCTCTTGTCTCTTGTTGTATCGGAAAACTAATATTCTCCCGCTTCCCACCCCACATGAGGGATCCTCACCCCAGCTGGGGATTTGGGTAATCAGGGGCAGCTAGAGCACCACTCTAGACCCACATCTTGACTCCCCACCTGGGCTTCATCTCACAGAATCACCTTCTAATTAGGAAGAGAGACACGCTCCTGAAGAGAATAAACATTTCCAGGCTGCCTCCTTCCCTCCCTGGCCCCCACCCTCACCCTCCATAATGAGATAAGTGTTTGGGGATGAGGGAGAGAGGATAACGCAGACGTTCTTCACACATGGTTTGACACCCGTCAGGGCCCATGACACTAGCTCTGTGGCTGGCATCCCTTGGTGAAAAGTCAGTGGAAAAATAGCCACAGGACTTGTCTGGGTTTGACAAGCTGCCTCAGCATGTGATGAACTTATAGAGAGGAGACAGTGTGATGTGTCAGGAGAGTCCCAGGCCCGGAGCTGGGCTAACTGAGTTCAAATTCTAAGTCTGCCACACATAGCACCAACCAGGCATTATGCTAAGCTCCAACGTGTTCTGTTCTGCTGTCCTCTGTAGGGCACCGAGGTAGGCGATAGTTGGTCAAATCCTTGCCTCATGGAATAAATTGTATTATTGGCCCCCATTCTTTACTCCTCACTGTAGCCATGCCCTTCATCTTGAGAATCTGCAACCTTTCTCATTAAAGGGGACAAGTATATTTCCCCACCTTATGACTCTAGTTTCAACCCTCTGCCTGCTTTGCACTGGAGCAAAAGAGACAATGTCCCCCCATGCCCGCTTCCACCCTCCCAAGCATAGTCTCAAAAGGCAAGCCCTGTTCTGCTAACCCACTTATGTCCCATGAAAAGAGCTTCCTCTGATGGTTGCTTCCCTCTCAGCCTAGACCTTCAGTGAGCACATATGAAGCAGACCCCTTATAAATGCCTTTTGGATGAGGACATCCCTTCCTCCACTAGATACAACCTGTATTCTACATTTTGATAAAAGGTACCCATTGCAGCAATCCTGAAGATGTCTTAAATTCCACCCCTGCCCTATTTGGACAAGGACATTGATACCTAATTATTCATTCATTCATTGCTCACATATTTACTGAGCACCTATTGTGTGTTAGGAGCTGGGCCAAACACCCTCCCAAAAAACATGGGCTGCCAGGGAATGACAATATCATCCTCCAGTAAGGGGAGTCCATGATCAGTTGATCCATCAATATGTAAGTTCTGATTTCTTCAGCCATAAGATGTTAAAAAAGGAGGGAGAGAAGGAAAGGCAGATAGTGTGTTAAAGAGAGCATAGCTGATGGATTAAATTAAGAATATGAAGATAACAACTGCTGAATGAGGGGGGCACAGGCTACTCACATAGGGTTGGCAGGTAGTTCCCCAGCATCCAAGCTTCACAGATTTCAGAAACAAGGTGTCCCCTCAATGAACTGAGGTAAGGTAGTCCTCTATCCCCAGTCACAAGTTAGCAGGAGATAGAGAGCCGGGCAGCAAGCACCTATTCCATACAAGGTGGCTGGGGTGGAGATCACTAATTTTTGGAGGGCTCAGCTCTAGGTGGTTACTTAAAAGTGCCCCAGGAATCCAAAGCAGGAATTTGGGCAGGAATCCTAAATTCAAGTTTTTACCTAAATGCCCAGACTCTGAGTGTAAGTAGGGTTGTCATACTATAAAATGCCTAGGCAGCACTCCAATAACATTTTTCTCCTCACAGGCAGGTAGGCAGGCTGCCGTATTAAAGGAATACATCAAATGTGAATGATGGCATCCTGATTTCAGAAATGGCAAAATGCACAAAGAAAGTGTGTATCAATGAGCAGAGTAGCCCATTCTCCATTGTGCTATAGTGCTAGGGCACTATCCACTGAGAATACAAAGACATAGAACCTGAGTTGGGGGTTCAAAGCACAGATACCAGAAATAACCCCCAGAGCTTTTTGTTTTCAATGATTCAAAGACCTTGCTTAAGTCTCCAAATGATGTGACATGCCCCATATAGGCCACCAAAATTTCACCCAATGCTTTCTTAATTCAAGAGCCTTTCCACAAGCAAAGGCTGTGCCATGCATTCAGTAGGGGAGGCCAGCTGCTTGAACCATCCCAAAGCCAGGGCTTCAACACCCATACAGCCCTACAGTTCAAATAGCTGTGGAAAGGGAAGCCTGCTGCTGAAGGCCATGCCTGGCTACAGAGTGCCCCACAAGCCAAGGGCCCCTGGAGAAGAAGGAACAAATCTGGGGACCCAGAGAAGCAGCTCTCATCCCGAGACATTCTGTTGCATCAGAGCAAAGTAGAGTCAATGGCAAAATGCCTGGCCGATTCTCACAGGCATCAGTGTTCAAAAGTGATCAAATCCGAGGACAAACGGAGGATAGCCCAGAGCCAAGACTACAGCAGGTCAATTATTCTAGAAAGGGCAGTCAAAAGCTGGGGATGGACTCAGCTAGGGTCCCAGAAACACAGGATGGTGGGATACACCAGGAGTTCCAAGACTCAGCAGAAAGAGTCAGTGGTGCCTTGGGATCATGGTGAGGAGGCAGCAAGGTTGTTCTCACCAGGCTTTTTAATGTCCAGGTGGAAACTCAGATAATTTTTCCACAACTCCTACTAGCTTGTAGGGAAAATGCCTGTAACTATTTTGCCAGCTGGACTCCTCCCAATTCCTGTGTAAGTTCATGGCTAAGCCTGGAAATAGAGCCTCCAACTATCCCAGCTAGGGCAGGGCTAACTCCCACTACACATCCAAATTTCAGTGTCCCAGCAGGTATTATCAGCAGTGCTCTTGAAACAGCAACAGCTCAGAGATATTCTGGACTCTCAGTCATCTAGTATTACCAGGTACACATGTTCCTGTTATTCAACTCTTGACATACTTCAAGACTATTAGCAAATAACCACAGCCCCGAACACTCACTCTCAGTTCTCCCACTGGCCGGCCTCTCTAGACACCAACCCCCTGCCCCCAAGGACCCATGGACCCTGCACAGATCAGCAAGTAAAGAGTTAATGTTCATAGCACAGGTGCCAATGTTCATCTTGATTGGTCAGGGACAGTGGCCCCTACCAGTTGTTAAATGTTTGAACATGCTTCCTGGCTATATTGACAATGTTAACTGCAGTGCTGTGTCCAGTTAATCATGGCCTGGCATGTGCAGCAGCTGTTCCCCACCAAAGGACAAGCCCTTCCCGACAGCCAATAGGATAAGGATCATGTCTCCTGCATGTTGGCCCTTCAAAGGAACCCAACACACCCACCCAGCCAACCCTTCACCCTGTCCTGGCTCAGCTCCATTAGATCTTTGGATCTATGACTCAGTAGGGTAAATCCAACTTGAACTTTGACATTCCCGTGAGCAGTGATAAGCATCACGAAGCTTGCCCACCTTTTCACAATGGGCCCTGGTCTAATCCCCAGAGAGGACACTAACAGTATTCAAGCAACAAATATCAACCTCCTATATTCACCTGCATGCATCAAGGAGGCCTTGCCCAAGCTGAGCAATTCCAAACCGAACACCTGTCATCACCTCGTCCCCCCTGCCTGTTGCCCACTCCCTGGGTTTATGGATAATCTGTGCTACTGTGTAGTAGGGAATTACCGCTTTAGTTTCATGTCAATTGGGTACTTACCCCAGTTTTTGCCAAAATCACCTATTTGATGATCCTGGTCATTTAGGCATATCAGATGGTGAGGAGAATGTGCCCAGGGAAGGTGGCTCACTTGAGGCCAGCCCAGATCTGGGCCTCCTTGGATGGTCACAGCTGGAGGAAGTCCACTGTCAGGGGCAGAGCTCTCAAGTTAGTGCCTTCTCACCCCTCAAAGTCAGTCACCACTCTCACTCTCACCTTGACCAGAGTTGTTTCTGAACAGGGAGACTCTGTGGTTGAGGCTGGTACTGCTGGTGCTGAGGCTTGGATTCTCTTGGAGTAGGATGGCCATGACAGCTCTAAAAGGCTAAGATCCAGGGACAGTCTGGTCAGGCCTTCTCGAGGCAGAGGTGGGCGATATCTTTGACCAGTCAAACGCCCAGGTGCAGACCTGATACCTGACTCACTGGATTCTCTTCCTGTTGAAGTCAGCTGTTGAGCAGTTAGGAGAGAGAAGTAGGGAGCATCAGCTGTAATATTATATCTGGCAAACCCAGGAACCACATCCTCGATGTTACTGACTGAGCCAGAAGCAATCCCCCTCAGGAAATAGCTGACACTGTTCACTTCGGGCTCTTAAAATTTCTAAGGTTAAGGACAGATGCTCTCACAGCTGGTTCAGGGCTGCAAAGGTCAGGGGTTCCTGCGAATACAACTTGAGGGAATAAATCAAGACACTATTCAGGTAAATGCCGACACCTCTTTCAAGAGGTCATTCATGGTTAGAGGAAAGCAGAGGGGCTGAGGGTTCCAAGGGCTTTCTATGGACCTGAACTTTTTGAAGCACATCTAGAGGATAATCTTCAGATTGTAAGGTAAAATAGTTTTTGATCTTTTCAATCATTTTTTTAAATCATGTTGAGCACCAACTATATATCAAACACCATCATAGATCTGGGAGATGAAGCGGAGTAGAGGTCATGATTAGCTACAGAGACAGAATCCACTTTCACTATTTGAGGAGAAAAGTATATACTGGCAGAGTCTGGCAGGGTTGTAGAAGCAAGTTCTAGACTAAGCTTTTGGGAGCAACTAACTTCCCAAACCGTATTGTGGGAGTGAGTTGCCAAAGCTCTGCTGTGATGAGAACCCCTTATGGTCAGAAAACTGCTGCCTTGGAGGTTAAAACACACAGACTAGGCTACAACCCACTCAAATAAAACAGGTGCCCAGTGGGCTGCCTGTCATGGAACACATGTGAGTCAGTGCCTGAGTCTGAGACGGTGAATTCTCTAATTGATGAAACAAAAACATCTCCAGAACCCTACTGTCTGTGGCACAAGTCAATACACTATATTTGCCACACATGATGGACGAAGACAGACCTGGTCCCTTCGCCCAAGGAGCTCACATCCTAGATGAGGAAATGGACATTAAATATTCCAGTTACCTAATGAGTTATCTGAGGAGGACTGGTAGAAGCTTGAAGAAGGGGAAGTATAGGGTGATATAACACAGAGAATGTGGCTCAGTAGGAAGGGGACAGGGCAGGGAAGATTTGCCTGAGGAGATGGCTTGAAGATTGAGAAGGAGTTAGTCTGATAAGAGGGTAGGAGTAGAACCTGCCAGACAGAGGGAATAATGTGTACATAGGCTCAGAGTCAGGAAAGGAGCATGGCATTTCCAGTCCTTGTGATTGAACCCTTGAAGGATGGATAGAATAATTGGTGTGATGCAGGGAAGCTGTTTTGCAGCATGCATGAAGACATAGATGCAGCTCATGGCTGGTCAGGAGTGCACTTGTCCGAGGAGAACAGCTTATGTCGGCAACATTGAGAGACAGGCAAACCCGGAATTGATAGTAATAGGCACTTACCTGGTGCCTCCTTGTTGTCATGTACCTGTTGAAACACATTTCATCAATTTCCACTCATCTCTCCTCACAACACCATGCTCTTAGTATTCTCATTTTCAGATGAGGCAACTGAGGCATGCAAAGGTTGGGTAACTGTCTCCGCCCATAGCCATACAGGTAATTAAGTGGTAAAGCCACAATTCAAAACCCAGAGAGTTCACACTACAGGGTCTGTAATCTCAACCTGTGTTGCACTATCTTTGCAACAAAGGAGAAGTTTGGGGCCACATGGTAGAGGGCTTTGGAATGTCACGAGGAGAGCTTCTGGAGTAGTGTTAAAGGTTAAAATAGAATTAACAATATAAGTCAGAATTCAGTAAGTAGCAAATAAGCGGAGGAGCAGAAATATGCTAAGGAGTTTGTAGCAGGTGGTATGGGTTCCCCACCTCTGTCCTCGTCCTCACTATGTCAGTGCACACAGTCCTTCCCCAGCAGCCGGCATCTGCATCTATTTTCCTGAGAGTTTTCTCTTGGCTGCCAAAGCCTACTCTGCCCACCCATTCAGCTGGCTGGAAATGCCAGGGAATTACCACCACCCAGGAGCAGCCTCAGCCGATGACTGATGAGAAAATTGAAGGACAAAATACCCTAGTTCCCTTGCCCCAAGAGTTTCCCCCTTGGGATTCAGCCTCAGTCATCCACAGCAGTAATTGGCATGATAGCATACTCACAATTGCTGTCTTCCTTTCTTTGTCCCATGTTCCTACCCACTACCAGTGCTCCCTGGGGTCACCTCCCAGACAAGATTATTTCCACTCAAATCCTTGTCAGAGGAGGTGGAAATTGAGAATAGGTACAATTCTGATGTTAGGTCACATAAAGGATCAAGTATCATTTCAGGTGAAGAAGGGACCATCTGGTATCCACACGCTGAGGCAGAGGGTCTAAAGTAGCTGTTCACCATCTACGCAGGCCTTGGTGTGTGTTTTTCCCCAGCAGGGGTCTCCTATACAGTTCTGGTCCCCCCGCCCTGTTAGATCTTCACTTACTCTCACACCAAGCCTCAATCCATTCTAAGGACCAATTGGTCCCAAGTGGCCAAGCTGCCTCTGTGAAGGACACACTCAGTTTTCTTTTTCAAGGCTCTGTTTGAATTTGGGACTTCACCCTGCTTCCACCCAAGGTAACTAGGAAAACATCAATAACTTGGCTACTGCAGCTTCCTAACCCTCCTATCACTGCCCTCACAGCTGAGCAGGATAGGAGGGGGTACTTATCTCAACTCTTCCCTGCAGAGCCCTCCAGGGGCGCATATGAACTTATAGTGCAACAAGTTGATTTTCCAAAGGTATACACAAAAAATATATGTATCCCCATCCCCCATTCTCTTGAACTGTGACTGAACACACTCTTCCACCAAAAGGTGGGTCTATGTTCTCTTCTCTTGAATCTAAGTGAGACTGGTGACTGTTCTGACCAAGAGATGATAGGGGAGATGGTGTCATGTGACTCCCTAGGCCAGGTCATGTAAAGGGATTCAGCTTCCACTGCTTCTCTCAGAAGCTCCCACTGTTCACCAGCCACCGCCCTTTGAGGAAGCCCAAATCAGCTCACAGAGAGAGTTCACCCAGAGACCCAGGAGCAGAAGAGATGAGCACCTCCCCAGCAGCTGTCCAGCATTAGCCACCAGACACATGTGTGTACAACCTTCAGATGGCCTGAGCTCACAGATTTAAGGGCTTCCAGCTGAGGCTCTAGACACCACGGAGCAGACAAGCTGTCCCACATTCCCTGTCCAAACTGCTGAGCCATAGAATCTGCAAGTATAAGAGATGATTATTGTTCTAATCCACTAAGTCATGTGCATGTGTGTGGGGGGAGGGATGGGGGGTGATTTGTTACACAATCATAGTAACTAAAACACCAAGCTTCCAAGATCTTGCATTTGTGATAACGTAGGTGAACCTGGAGGCATTATGCTAAGTAAAATTAGCCAGATAGAGAAAGACAAATATTTCATGCTCTCACTTATATGTGGAACCTAAAGAAGTTGAATACATAGAAATAGAGTAGAATGATGGTTACAGGAGATATGGGGAGATCAGGGAAATAGGGAGATATTGGTCAAGGAGACAAAGTTGCAGTTACATAGGATGAATAAGTTCTAGAGATGTAATGCACAGCATGATGACTACAGTTAATAATGCTGTATACTGGAAATGGACTAAGATAGTAGAGTTCAGGAGCTCTCATCACAAAAATAATGGTAACTGTGAGGAGATGGATATGTGAATTAGCTTGAGTGTAATAATCATTTTCGCCATGTATATGTATATCAAAACATCATGTTGTATATTTAAATCAATACAATTTTTATTAAAATTTAATTTAATTTTAAAGTAAAATAAAACACAAGCTTCTCAATTCCAGGGGTGGATTGGGTTTTATTTGGTTATGTTTGACATTGATGTGTCCCTTTGAGCACAACTACAAGGAGGCATCATCTGTGTCAAGGTCCCAGCCCCCTCACACCTTTCTTAACACCATCCTCTGACACAGGTCTAAAGGGACACATCTGGTGTTTCTACAGCAACAACCTTCCAAAGAGCTGAAGACAGCAGTTTGATGATAACAGGACCGATTGGGATGATGTCGCTAGTCCCCAGCCACTCTTACCATCCCATCTTGTCTCTTGTTCAGTGCTGACAATAACCTCAGGACAACACCATCCAAGGAGGCAGTCTCCCTTCTGCCACTTGGGCATAATGCTTTGTAGCTGACTTGATGAGTTCAGAGAACCCTTCACTTCTACAGAAGCAAAGCATGTGGTCAGAGGGAGCAAGTGTCTGCGGAATTTGTTATTTATGCAGTTGCTCACATCTGTAAGTTAGGTCCCTCTAGGGTAACACTCAAATGTTTTTTATCTTCCTTTTGGCTGTTCCCATTCGTGTGGCCCACTCACACTAGAATACTCTCAAAGCAGCAATGCTTAGCCCTAGGTCCAGCCAGCCTGTGGACAGATGGTGCTTTAATGGTGACACTGATGGTGACACCAAAGTTGAGCAGCCTAACCCATTACTGCCCCCACGCAAACCTGGCTCGGGGATGCCCAATATAAATCTGCTTTCATAGGCTCTCCAGCAATGATGCCAGGAGCTAAAAGCTCTGCAATCACGCACTAGTAAGCAAATTCACTCTTTTTGAAATTGCTTTTTGCTTGGAACTGGGATGCCTAACTAGCTGTGTGACTTTGGGCTAATTATGTAAACTTTCAAAGCCTCAAGCTCCTTATGTGTAAAATATGGCTGGCACCTACCTCAAAGGATTTGTGAATGAATTAAATGAGATGTTAACACATGCTTATTGAGTGCTCACTGTGTTCCAAAAATGACACCACACCCTTTGCATGTAGTATTAGTTATTTCAGTCCAGAAGCTTGTATAAACTTCTGCCACCATAAGCCTAATTGGGCTCAAGAAACTTATACAAATTATTTGCTTGTGATCAATATTAACTATATTAAAATGACTTGAAACAAGTGAATAATCAATGGACAGGAAAATATCTTGAAAACAGTTTTTTTTTATATAATATGAATTGCATGTGACATCAGAAAATCAACCTTGGTTTTGGCTCTTCAAGTGAAAGCATGAAGGGAGCACTGTCTCAGAAGTGTGAAAGCCTGAGCTTTCTTTCCATATGTGTCCCACAGCAGCCACAAGAATGGAATTCTCCAGTGGCTGCTCATTATTTGAGGGACACATCCAAGGTCCTCACTACAGCTGCAAAAGCCCTACAGGACTTGGCCACAGCTATGCCCCCACCCTCAGAGCCCACCACTCTTGCTTCCCTCATTTTACTTCCACTCCTCTGACTTCATGGCTGTTTCTTGAACAGGCCAAGCCCACACTTGCCTCAGGGCCTTTGCACTTACTGTTTTCTCTGCTGGAAGTTTCTGCCCTCATAGTCCTTGGCTCACTCTTTCTTATCAGACCTCTGCTAAATGATCTCTCTCCTTAACATGTTTTATTTTTCTTTTCTTTGGGTGCTCGTCCTGACAATATATTACATATCTCTGTTTTCTATGTTTATTGTCTGTCTCTCCCCACTAGAATGTAAGCTCCCTAAGGGAGGAAATTTTGTTTATTTACCATTTTATCCCCATAACTGAAATAGTATCAGTAAAACATAGTAGGTGCTCAATAATATTATGGATGAGCAAACAGCTTTTCCAAAAAGTCATTCTAACCCTTCAGTTCATTGAATAACTCCACTTTGTCCTAAGGGTAAAGTCTTTCAGAGGCCATCTGATGGCTCTGCATTCTCTATCCACCCCCATCACAGTCACACTTAGACATGCACACACTAATGCATGCATATAGATACACAAACGCATGCAGATACACAGATCTATAGTCATGGAACACAGAAACATATGCATTGACATACACAGAGACACAGACAACATGCAAACATGCACACATATACATGTACATAGACACACAATATACGGACATATCTATAGCACATATAAAGGTACACCAGGGTGGATACACATGTACATGCACAAACACACACAGATGTATACATACACAAAAACACAAGAAAGGCTCACACAGGTACATGCATAGACAGATAAATATATACACAAAGACAGACACAGAGATTTGTGTACACAAACACACATACACTTTCTAGCCTATTGTTCCACAGATGTAACACGCCCATGCTCACCTCCAGGATTTTAGCATTCTGCCCCAACTTTCTCTCCTGGTAGATCGTTCTTCAGGACACATTCTTCAGTCACAGTTCTAATGTCATCCTCCCCAGATTGTCAGTATAGCATGGTGGTAAGAAGTACAGATTCTGAAGCCAGTCTATTGAGTTCAAATTTTGGCTTTGCTGCTTGCTAGCTGTGGTGCCCTTGGACAAATTACTTAACCTCTCTGTGACTCAGTTTCGTCCCTAATAAACCGGAATTGTGATAATAATAGTACCTACCTCACAGGGCCGTTTGAGTTAACGCATATAAAGCACTTAGAACAGTGTCTGGCCTATAGTGAAGATCAGAAACATGTATTTTGTCTTTCTCCACAACAGTGTCCTGTGTACTCAGATCCCCTTGCCAAGCCCAGGGCCTGCACACCAAGGTGCTCAACAATATTTGCTGAGTGCAAACATATCCTTGGATTAGCCATTGAGCTGCCCTGGTTTTCTCTTCTGTAAGTGAGATTGCTGGACTGGAAGTTTTCCAAGCCTCTTTCCAAGTCAAATGGTCTGTGATTCTTCAATTCAATGCATGACCTCTGTGTGAAAAAAGTTCTTCCTTATATATCAAAACCAGAATTGATATCTTCATGAAGCTTTTTTCAGCTCTTCAGATCTTTTCCAAAAGAGAATGTGCAAAATGAAGGGCATCAAGGGCCTTAGAAATTAGTTCAATGCCAACCTTTTCTAAGGAGAGGACCAACACCCAGAGACTGGAGCAGGCTTACGCAAGGTTACTCAGTAAGCTAGTAGAGAGCCAAGATCACAATTCAGGTGTTGTGGTTTCATCGCGTTATTTTTTTCTGCGAAAAAAAAAACTTATTTAGGGAGATTTCCTTCGCAAAGGTAGAATAGTGAAAGTTAGCAAAATTTGTATGGAAATTTTGAGAGAGAGGATGAGTCATATATTCTTAAATTATCACTTAGTGCTTTTGCTGTACACTAGCTAATCAGATTAGTGAGTTCTTGCCACCAACCAGGCACTATGTTAAGTACTTGACACACTTTTTCTCAAATGATGCTGTGAAAAAGATACCATTTTATGGATGAGAAAACTGAGGCTTAGAGAGGAAAAGTAACTTTACCAAAGGTACCTAGGCACTAAACGGTAGAAACAGGATCTGAACTACTTCCAGGTACTAACTTTGGCACTGTCTTGCATATCAGCCCCATCCGTCAGTGTTATCAACATAGCTCTCAAAAATAATATTTCTAGAAACTAGTTCACACAACAAGGTATAAGGCTGAGCATTTCTCTACTGTATGTTTTCCCTTGTTTTTCCTTATTTTTTATGATGACTTGCTGTGTAGGCAATGTGTGTGTTGCAGAAACATCTCAATGAAGTGGAAGTGGGAAGTGGATTACAGGAGATATGGATTGTATCAGTTAGCTATTGCTGGGTAACAAACCACCCCAACTCGTAGCAACATATGACAATAAGCATTTATTCTCATAGCCACAGGTCTGAGGGTCAGCTGGAGGGGCTCTGCTTCAGCTGCACATCTGCAGGTTGGCTGATCTAGGTTGGACTAGACTCTAAGCTATGGGGTCAGGTCAGGCTCACAGGTCCCCTCGTTCTTCTGAGACCAGCTGGCTCCCTGGGGCATGTTCTCTCATGATGACAGAAATACAATAAGTCAAGCACAAACACATGATATCACTTTAGGCTTAGACTTGGAACTGGCATGCCATCATCACTTTTGTCTATATGCCAATGGCCACAGCAAAATGACATGGCCGAGTCCTGCATCAATGGGATGGGAAAGAGACCCCATCTCTAATGAGAGGAATGGCAATGGAGGATGGATATAGGGAGGGGTGAGAAACTGGAATCAGTTATGCAAGCTAATACAGGGATCATTCAAAATTTAGCCTCATCTGAGCATCAGCATGTTTTTACTTTGTGAAGATGGGGGCGAGAGGGAAGAGAAAGGACAGGGACTGTTGTTACCTATATTTCAAGTGCTGGGACAAGATTGCCCACTTTATCTTGAATTCAAGTCCAAGGTTTCCAGGGGGTTCTAAGAATGGCAGGGAAGCTTCTGGACTAAACACGGGACATGGGAACACGCGACCTCCACGGGTGTGCTACCAGACCATTATCAGTACAACAAATATCTCTGTTAAATCGGGGACTTGTTAAATGTGCAGTCTGGGTGTCATGAAGGTCTGCAGCCCTAACCACTTTTAGAGGGCTTACAGATGTCCCAGACACCCTCATGCACATGAAATGCTAATTAGATGGTCGTGCTGCCTCTTATGCTGACCCTTCTCCTCCCTGAGACTATCATGCCTCCTTCACCTAGTCCTTCCCACTTCTTGAGCTAGCAGGGGGACAATCCCACCCATACAGGGCTGGGAAATGGAGTCAAGGGGTCCAGTGAACAATTCCAGAGTGTGCTCTTTCTCCCTGCATCCCTGCCTAAACAAGCAAGCCACTCTCTCTCTTCTCGGGGCTCAATTTCCCCAATTATAACAAGTGTAAAATCTTCCTCACCCCCTTCCCTATGGGCTGTGTGATGCAGCAGAATGCTCCTGGGATGGAGATCTGGTCTGGAGCTTGGGAAATGTGATGAGAGTGATTCTGGTCCCAGTCTTGGAGACAGGCAGGCAGGCAAACTGGATCCAAATCCACATCTTGCCACTGTCCAGCCCGGTGGCCTCTTTAAGCTGTAGTCTTTTCATTGAGAAAATGGTCATAATAATGATACATATCTCACAGGAATGCTGTGAGGAAGGTTAAATGAAGAAAATTTGGACAGTGGCTGAAACATAATAATAATCCAAAACTCATTGCTGTTTAATCATACATCTCTTCAATTTCTTATGCTCAGGGTTGAACCTCATGCTAAATCTATGCATGCATAGTCTGCTGCTGTGGCAACGATGTCCTAAATATCTCACGTCAGTCCTACCAAAGCGAAGCTTTGCCAACGGACCCCCAAAAACCCATTCATTCATTCATTCAGCCGTTCAATACTTTTTATTGTTGTCCCACTATATGTCCAGAACCAGTAGAGATACTGAGGGAAATATGAAGAAATGTAAAACACAACTCATCTCTCAAGTAGCTCCCAAGCTAGCTGAGAATCAATGCCTTCCAGTCTAGCACTGAGAAAATCTATGAAACAGAAAGTGCCCAAAGTTTCCTGGTCCAACTCCTATCCATGGCAAAAATTTCCCCTACCTTATTCTCAACAGATATAGCCTTTGCTGAAATAAACCCAGAGACAGGGAGTTTAGGGCCTTACCATGCAGGCAGTCAGGTCTTTTAAGTTCTAATTGTGAGGAAAAAAATCTCTCTGACTTTGAGCCAAAATTCAGCTTCCTGTGACGTTTGCACTCCTGGCACGTTCGCAGGCAGCTGTCTCATCCCCCTGAGCCAGGCATTCATGTTCCCTAAATGATTCTGCAGACAAGCCCTCACTATCCATCTCCAGGTGCCAACTCCTTCCCATAACACTCCTTTAATGTAAGGTGTGTAGGGGACAAGACATGATATTGATTAATTTTCTGAATCTGTGCTTTCTAGGGTGTTCCATGGAACACTAGCCCATAGAGCTTAAAGTAAGTGTGTATTCTAGCAAATGAGTGTTCATCAGTCATTCCATTTGAGAAACTCTAGGTAAGCAAAGCCAACCAGTTTTTGTGTCTAAAGATATTACCATGAAGCCTATAAGAGAATCTTATGATGCTATAAAAGGTGATATAAAATGCAGTGTATCCCAAAATTTTTTGATTCCAGGACTGGACTCTCCTCATAGAACATTTCCTAGAGCCGATGTTCCTTAAAATAACTCTTTGGGGGGAAAAATTTAGGAAAAAAAATTTTAATGTGAGCACATAGGCAAGAAAGATGATTCTGAGTTAGATGGTGTATGTAGCAGAAGCCATGGTGTCCCACACTCATCTGCTCAGCATTTAACATATCCATGTACATGGCTCTAGCTTCCAATTGCCAACACTGCATATCTGCCTGAGAGCTTCTGGCTACTGAAGCCCACTGTGCCAATTACTTGAGGTAGGCTGGAATTCCAAGCAATGTAGCCACCGCTTCCCCTGAGCAACTGTCAACCAATGACTGACAGCCCAGCTCTTTGACCTTGGTTGAGATAACCCTAAAGTACATATTCTGCAGCATCTCCCATAGTTCTCAGTGAGACTGAGTCCACTGGGGTGGTAACTGACATGATAACATCCACTTTGGTGGTTCTTTTTCATTCTGCCTTAATTCTTCACTCTCCTACTGGTTTTTTCCTACTATTTCCTTCCAAATAAATGACTTGCACTCTAATCCAGGTCCAGGTTCCGCTTTTGGTGGGACCCAAACCCAAACTGATGGTCTGAAAGTTTTCTCTGCATGGCCCAGGCTTAACATAAAGGAAGAGGTCATGTCTAGTAGTCAAAGGAGGAGGAGAGAGAGAGGGAAGAAAGAAGAGAGGTATGTTGCAGAGGCGGCCCTGCAAGACCTTGCTTGATCACCTCCTGCTGCTGTGTACTGTTATCCTCACTGCCTTCCATCTGCCCTAGACACATACCTCTCAAGTCTCTCCCTCCTTCCCCCTGCCTCAATTTCCTCACTTGTTTCCCACAGTTTGGGGATTCAGTCTGGCCAGGAAGGAAGAGGATTCCAGACGAGGAGTCATGGGAAAAAAGGATTTGGGTCTCTTGGGCACATAAATCACTCCATAACTGAGAGGCCTTGTGTTCCCAAGCCTGGAAGGTAATTCCCAGGGCTGGGAATAACTTGGCAGCCACCCCAAGACAGGGCGGGACTCAAGGCCAGGCTTCTGGGTAGCTTTTCTCCATTTTACTGTGGGTGTAACCTTGATTGCTCTGCAGAGGTAAACAACAGGGTCTGAATTATTTGGTTTGGAAAAGGAAGAGGCCCCAGGGAGGTACACGCGCAGTAATAAATGCAGAGGAGAGACAGCTGTGCACAGCATGCCTGCTTCCCCTCCCGAACACAAACTCAGGGCATCTCTAAAAGTGAAAAGGCATTACTCCTCCTCTCCCCGTAGTGTGGGCCAGGGTTGCAGAAGCCACAAATCACTAAGAAAAGTGCAGAAGAATGTTCACCATTTCTTGGAATGGAAATAATAATAAATATTATAATCTGTTCCATCTATTTAGTCAAGACATTTTCTCCAAGGAACTTTGCACTCACATTATTGTACATCCCTAGGGTCTGAATATTTTTAATTAAAACTTTTATTGGGGAAAAACATACAAGTAAAAGAGAAAAGTTAACATTAACCCCAGAAGTGATTCCACGGAAGTGATCACCATCTTGCATTTCTTCAGCATTTGTCTTTTTTATCCTTTTGCCATTGGATAGTTATGTCCTGATCAGTCCTGCCATGTTGACTCTTCATTACATTAAAAATTAACTATAAGTACCTGTACTGGCTGCCCTGGAGGAGAAAGAGGAAAGACATAGAAAACACTGACTATCTCCAAGTGCCAGGGACGAAGGACACACATTATATTCTTAATTCTATTTACAACCCCGGGAGCTACCATTTAAGTGATTACAATGTGCCTGCTAAGTGCTTTCGATACATTACCTCATTAAATCTTCACAAAGTCCTCTGATGTCCCCATGTCTCAGAAGCTGACATTGAGGCTTAGAGAGGGTAAAATGTGAGGAAAAGCTCTCAAGTTGAAACAGGAGAGAATCATGTCTGTCTTCCTTTCCAGGGAGATGCAGAACAGGAAAGTGAAGGAAGCCAGGTGAGAGTACAAACTCCAAGTCCCAGTCTCATCCAACAAGGGGGCTCTGGAGGACAATTACACCCCAGAGTCTGTCCTATCTCCAGGGAATGGAGCTGGCATTTTTCACTCAACACTAGTCACTGGCTATGGGTGTTTTAGATAGGGTTGGGGGTGCTGATGAAGAGGGGGACAGAAGACTTCTAGGCACTTCTAGCTCTTCATGCCTCTGCGGAGACACCAGTATCTGAGGACAATGCACTGAAGGATACAGCTGTTGGCAACAGAGCCGTCTGAAGCTGAGGCTGGGCCCACAGACTTGGCAAAAAGAATCTAAGCGAATCTGGGGAGCAGAACCAGCATTGCCTGCCATACTTGGCAACTTAATTAAGAAAGGAGCACCTATATAGCCAGAATGCATGCACATCTCACATTCTTGGGCATGCGACCCTCCTCTTGCCCCGTGTTTGCAGCAAGGTGAAAAACTCTGAGAGTGGGTCATTATGTTCTGCATGTAATTGTCAATAGCCCGCTACACCCACTAGATACCATAACACAGACTACCCAAGGCTAAGGGCATGAAGCATGGGTTCTGGACCCAAGCTAGCCAACCCATTGCTGAAGACAACCATCAGATGTTCTTACTAAGGATTAGAATGCAGAGGTGACAGGTCCTGCCAGGTCTTCTAATGGCTTCTGTTTAACCAACAGCATGTGGCAGCCAGGAGCTAAGGGACAAAGCCCCAGAAAAGCTGGCTGCACAGGCCCATGCAATCTCTGAGACCAAGAATGTCACTTTGGTGGGATGCATTCCAGCCCCAGTTCCAAGGAGCCCAGATGCACTTTCCTCCTGTGCTTTGAGACTGCTGGTTGCAGCCTGACAGATAAGTCTGCTTTGCCAATGGCAACCACAGGGCCTTAACTGAGACAGACAGACAAGAGCCCAAGTCACAGGTATCCAACCAGAAAGCAGCACAGGTGTGGGGTACGGCTGGGCCATGGCAATGGGAGAGCACAGGGTAAGAGGCCACAAATCCCTGCTGCCAGGACTTTAGGCCTGTGGCTGCCCTGTGCCCCTCTCTGAGACTCACAGTTTGCTGTGATGCCTTTCTCAGTCTTCAAGACAAATTCCCCTTTAAATCTGGCCATCACAGTGTCTACACACTTGGCATTTGAAGCACCCAGAATAAGTGGACCTCTCAAGGTCAGCCCAGGACACATCGAACTCAGGAGCAGGAGCTCACATATTCACACACATAGTCACGCACAATCACACACACAAAATCATATACACTTACACACAATCATGTACACTCACACAATCATATACACTCACATACGTACACATGCACATTTACACACTGATACATTACGATCTTTCTCACACATACACACCTCTCACACTTAGCTTGTCAAAGTACAAAAAAAACCCACATCAAGGCAACATATGATGTTTTCTATATTCATACATGTCAATACATGTCTATTTACTTCAGTTAATGGAACAAACCTTCAATTAAAGGCATTTAAGAGATGTCTACTATTTTGCTATTGCAAACAAAAAATGTTGAGTGAATAAAAGTAATTTAGAAAAGGATAGGTACACTATGCAACCACTTCTGTAAAATTAAAAACATTGAAAACAATAGTATATATGGTTTATGGATCTATACATGTGAAGTACAAGTCTAAAAGGTTCAGAAGATGAACTGCCAGCCCCTGAGGGGAGGAAGGTGGGAAGCAGGGAGGGAAAAATGGGGCTTTCACTATATTTGGAAATCTGTATGTTTTTAAGTATATGAAAGGGAGAACGAAAGAAACATGGGAAAATGTTAACAGTTTTTTTCTAATCTCTGTGGTGGGTTCATGGGTATTTCATATTATCCCATAATTTTCTGTATTTGGAATGTTTCCCAATTTTAATTAATTTTTAATGAGTTTTAAAAGTTTCATCCAAAACTGAATATCAATACCCTATAACCCATCAATTCTATTCCTAAGTATACATTCAACGCAACATGTCCATGTGCTCACCAAAAAAAAATGCACAAAGAGCATTTGTCCCAGCACAGTTTGTTATACCCACTTGGAAAACAACCCCAATGGCCATGAACAGCAGAATGGATAAGTAAATCATGGTGTGTTCATACAATGGAATACTATTCTGCAATGAGAATGGCCAAACTACATAAACAACATGAATGAAGCTCATATACATCATGCTGAACAAAGGAATCGAGACATAAAATTGCCAATACTCTATGATTCTATTTATATGAAGTTCTAAGACAGGTAAAATAACCTTCATTGTTAGGTGTCAGGAGATTGCTTCTTGCTGAGGCAGGAAAGAACTAGAAGGGAAATGAAGAGTTTCTGAGGTACTTGTCATAGTCTGTTTCTTTTTATTTTCTCCAACTTTATTGAAGTATAATTAACAAATACAATTGTATATATTTAAAATGTACATTGTGATGATTTGATATACATAGACTTTGTGAAATGATTACTATAAGCAGGTTAATTAACACACCCATCACCTCACATAGTTACTTATTTTTGTGGTGAGAATGCTGAAGATCTTCAAGATCTACACTTTCATCAAATTATAGCACATAATACACTATAATTAACTAATAATAACTGAAGTTCATACCCTCTGACCAACATTCCCCATTTCTCCACACCCTGAGCCCCTGGTAACCACCATTCTATTCTTTGTTTCTATGGGCTCAATTTTTGAGGGGAGGATTTCACATATAAATGAGATCACACAGTATTTGTCTGCATCTGACTTATTTCACTTAGCACAATGTCCTCTAGGTGCATCTATGTTTTTGTAAATGGCAAGATTTCCTTCTTTCTCATGGTTGAGTGATATTCCATTGTACATATGTATCACCTCTTTTAATCTGTTCCTACACTAAAGGACACCCAGGTTGCCTCCATATCTTGGTTATTGTAACTAATGCTGCAATGAACATATGGATGCACATGTCCCTTCAAAGCAGTGTTTTGGATTTCTTTAGATAAATACCCAGAAGCGGGATTTCTGGGTCCTTCTTTGTCTCTTGTCATGGCCTTTGTTTTAAAGTCTATTTTGTCTGTTATAAGAATTGCTACCCCGGCTTCTTTTTTTATTTCCATTTTAATGAAATATCTTTTTCCATCCCTTTACTTTCAGTTGTGTGTGTGTGTGTGTGTGTGTGTGTGTGTGTTTTGATCTAAAGTAAATCTCTTATAGGTAGCATAAGGATATTGTTTTATATTCCATTCAACCACCCCATATCTTTTTATTGGAGCATTTAATTCATTTATATTTAAATTAATTGTTGATAAATATGTAGTTATTGTCATTTTATTATTCTTATTTTCTATTTCTTCTTCTTAAGGAAGTCCCTTTAACATTTCTTATAATACTAGTTCAGTGATGATAAACTCTAGCTTTTTCTTGTTTGGGAAGCTCTTTATGTGTCCTTCAATTTTAAATGATAATCTTGCTGGGTAGAGAAGTCTTGGTTGGAGGTCTTTGCTTTCCTTCACTTAGAATATTTCATGCCAATCTATTATGGCCTGCAAAGATTCTGTTGAGAAATCAGCTGACAGTCTATGGGAGCTCCTTTATAGGTAACTAACTGCTTTTCTCTTGCTGCTTTTGGAATTCTCTCTTTGTCTTTAAGCTTTGGCATTTTAATTATGATGTGTCTTGGTGTGGACCTCTTTGGGTTATGGTCCATCTTATTTGGGACTCCCTGAACTTCGTGGGTTTGTATGTCTGTTTCCTTCATAATGTTAGGGAAGTTTTCCATCATTATTTCTTGAAATAGGTTTTCAATTCCTTGCTCTCTTTAATCGGGTGTTCTAATCGGGTACCCCTATGATGCAAATGTTGTCACACTTGATATTGTCCTAGAGGCCCCTTTAACTCTCCTAAATTTGGGGGGTGTTCTAATTGGGTGTTTTTTTTTGCTACCTTATCTTTTAAATCTCTGATTCGATCCTTTGCTTCATCTAATCTGCTGTCGATTCCTTCTAATGTTTTCTTTATTTCAATTATTGCATCCTTCATTTATGACTGCTTCTTTTTTATATTTTCTAACTTCATTTTTGTTTCCTATCTCTTTGCTAAAGTTCTCACTGAGATCACTGAGGATTTTATAATGAGTGTTTTGAACTCTGCATCTGGTAAATTGCTTATTTTCATTTTGTTTAGATTTTTTTTTCTGGAGCTTTGTTCTATTCTTTTATTTGGAACATGTTTCTTTGTCTCCCCATTTTGGCTGCCTCCCTTTGTTTGTTTCTGTGTATTAGGTAGAGCTGTTGTGTCTCCCAGCCTTATGTAGTAAGTGTCATGTGGGGCCAAGTGACACAGTCTCACTGGTCACCTGAGCTGGGTGCTCCAGGTGTGTCCCTTGTTTGGGTTGGGTGTGCCCTCCTATTGTAGTTGAACCTTGGTTGCTGTTTGCATGTCAATGGGAAAGACTGACTCTCTGGCAAATTGGTCATGAAGACTGGCTGGTGACTACAGTGGAGGAGTTGTTGTTCAGGGGCTGACCTTATAGAACAGGATTTGCTTTAGCAGGGCTCTGGGGCCTGCCCAGGCTGCCCTATGCATGTGTCTTTTGTTGACGTGTTTGGGTGGCACCCTGTTGTGGTCTGAATCAGCCACCAGGTATGTTGGTTCTGGGGTCCCTTGAGAGGGGATCTGCTGTAGGCCAAGTTCTGTTGTTGTCTGTGCCCTGCCCAGGGTCACTTTGTATGAATTACAAAGTGATAAGCAGATGACTGCCACCTGTGCTGGGCTTGGAGGTGCCTGGGAATGGCTAAGCTGAGAATCAAGACTGACTGCTGCTAGTAACAGGCTTGGAGCTGCTTAGCAAGTGGTATGGGACATGCTGAGGCCATGTTTGGGGCTTGTGAACCTTTGAAAGATTTTAGGAAAGTCTACGGCATGAGCTAAGACAGGACATTTGTATGGAAAAGCCACTGAAAGTGTCTTGGGTGGGTACACATGTTGGGTGGGGTGGGGTCTCAGGGAATCACCAGAGCAGTGTAACCAGTGTTAGCTAGATTTATGGAGACTCAGATATAGCAGCTGCCTGTGTCTGCACACTGGGTGAGGAAGGACTCAGCAAAGGAATAATGGTTTCTACCAACACTTCTCTCTGGGAGAAAGATGCCCCTCCAGCCTTTGTCCTGAAGCCAGAAAATCCAGTTCCTCCCCATACGTCCCTGGTGCTTTTCAAGTTGCTGCCCCAGCACTGGAGCTCAGAGCCAATGAGTCCTTTAAGAGAATCACCTAAACTCCTACACCCTCAGTCTCACTCAGCCACAATCTCCGCTGGTTTTTACAGCAAGAAGTTGTGGGGACTTCTATTCCTCACAATGGAGCCTGGAGTTGGGGAACCTGGTGTGCAGCTGCGACCCCAGTCCTCAGAGGAGACCTCCGCAGCTGGAATATTCCTCTCAATTTTTATCTGACACACATGGGTGTGGGACAAGCTCATTCCACATCTCTACCCCTACTACCAGTCTTGATGTGGCTTCTTCTGTGTGCCCTTATTATAGGACTTCCATTCACCTAGACTTCAGGCAATTCTCAGTGATGATTGTTCTGCAGGTTAGTTGTAATTTTGAAGTGGTCATGAGAGGAGACAAGTACAGCTTACCTACTCCACCATCTTGACCACTGTCACTTTTTTTTTTTTTTTGCCTGTGCTTTTGATGTCTTATTCACTGGCAAAACCAATATGAAGGAGATTTTCCCCTATGTTTTCATCTAGGAGTTTTACAGTTTTGAGTCTTACATTTTATTCATTAATCCATTTTGAGTTAATTTTTGTGAGTGGTGTAAGATAGGATCCTGTTTTCATTTTTTTTTTTTTTTTTGCACGTGAATATCCAATTTTCCCAGTAACATTTATTGAAGAGAGAATCGTTTCCACATTGTGTGTTCTTGGTGCTTTTTTCAAAGATTACTTGATCATATATGTGTAGGTTTATTCTTGGGCCCTCTATTCTGTTCCATCAACCTGTATGTCTGTTTTTATGCCAATACCATATTGTTTTGATTTCTATAGCTTTGTGATATAGTTTGAAATCAGTAAGTGTGATGCCTCCAGCTTTGTTCTTCATTCTCAAGACTAAGTTGACCATTAGAGTCTTTTTAGTTTCATACAAAATTAAGAATTTCTTTTCCATTTTTGTGAAAAATGCCAATAGAGTTTTGATAGGAATTACATTGAATCTCCACATCACTTTGGGTAGTATGGACATTTTAACAACATTAATTCTTCCAGTCCATGATCATAGTATATCTTTTCATTTATTTGTGTCTCCTTCAATTTCTTATAGTTTTAATATACAGGTCTTTCGCCTCTTAGGTTTAATTTATTCATAGGTTTTAAAATTACTACTTTTTAATTTATTTATTCTTATTACAGTGACATTGGTTAACAAAATCCAGTAAGATTCAGGTGTACAATTCAACAGTAAGTCATGTATATATTGCATTGTGTTTTAAATTATTTTCAATGTAATTGTAAATGAGATTATTTTCTTAATTTCTCTTTCTGATAGTTTATTATTAGTGTATAGAAATGCAATGGAATTTTGTGTATTGATTTTATATTCTACAGCTTTACTGAATCCATTTATTAGTTATAATATTTTGTGGAGTCTTTAGGGTTTTTCCATATATAATATTGTCATCAGCACATAGTTAGAATTTTACTTCTTTTCCAATTTGGATGACTTTTATTTATTTTTCTTACCTAATTTCTCTGGAAAGGACTTCAAATAATATGTTGAATAAAAGTGGCATGAGTGTGTATCCTTGTCTTGTTCTTGATATTAGAGGAAATGCTTTCAGCTTTTTACCATTGAGTGTGAGTGAGCTGTGGGTTTGTCACATATGGCCTTTATTCTGTTGAGATACGTTCCCTCTATATCCATTTTGTTGAGAGTTTTTTTTACCATAAACAGATGTTAGATTTTGCTAAATGCTTTTTCTGCATCTATTGATATGATCATGAAATTTTTATCCTTGATTTGGTGAAGGTGGTGTATCACATTGACTGATTCCTAGATGTTGAACCATCCTTGCATCCTGGAATAAATACCACTTGACATGGCGTATGAGCCTTTTTAAAGTGCTGTTGATTCTGTTTACTAGTACTTTTTTAAGTAATTTTGCATCTGCATTCATCAATTTTTTTTTCCTGTGGCCTCCCTGTGTGGTTTTGTTATCAGGGTAATGCTGTCCTTGTAAAATAATTTTGAAAGATTTCCCTTCTTTTCTATTTTTTGGGGGAAGATTTTAAGAAGAATTGGTATTAATTCTTCTTTGATTGATTGCTAGAAGTCACCAGTGAAGCCTTCTGGTCCTGGATTTTTGTTTTTTGGGAGGTTTTTTATTACTGATTCAATCTTTTAAATGATTCAGTCTGTTCAGATTTTCTATTTCATCATGATTTAGTCTTGGTAGATAGTATGTTTCTAGGAATTTATTCATTTATTTTAAGTTGTCCAATTTCTTAGTGTATAATTGTTCATAGTAGTCTCTTATGATACTTTGTGTTTTGTATTATCAGTTGTAACATCTTTTTCATTTTTTTCTTTTTTTCCTTTTAGCTAATGGTTTGTCTATTTTGTTTTCAAAGAACTAGCTCTTAGTTTCATTGATTTTTCTGTTATCTTTTAAGTCTCTACTTTATTTGTTCTGTTCTAATCTTCATTATTTCTTTCCTTCTACTACCTTTGGGTTTTGTTTGTTCATCTCTGTCTAGTTCCTTGAATTGTAAATTTAGGCTGTTTATTTGAGATTTTTTCTATTTCTTGAGGTAGGTATTTATCTTTATAAACTTCCCTCTTAGAACTGCTTTTGCTGTACCTCATAAGTTTTGATATGTTACATTTGAATTTTCATTTATCTCAAGGTATTTTTTATTTCTCTTTGATTTCTCCTTTTAGCCATTAATTGTTCAGTAGCATGTTGTTTAATCTCCACATCTGTGTGAATTTTACAGTTTTCTTCATGTAACTACTTTCTAGATTCCTATCATTGTAGTTGGAAAAGATGCTTGACATGATTTCAATTCTCTTAAATTTAAAAATTGTTTCGTAGCCTAACATATGATCTTTCTTGGAAAATGTTCCATGTGCACTTGAGAAGACTATGTATTCTGTTGCTTTTGGATGGAATTTTCTGCAAATATCTGTTAAGTCCACCTTGTCTAACATGTCATTTAAGACCGATGATTCCTTATTGACTTTCTGTCTGGATGATCTATCCATTGATGTAAGTGGGGTATTAAAGTCCCCTACTATTATTGTACTGCTATTTATTTCTTCCTTTAGGACTGTTAATATTTGCTTTATATCTTTAGGCGCTCCTATGTTGGTTGCATAAACATTTACAAATGTTATATCTTCTTGTTGGATTGGCCCCTGTATCATTATATAATTCCCTTCTATGTCTCTTATTACAATCTTTGTTTTAAATTCTATTTAGTCTTATGTAAGTGTGGCTACTCCAGCTTTTTTTTTCATTTCAAATTTTCTTTTGAAATGAAATCTTTCTTCCCTCTTGTTTCATTTTTTCTGTCCTCTTCTAACCAGATAATTTCAAATGACCTATTTTTGAGTTCATAGATCCTTTCTTCTGTTTGATCAAGTCTTCTGTCGATGCTCTTCATATTCTTTAGCTCAGAATATCTTTTTGGTTCTATCTTGTGATTCCTATATCTTTGTTAAACTTCTCATTTTGTTTATTTATTGTTTCCCTGATTTTGTTCAATTCTCTTTATGTTTACTTGTAGCTAACTGAAATTCCTTAAAACAACTATTTCTAATTATTCATCAAGCAAATTGCAGATCTTTGTTTCTTTGGATCTGGTGTCATTTTTTTTTTTTAATTTTTCATGTTTCTTGAAGTCTTGTATTGCTGTCTTCACATTTTAAAAAGCAGTCATCTCCTTCAGTTTACTGACTTGTTTCAAGGGAGAAATACCTTTGTTTAGCCCTGCTAGGAATTCTGAGGCTCTCTTAGACCTCTGTAGGTACGCCTGCTCTACACTTCTTATTTTCCCTTGGTTAGAGGGATTATCATGATCACATGCCTTCTCTCAATCCTACAAAGGCAGGCCAAGTATTGACAGGCTACCATTTGCTTTCCCTAGGGTGGAGCCATATGCTCAAATTTGTGTGTTTTCTCCCAGTCTCACAGAGTTGGGCTGGCTTTCTGTGCATGCTCCATAGTTATCTGCAAAAATTCACACTCACTGCCCTCAGGGGCACGCACAGGGAGCTGGCTATCTGGATGGGGTATGGGTGAGGTACATGGAGCATTGGGGGTGCCTGTGGGCCTCTTGAGGAGATCTGAATGTGAGATGTCCCAGTGACTCATGGATGAGCTTCCTGATAAAGTCTGTGAAGTGGTTAGAGAATCAGCATTCTCTGATCTTTGGCTGCTGTTCCAGCTTCTCCCTACCCCTTAGTCATATATCTAACCTCAGTATTCTGCATGGGGAAGAAAGAAGTCTGTTTGTTTGTTTTTAGCAGCATCCCACACAGCCAGGGAAACCAGATGTTCACTCACATGCTCTCACTTTACCTGTAGAAGAAATCACAGGCTGAGGGGTTCTCCCTTGGCATTGAATTGTGCCACTGTGCCACCTTGAAAGAGGAGTGATTCAAGTAAAATGAAACTGTTCTTCTTACCCTCTTCAATGGGTCCAATCGCAGAAGTTTTTGCTCCTACAGGGTGCCCAAACTTTGCTGGATTCCGGATTTCCACAAAGGCAACCTTATCCATGGGTGATTGTCAAAACCTGTTATTTGGGGGGAAGATGGTAGAAAACTGTTATTCTGCTATTTTTATCACTCCCCATGGCCTGTTTCTTTATCCAGGTGAGGTTACATTGGTGTGTTCAGTTTGTGAAAATCTTTCATGTGTACACTTATGATTTGTGCACTTTTCATCATTATCTTACATTTGAGTAAAATCTACATTATTTTGTTTCCAAACATGAAAGTTAAAGCACATTCAACATAATGCTTTTGGTCCAGGCTACCACATGAAGGCCATTGTTGGCCATTAATTTCTCAGCTCAAATTAATTTATTGATCACCACTGTGGTAACATACTCAGTATCAGGCATGAAATCATTGACCCGAAATAGACTCTAAGTTGCTACAGTAATTTGACATTGGAGTGGGTGCTCTATTAATGGTATTCCACAGGAAGTATTATTGCATCTCTGCATTCCTCCAATGGAATGTCCATTTTTAGTTCAGATCCCATCAGAAAATGATTCATTCCACTACTGAAGGAAATTAAACTATCCCTTCCTACTCTAGAATAGTAGACTGATCACTTTTAGAAACCAAGTTCCCAGGTTAGAGGAGGGGCTGCTGAGAAGCCAAAGGAAAAAGTCAATCTGCACAGTCCTTGAGAGAACAGACTTCCTCAGATATCACCTACAAATGCTTGGATCTAGAGGCCTTTGATATTGAGTTAAAGCAAGTGAGAAAGTCAGGTACACACACCCTCTTGAGATAGAAATAGCACTTACACAGAACACGTGCCTCCAATCCCCTGCCAGGCCCCTGACAGACATCAATAATCAATCAAGAACCCTCTGACATGGACAAGGCCTTGCAATCCTTCACAGTGTCTCTCTTGGAAGCCTAGAAGAAGATATAACAAAGAGACTTCCCTGGGTTATGTGGACTGAAGTGGCAGGGATCTTAGCAATGAAGATCATTACTAAGAACAGCAGTTGAGACTAAAGAGCACAACGTACTGTTGATTACTTGGAATTTGATGTATGTATACATTTATACTATATATAATATATATTTACATTAAGACAACAGAACAAAGACAATCTGTATATATATATATTTTTTTTCCCCAATAAACAGAGGAACAAATAATACATCATATATATATATATTATATATATATATATAATATATATATAGACAGATTGTCTTTGTTCTGTTGTCTTAATGTAAAGTACCCTTTGGACTATTGTAATATTTCCATTGTAGTCACTGGGTGGAATCTACACTAGCAATGAGGTGTACCTTTACACCATAGTGGGGACAAGCCAGGAGGAGAAGAAGCTAGAAACTTCTCCTGTTTCATTATTGTGTACAAGCTAGACCAGGGAAGGACCCCAAGGCCAGCTGACACCTTAGAGGTAAAAGTGATGCCTTTCCTATGAAGAAAACATATCCAAAGGAACAGCTTGCCAATGGATAGAGCTGCCGTGTTGCACATGGGGATACCATTCACATTGTATTTTATGAGATTTGCTTTCCCTGCAGTTGTGCAACATGGCAGCTCTGCCTACAAGTGACTGCACCAAGGCCCAATGGGAAAGGCTGCCATGATCTGAAACATGAGAGGGCACAGGGCCCCAGAAAGAGCCATCTCAGGCCAAGATCAAAGTCAGGATGTAATAGAACCATGTCTCCTGTTCAGTTGTTGTTCCCTATGTGTCCAGCTCCCCAGTCAGAGGAGAAAGGCTTGAGGGAAGAGTCAGGCCCCTGAGACCCTTCTGCAACCTCATACATTCTGAAGCTTGGCTGTAGGCAGAAGAGGAAGTTGCTGATGAGCCTGCAGACAGCCTTCTATTACACATCCCCACTCAGGGAGGACTGACAGCCACGCACAGCTGCAACGTGGCTCACAGGCCAGCTGCTGATGTACTGCATGGCTCAGATCTAACCATCAAAATGGCTTTTCTCCCATGGCTGAGGTAGCAGACTGAGTCTTCCTCTCCTAGGGAGGGTTAAGTGGTGACTCAAACTCTGTTAACCCTGCATTTAACCTGGTTGTGCTCCTGATATGAAGAGCCAGCCATCTCTATACATTGCAGCACTGCCTGCTCCCTGAGGTGACTTCACTATGCCAGCTCATCTGCCTTCATTTAGCCTTCCGTTCCTCCCTTGGCTCCTCAGGGAAACCCCTTACCTCCCACCCCATCCTCTGCCTCAGCCCCGAACTGGACCGTAAAAAATCCTCTAAGGATTTTGTAAGTTTCCATTCCATTTCATTCTCCAGTTTCAGACCCAGCTCATTTGGGCATTTGTCCCAAGATTGATAGGATGAATCCCAAGTCTTAAACCTCTATCTGGGCTGAGTGTCCCAAAAGTGTGCAGGTGGATGATGTGAAAGAGGGCAGAGGGGTGCTTCTCCCAGCAGCTGGGCATGAGGCATTTTCTGCCATAGCGGCAAGATCGAACTTTACAGAACTGAGAGAGCATCCTTCTTAATGTACCATTCGGCCTCTCACCAGGAAGGGCCCTGACGAGAAGAGGTTATAGGTGAATTCATGCCATGACCTGTGCAAGAGGACCACAGCTGGTGCTGGATCCTGGATGGAGAGCCTTAAGCACCACACCAGTACATCTGGGCTTTGATTTGTTCTTAATTGGGAGCCATTAAAAATTCTTGAAGAAGGAAGTATATAAGCAGAATGATATTTGGGGGAAGTTATGCAGGAGAAAAGTCTGGGGATAGAGGACCAGTTAGGGGTTCTGCAGTAGCCCAGGAGAGAGGAGATGAATACCTGGCCCATAGCAAAAGTCCAGAAGGCCCCAACAGGTAGGGGGAAGCTGCAAAGCTGAGCAAGCAAAGAATACAAGGCAAAGGTCTCCTCTTGAAGTGTATAGGGAATGGAATGTAGATGCATGGAGGTGATGTAGCCTTACAGAACATCCACACCAGCCACCTCTTCTCATGGTGAGGAACCTGGGACCAGAGGGCCAGAGAAGGTGTCTCTATTCAGTGCCAGGTATGGGCCAGCCACTATACTAAATGCTTTATGATCTCTCCAATAACCTAATGAGCCATTTTTCTGAGATCATGAAACTTGGCATGGGGAGATTCATGGATTTGCCCCAGGCCAGGGCTAGAAACCAGCTTGCTCTTTACAATGCACCATCTCTCAGAGAAAAAAGGGTCTGATCCTCTAGAAACCATCAGTAGCCTGAAAGGAACAGCCTTGGTTTAAGATCAAAGGACAATAGAGGGAGAGATTAGCCAAAAGCACACTGCCAAGGGTGAAGAATGTCACGGGGGCCCCACACTGGGACATGGAAGCAACCACAAGTAGCCTCTGAAAAAAGCAGCAGCGTGATAACTTCCACCTGCGCTGAGTCACCAGAACACCTGAAAGCTGTTTAGCTGTGAATTCTGTGGGTAATGACAGGAGCCCCTCACCCATAGACAAGAGCCCTGGTGTAAACTGGCTTGCACTCAAAGAGGAGGGAAACTAGAAAAGCAGAAAAGGCCAGTTCCCTGGAAGCAGAGGCTGGGACAGGATGTTTGTGCATGCGCTTTATTGAGGGCATGCTCTGCAGAGGAACTTGCAGAGAAGAAAAGGAAGTAGACGGCAGGGCAAATGGTAAAACAGAGCTGTGGGCTCAGTACAAGTCGAGGCTAACCAACTGTCCCAGTTTTCCCAGGACACAGTCTTCCAGTGCTAAAATGAACAGTCTTGAGAAAACTGGGATAGGTTGGGCACCATACCTCAGCCTGATCCCAGAGGGAACTCTGGAGCAAGAAAGTCACCACAGAGTTGTCTCCACTCCTAAACCAAAGATGTGGGTTTTGGTATCTCTAGAAGAGGCCATTGGCTATGCCTCTCTTCCACCCCTAGGTGGGATGTAACCTTCCAGATAACTCTGGGTAAAGTGGGTCCTTTGACCAAGGGAAGTCCTCCTGAAAAGGAGGCAACTGTGAGCTGATAATAGCCAATGCCAACCCTGTCCAACAGACACACAGGTAAAGGGTATCCAGGTGAGATAACAACAATGTCTGATGTGAAGAATGTAGTCTCTGATGAACAACTTCCACCCATGGCCTTCACTGAGCTCTTTTCCCTGGAGAGGCAGCAAAATGACTCCAACCCTTATTGACTGAGAGGCCTGTACTCTGGAGGCTTCTGGGGGCATGTTTGCAGTTAGGTTGGCTCAGTCCTTGCTTCCCATGATCACTAGTGGCATCATTCAAGGCTTTCACCAAGGCCTCTTTGATCCAAGTGAGCAAAAGTCTCCAACTTGAACTTGTGGTTCTGTTAACAACACAGAGCACAATTACATTCCAACCACATTCACATTTAACTGAGCCTTGAGAAAAATGAGAAAATGTTCACTCATCAGTAACTTCCTATCACCTGTCATTTTTTTCAGACTGTAAGAGTTTTTAAAACTCCTTGGTGGCATATCAAGTTTGATGGAAGTTATTAGTTAGCATCTTTAAAAGTACAGTTGTGAAATGAATAGAAGTGTGAAAAGTAACATACTCCTAAGGTTCATATTAGGTTTCTTTTGGAATTTGCTAAACAAGCATTTATTGAGCACCTACTGTGTACCAACTGACCCAGTGCTATATGCTAAGTGCAGATGAGTAGCACAACATCCTATCAGGGATTTTGTGGTTCAGTAGGGAAACCAGATACAAAAACAGATAATCCCAATAAATGTGCTGAGGAATTAGAGTAAGGGGTACCAGCTGTACCTGGGGCAGAGTATTGTGGGTAGGGGGTCTTGAAGATTTCTCTGAGAATTGATCTTTAAAGAAATAGTTTGTCAGGTTGAAACAGACACTGCTAGTTGTTCCCCAATATCTTTCTCCACTTTTTCCTGATTTTTGGTTAAAGATAGGACATCTAGGGGGAAAAAATTCATTTCCCAGACTCCTTTGAAGCTAGACATGGCCATGTGACTAAGTTTACTGGTCAATGGGATTAAGGTGTCTTGTGTGACTTTCAGGAAGTGTCCTTACTTGAAAAAGCCATGTCTTTCTTCATCTCTCCCTCCTTCCTGTTGATTGTTGAACTGCAGCGGTAATGGCAGGGCCTGCACAGCCATTCTGAATCATCAAGTTCATGCATATGCTGAAGAGGGTGAAGCAACAAGATAGGAGAACCCTGGTCTCTGACAACTTTGTGAAACTGATTGAACAGTTTTGAGCTGTGTAACTCCAGCTTCATTTACTGTGATATATACTTCTATTGTGTTGAACCACTGTAATTTTAGATTCTTGATCACTCACTGCCAAACCTAATCCTAACAGGTAAAGAAGTAAGGTTAGAGCAATGCCATTCCAAATGTGCAGATGCTGAAAGTGATGTCAGCAAATAGCCTTTGGCTGTCAGCCTTTAGGAGTAGACATCTCACCTAAGCTCATGTGTCTTCCTAGTGTAGCCCCATCAATTACTGATTGATGTGGAGATAGGGAGGCCTAGCCATTTGGGCACAACTGAGGACCCTTCCATTGGGTCATCCCCTAGCTCCAGAGCTCCCCTGGCATCAGCTGTGGCTGTTCTTGGGCCTGGATCGCAGATCAGCTTTCCTTCCACCCATTCCTGCTTCCTTCACCTCCCTTCCACAGAGATCAATCACAAAGACCTCCTTAATTTTATTGTCCAGCATTTTTAATTCATAGTCTGCTTCTTAGATTTTCTCAACCAATCTGCAACAACCCTGATTTCTTGGCCGCTGGACTCTGTCCAAATCCATCAGCCTCTCCTTTCCCTTTCTAATTCTTAATAGCAATTTAGGGCCAGTGACACCAACACCTAACACCATGTGCAATTAGCACCCAATACAATTAACAGTTAATATGAGCTTCCTGTGATGTTAATGGAAGTCTCTCAAATGAACTCTAAGAGTTTTCACTGGCCTTCTCAAGTGGCCCACAGAAAGACAACTTGAGTAAACTGACCCTGGGTAAAAATCAGAAAACCAGAGTTCCCAACCCGTCTTTGCTCCCAGTGTGCCGTGTGACCTCTGACCCACCACTCATCTTTTTCTGTGCTTCAAATGCTTAACCAGAAAGCAGAAACAACAATTTAACTTTAGAGGACTTTTTTATAGCTAAACCAGGGGTCGGCAAACTATGGTTCATGGGCCAAATCTGGCCTGCTGTTTGTTTGTATAAATAAAGTTTTATTGACACCCAACCACGCCCATCTGTTTCAATATTAACTATGGATGCTTTTGTGCTACAAAGGCAGAGTTGAGTAGTGGCAGACTGTATGGCCTGCAAAGCTTAAAATTTACTATCTGGTCCTTTGCAGGAAAAGTTTGCTTATTCCTGGTCTAAATGAATTAAAGTGCTATTGCAGTTCTTGCCTCAAGAGTTAGGAATAGAATCTGTCCATTCATTCAATATTTATTGAATACCTACTAGGTGCAAGGCCCATTGTAAACACAGTGGCTGTAGTAGCAAACAAACTAGGTGCAGCCCTGCTCTCCCAGAGCCTACGTTCCAGTGGAAGAGATAAAGTAAACGAATAAATTAATCAATATATTTCAAGGGGCGATAAGTGCTATGGAGAAAATTAAAGCAGAACATGGGAGGGAAGAATAGGGGTAGGGTGGACCTGAGATTTTAAGTCAAGTAGTTGAGGAGGGTTCCTCTCATAGGGTAGCATTGGAGCAGAAACCTGAAGGGAACAAAAACAAGCCATGCAGATATCGGAGATAAAAGCATTAGGACAAAGGGAACAGCCAGTACAAAGGTCCTGAGGAAAGAACACAACTGGTTTGTTAGAGACACATACGGAGGACAGTGTGGCTGGAGCAGGAGTTATGGGGAGAGAAAAAGTTGGTGAGACCGGGCAGTCACAGGGCGTCAGACCCCAGAGGGCCTTGCAGGTTATTGTAAGGAGTCTGGTTTTTACTCTGAAGGAGACATGGTATCACAGGAGGGCTCTGAGTAGAGGAAAGATGTCTCTGACTTAGGTTTAAGAATTATTCTTTCTACTGTGTGGGTAGCAGACTATAGATAACATGGGGGAGCAGCAGGAAGGCAGTAACAATCCAAGTGAAAGATGAGGATAACTCAGACCAGGGAGGTGGAAGCTGAAATAAGAAGTGGTCAAATTTTGGATTTTTTGAGTGCAGAGTCATTAGGCAAGCATGCTTATTCCAAGAATAGGGCTTGAAGTGAAATTATCAATTTTTCCCTTTCTCTGCTCTTCTCAAATGAAGATGCTGTGCCCTAAAGCCATTTCCTAGATGCCTGGCATGATAGGAATTTACTGGCCTTGGAATCTCACTCATCAGAAGTTATCTATGTGAGCGTCACCAATGAGGGGGAAGGGGTCTGTCTCACCAAGGGAATTTCAGCAGTTAGTGAAGGTGGTAGAAGTTTCCTTGTTGTCCTCCACCTTATTGCTCACAGCAAAGTTCCTGTGGGGTTTAGAGCTAGTTTGGGGACAACAAAGCAGACAGAGAGATCCTTAAGTCTAAGTAACAAAAATAGTAATCACAACTCCATTGATTTTGGTGCCCCACTGCCAAGGATCTGTAAATAGATTAGAACTGGTCACACAATGTCCTCCACACACCTGCAGAGGGGCAGATGTCACAAAGTCTGCCTCATGCATTGTGGGCTTTTCTCCTCCAGAATAATCCCCATTTAACACCCAAAGTGACGGGGCCCTTGGATTCCTGCACCCCAGGGGACAATAAACCTTGCTTGGGTTTTGACCCTTTCTTCATTCAGCTCCTCAACATGGCATGGGTGGGGTGGTGGCATGGAAGCGGTGCTGCTATGGGAAGGGTGGGTCCCAATCTCCAGAGAATCACCCCATGGGATGAGTAGTGTCTGATGCAAAATGGAGAGTGAGGGGTCACAGAGTCTAATGAGAGAGAGATTTATGCTTTTACTCTCCATCTGCAAAGCAAAACAAAATAGCTGAAACACCGGTTTTCTGCTTTATTGGCTCTGTGAATAAGCATATAATTTCTATGAATTTCTAGAGGCTTGCTGAAGGGGAAAAAGCCATCCCCCAGGACACAACCAGCAGCAGCCACAGCATATGGTTTGCTGAGAGCGGAGGCAGAATGCGTTGTGTGTCTGTGAGCACTAAAAAGGTGACTTTGCAGGTAATTTCAGACTCAGGCAGAGTTTCCACTTTTTAAAAAATTTTTCCTTTTTTTCATTAAAAAAAATCTTGCTAAGCAAGGCAGCTGTCGTGGCCAATCATTCCTCAGCAGGGAAGCAGGATTGTGCTGGCCGTTGGGAAGCACAAGGAGGCTGGCCCCAGACTGCTTTGTGACAACCATGCTCAGCCTTTGAAACAGGGAGAGCACCCCAGTCACAAGCTCACATATGAGAAAGGGGGAGGCAGTCCACAGGACATATGGAAAACCTGAATAACTGAAGAACAGAATATGAGTATGGCTTTTTGTCTCACTCCAACGATTCTTTCCTCTAGTGAAGACTCAGGCAGAGAGTTAAGCGAAGCTATCTCCAGCTCCAGCAGGTAAGAACCAGCACTTACACCAAGTTAACATCAACCTGGAAGGGAGACAAGTCGCACTCCTTCTGTCATGAGACAGAAAGGGCACCGCCTGCATGCAGTTTCATGGGCTTAGGGAAGACCAATGAACTATTTAGCTCATCCTGTCCTTAAATTCTACAATTAGACTGATTTTTATGGCTCAAGCCAAACAAGGGCTTGTCCTCTTTTAGTTGTAATTATGCCTTTCCTTGATGTACATTAATTCATTAGTTTCTTATCAGTCATTTGCATTTTACTATAAATGAATATATTAGAAACTACTGGAAAGTAAATTATACAGGGAAGCGGGGGAAAGAGAACATGAGGGAACTAAACTGGGAGGGATGGAGTTATGGCAAAAGATAGGCAGAGAGTTTAAAAGAAAGAATAAAGAAGAAAAAGGGATCCGCAGACAAACCTAGCTTTTTTCACATTTTCACTCAGGACCCACCTTACTTCCAGAACCAGACTGCTAAGGGAGTAATGGCTGGAAATACTTAGAAAAAGAAATAATGTGGACAGAAGCACTATGACATGTGCTGCTGCTCCTTTGCCTAAAATGTTCTCTCAGACACCAGAATGGCTCACTCCCATCTCATTTGGCTGAGCTCAAACATCATTTTCTTAGGAAGGCCTCATTGAACTTCCCCATCTAACTACACCACCATACACAGCCTCTCTGCATTATCTATTTCCTTTCTTGCCTTTCCTTTTTCTGTAGCATTTATCGGCTTCTAACACACAATATATTGGGTTTATTTATTTTGTTTATTGTCTGTAGTCTCTTCTCTACTAGTGATTAAGCTCACGAAGGCAAGAGTTTTTTTGACTATTTTGTTTACAGTTGTTTCTGCAACACTTAAAACAGTGTCCATCTCGTAGTAGGCATTTGATAAACATTTAGTAAGTAAATGAATGATCTGAATGCAGTAAGAACAAAAAAGAAAATAATAATTCACATTCTACAGTGCTTTATACATAGCTGACCTCTTTACACAAATGTTTCTTTTTGATCCTAACATTACTCTGGGAGATGGCATTATTGCTTCACTTCCCAGAGAAAGAGTCTTAAATAGACTAAATAAATTGTTGAAGGTCGCGAAGAGGCAGAAATAAGATTCAAACTCAGGCCTGTCTGACTCCAAACCCTATACTGTTTCCAATACACATACATGCAGAGCACTGTGCTAAGAAATTGCCAAGAATATGGGAGCTAACATCATGAGCTGAGCAGAGCTAATTATAAATCCTTTAATATTGTACAGTTGGAGTGTATGCATCTATGTGTATGTATGTGTGTGTGTAAAATTAGAATTGAGGGGGCTTATTCCTATTGGCTATGATATTTGCCAAAATCATTATCCCCATGTTATAAGGAAGTAAAGTTCACAGTCATTCAATCACTCTACAAATGTTCCTTCAACAAACATTTGATCACTTATTGTAGAACACACTGACCTGCTCTTATCTTTGGCTACTCTGAGGTCAGCTGCAGCTTGGTGGATAGCTCTAAACCTGCAAGAGCTTTCGATCTCAGACATTCATCTCTCTGCTTTCAGGCTTTCCTGGCAGAAGAATTGTGCTCAGCCCTCACCAAGGCATCCTGAAAGTGCTGGGAGGTAACAATCAAAGGATGACCACAATCACTGAGGGAAAGGGCAGGAGTTGGTACATAAGGACCCAGGTCCTTGCCTCTCTGTGGAGGGCAACTCCATGGTGCATTCCTCGCAGTCTTTTAAAAGGTACCCAGCAGGACTGAGCCCCAGTCACCCGCCTACTCCTAGGCACAACCTTTATTAGTTTGCACACCCGCTGTGCTCCTGGCATCTCCTCCAAATAAATGACTTGCACCCTCACTTTTGTCTCAGGGTCTGCTCTGAGAGAACAAAACTAGGAGAGTTGCCATGTGCAATGCACTGTGCTAGGAGTTGGAGATTCAGAGCAGGGCAAGCCAATGGACAGGTGCCTAGAGTCACAGAATGACGTTCCTAAGAATTGAGGAAACTGGAAAGTCAGCTCCCTCTGAAATGTGGCACTCTTTTTGGAAGTGCATATCAGTTTTATGAACTCTGGGTACATGCAGAGGGGTGACATATCACTATGTCATTTCTGAAACAACTTCCAAGGCATTGACAAGCCAAGCAAGAAAATCAAGCTCATCCAGCTGTTGTGATTCATCACACTTCAGTTTTGGTCCTTCTTTGGATCATCTCTTTATCCACAAACACCTCCTGAGCATTTTGCTGGGTGCTGGGAACAAGCCAGGTCAACCTGGATCTCACACTGAGGCCACCCTCTCACCTGATCACCAAAGCATGGCCCACAGGACAAGGTCTGCTACACTAAATCCACTGAAAGTATATGGCACACATCCCAAAGTCTCATCCATGAGATGTATTCCCAAAGCATTTTTGAGTGATGGTAGCCACCTGGCAATAAGACAAATGCCTCCCAAAGTGTCAAATGCTGGATTTTAATACAAGATCTCATTAGCTTCAAATTATACCATTACTGGTGTTAAACCAAACAGACAAACAAACCATGGAGAACAAATCATCCATGTTCCCCAGAAGGCTCCAGAAAAAAAACACACCAATAAGCAAACAGTGGTAGGTTCCTTATGCTCGGGTCCCCGAAAATACCTTCTACAAAGCGTGAGGTTGCTCTGGACTGACTATATAGAAGATAAACCTGAATGAATCCAGCCATTGACCCAGCAATCTGAGTGATCCCTCCTCACACACTTGGCTGAGCCTCTGAGGGACAGCAGAACAGGACTCTCTGCCTGGCATGCAGGGCTCCTGGTGCTGCCAACACAGAGAACCAGGAGCTCCCTGAGCCCTTGAGTTTGGGACAGGGAAGCTTTAGTGCCTACCTTGAAGTTAGTGCCAGGGAAGGTTTGTTCTGAGCTGTTCCATTTAGCCTGCCCTGGGCTAAATGCAGTAATCCCAGGTGAGGCCCGATTCTTCCTTTCTTCTTTCCCCAGGAGGAAAGGAGGTCCTTTTCCTCTGCTTGCAGCCACATGCTCCAAAGAGGCTCCAGGGCTCCAGGAAAATGTGACCTTCCTGTGCCCTCTCCCCTGAATTGGCCCCAGAAAGACGCTGCAAGGCACGAGCCCAAAATATCCTACTGGCATCTTCCCAACAGCCTGGCGAGGACCTCCACACAATTTGAACCATTTGATTTTCTTTTTTCAGAATCTAGAGTTATCTCCTTTTGTTAATTCATCGAGAACTGGTGGCTGGTGGAACACTGCAAGGAGATCAACTGCCTAGGGAAAAAGCTCCCCAGTAGGTGCATTAGGACCTCCGGGAAAGGAAAATCCTTCATTTTTGGCAGTAATTAAAGATGGGATACTCTGTGTCTCCCAGAATTGGGGAATAGGAAAGAGGAGTTTGTTTTTTGTTTTTGTTTTTTTTAATGCCACCGAATGCATAAAGGGGCAAGTCACTTCGAAGTTCAGCAGCAAGGTTACAAAGGAGCCCAAGGCAAGCAGCCCTGTCTTGGAGTTTTAAGTATTCTACAAGAGGTCACTGCAGCTACACCTTTTCCAACCTTTCCAGGCTCTCCTAGGGCACAAAAGCAAAAGAACTCGCTTTTTCACTCATTCATTCATTCATCCATTATTCAACAAATACTTACTAAGCAGCTACTCAGTGCCAGGCACCAGAAATACAGTGAGGGGGAAAGTGGACAATACAGCTTCTGTCCTCAAGGAGTTTACCATTGAGTGGAGCAGCCAAGCATTTAGCAAAGATTCCAAATAGATGTACAAGTTATGCTGGAAAAGTAGAAGGTGTCATGAGCCCTAACAAGGTAATCTGATCCAGTTTGGTGGTGAGGAAAATATTCCTCAGGGAAGTCATTTCTGTGTTTAGATCTGAGGGCTATGTAGGAGTTAACTGGCTGCGGGAGGTATTAAGAGCATTCTGGGCACACCTTAGGACCTCTGGTATAATGGATGTAGGAAATGATCATCAATGCCAAAGGAGAGCCATCAAAGAGGAGGAGATCCATGCAGATATCACAGCCTGCTGATCGAGTTCACAGCAACTTATATTGTACCTTCCCACCCAACCCCCCCCCAATGTACCTGGATCTGATCAATCTTCTAACTCTACCTAAATTATAGGAAATACAGGTGAGAGGGGAACATGATATGACATTACGAGGATTTAATCAAACAAAAACAAACTGAAAAACTTTACAAGACAAACAACCTGGTTTCCTTCAACGGATTTTAAGAGGGAAGAGAAAAAAAAAGAGTGGCAGCTTAGAGATAACTATTTGTTCTGTGTGGCTCTTCTTTGGACTCTAAATTGAAACAAACCATTAAAAAAATTATGACTTTTTTGAAGCAATTGGAAATCACAACATTTATTGGATGTTTACTACTATAAGAAAACTGAAGTTTTTAGATGCCATACTAGTATTCAGTTATCTTTTTTAAGTCCCTGCCTTTTAGTAATAGATACTAAAATATTTACAGATAAAATGATGTACTACTACATTTGCTTCAAAATAACGGTGAGGGGAGAGAGGTATGACTAAGGGTATCAATAAAACAAATTAACCATAAATTGGTAATTGTTACACCTAGGTTTTGAGTACAGAGATTCATTATACTAGTCTCTTCTACTTTTTGTATATGCTTGAAATTTCCAAAGCTATAAATTGTTTTAGAGGCATCCTAAATGAAGTTTACAGCATAAACAAAGGCCCCCAAGCAGGAAGGACTCTGCATAGACCATTGTGCCTGGGGCTTAACTGGGGAAAGAAAGTGTGCCACAGTAAGGTTGGAGAAGGGAACTAAACAGGGGCTTGGGGACTAAAACTTGTCTCCTTGGGCCTTATAGGGTATGTCTTTGGCCTCTGGGTGAATAGTCAAGGAAAGTTGACTGCTCACTTGCAGGCTAGAGGAGGAGAGTGAAAGCAGGGAAGGAGTACACATAGTATAAAGTGCCTTTGAACGATGAAGGGGTCCCTCTTGGAGGTGTCCAGTCACTCTGGGTAATCTCTCAACTGGGAGGCAAGTTATAAAGCCAAGGAAATCAAACAGTCTGGTGTTGGAAAAGGAAGGCAAAAATATGAAACATGTAATTTCCTGTGGCTGCTGTAACAAATTGCCACAAACTAGATATCTTAAAACAATAGAAATGTATTCTCTCACAGCTCTGGAGGCTAGAAATCTGAAATCAAGGTGTAAGCAGGGATATGCTCTCTCTGAGGGCTCCAGGGAAGAATTCTTCCTTGCCTTTTCCAGCTCCTGATGGTTGCTGGCAGTCCTTGGCATTTCTTGGCTTATAGATTCATAGCTCCAGTATCCACTTTTATCTTCACAGACCTTCTTCTTTATGTGTCTCTCCATACCCCTTCTTTTTATAAGGCATTGGATTTAGGGGCCACTCTAATCCAATATGACCTCATCTTAACTGATTACGTCTTCAAAGATCCTACTTCTAAATAAAGCCACATTTATATGTACTGAAATTAGGACTTCAAAATAACTTTTGAGGGGTCACGATTCAATCCACGATACATCATTCATCAAGTGAACCCTGAAACTGGACATAAGTGGGTCCAACTGGATCTGCCACAGACCCCTCATAGTCTTCATCCTTTCCAAGGTCGTGGGGTCCTGGGTCCCTGGACTGCTGAGCCAAACCAGCTCTATAGAATGTCTGATCCAGTCACAGCCCTTCGGGGACCCCAAGCTCCACTAAAAATCTAATGATAGCTATGGGTAATCTCATCAGGAAAATGTTCACTTGCAGCTACTTATAAATGTTTGAATATAACTTTGGGAGGTTCAAGGACCTCTAAAGCCCCAAGAGCCATGGAGCACAGGTTACGAGGTCATGGTTTAGTCTTCCAGATGAAAAGCAGAATCCTAGACTAATACAGCAAGATACTGAGAATTCTCAGCCAGCTCCGGGGAGAGTTGGAAGGTGCCTTTTCTGAAAGCAGAGCTGTTTCAGCCACAGTCCAACCCCTAGCAACTTCTCTGCTAACCTAGAAATGCAGACTGGGCCCCAGAGGAGAGCCACGAGGGTGGGGAGTCCTAGTGAGGGGACTGCTGAAGAATCGGGACTTCTCTACATCTCAAAGACAACTGCACGATGTTGTCAAGTATACAGAGAGAAACCTTGCCTGTAGCCTATTGGTGGCCAAAAGGCCAGGCATCTCTACCAGGCCTGACATGCAGCATCCAGCCACCAGGGCTAAAGCACTCTAAGATATTAAGGCATTTGATCATTTTCTCCAGACAGAAAGTCTTGTGTAATTCAACTTTCTCTTAGCCTTGCCATCCCAAGTATTAAGCCACCAACCACTCCCTAAGAACACATGGGCATCCCAGAGTATATCTTATGAGCCCATGGCACTCCTCTTTTGTTCCTCCTTTTGGGCTCCACAATGACTTTCCTCCCATCATGATGACCACGGCCCACAATAAAGCACAAGTCCTCATCCTGGCTTCAGCAGTTAGTACCTCAGCCAGTCACCTTTGTCTGGGTCGAGGGTGCAGCCTCAGGACACTTCCAAGTATGGCCAGCACATCGAACAATCCTCTCTCAGGAGTTAATATCAAATTTAATATCAATAGTTTAATTGTTTCTCTCTGTTGTGGGTTAAACTGTATATCCAAAAAAAGATATATGAAGTCCTAACCCCAGTACCTGTGAAAAAGACTTTATTTGGAAATAAAGTTGTTGTAGATATAATGAAGTTAAAATGAAGTAATACTGGATTAAGGTGGGCCCTAATCCAATAATTGGTGTCCTTGTAAGAAGAGGGCGATTTGGACACAGGCACACAGAGGAATGCCATGTGACTATAGAGGCCGAGATTGGAGTGATTAATCTACAAGCTAATGAATGCCAAGGAATGCAACAACTTCCAGAAGTTAGAAGAGTGTACTGGAACATATTCTTTCTCAGTCCAGAAGAAAACAATCCTGCCAACACCTTGACTTCAGATCTCTGGCCTCCAGAATTGTGAGACAACACATTTTTGTTGTTGCAAGCCACCCAGTTATGGTAATTTGTCACAGCAGCCACAGGAAACTAATACACTCTCAAGGTTCTTTTAAAGTGATTTCAGCAGGGGAAAATATATCCCTTCTCCCAGCCCCATGGCTTTTCTGGTTCCTCTTCCACAAGGTTACTGTAGTCACCACACACACACACACACACACACACACACACACACACACACACAGAGTCTCCATTTAGTCCCTGGAATGACAGACTCATTCCATAACCAAAACTTCTGTCATCTCTTGTCTTGGTGTTACGTCCACATTCCTCTCCCAGCCACAGCATGGCTACAAGCAACTACCAGTTCGGGGAGTTAGGGAGAGATGGCATCTTCTCTCTTCCTGGCTAAATGCTACTTTTATAACCTCCAGTGTTAGAGGATAGGGAAGGAAGAGAATAAAGGAATACAGAAAGTTCCTACTTAATGGCACTCTTGCAAGATGATATCCTGGGCCTGTCCAGTGCTCAAAGCTACTCATTCTTCCATGGGAGCCTTTATGAATGCTCCAGAGGCTCCAACAACATCACTCATGATGGGACCTGGTGACTCAGTTTGGGTGGACACTCTGCTGCCTGCAGGGGAACCCATCCCGCACAGACATTTGTTAGTGGTCCCCTTGCCCTCTGACAGAAGCCCTTGCCTTAGTTTGGGTTCCCCCAGCAGATTCAGGGACAAAGATTTCAGTGCAAGTCATTTATTAGGAAGAGACCCCAAGAAACACCAGTAGGAGAAGGAATACAGCAGGGGAGGGAAGGCAGCAAATCCAGGCTTTCTCTGAGCAGATCACAGCTGTGGAAAACTGAGTTTATCCCACTGGGTACTTCAGAGACTGTAGAACACACATCAGAGTATCCCACCCGAGGAAAAGAAATTGGGGTTACACATCAACTTTCATTTAGCATTGGCTAATGGCTGCTCCCAATGGGCATTAGCTTAATCTCACTTTGGGACTGTCCATTTAGGACTCAAGCCCATTTCTAAGCTAAGAGAGTGTCCTTGGGCAGAAAGCTATAGATAAATAAGGAATAAATGCTAAGTGGCTCTGTAAGGAAACCAAGGACACATGCTACAGCTCTCTTAACTGAAACCCTTTTAGAGATAAACCCAGACCAGGCCAACATTCATACCCTGGTTAGATACCGGTGCCTGTGATTCACCACTTATGTGCCAATCAAGCCAATGGCAATTATTTTCTATTCCTCTCTGTCTCTTTCTCCCTCTCGATCTATCTCTTTCTCCTCCTCTATCTCTCTTTCTCCATCCCTCTTCCTTTCCTTTCCTCCCTCTCTCCCTCTTCCCCGCTCTCTCTCTCTCAGAGAAATACCTCACACCTCAGTGTCAGGTACTAGTCCACGATTCCCAGATGACTTACGAGGCCAAGTATCATCAGGCTCTGCAAATGGAGTACTTATGTCTTTCTAGGCTCTCAGGCCCTCCCCCTATCCCCTATACATACCTTAACTTTCTTTCATTGGTAGGAGGCTGAGGCTCCCAGCAAGAGAGCAGTTCTCTCCAAAAATCCTGTTCACATAAAAACCAGTGTCCTCTCTTCCCCTTTTTAAGAATCCCCTGGGTTTAAAATCCTTTAACTTGTTCTTTGACATTACTTCTGAAAAATCTGCATTTTGGTGTCATGTTGGATTTCTTAGCTACTGTCTTTGGTGCCACGGGCAAAAATGTGCAGTTTAACATTCTAATTCGGGAGCTCAGCTCTGGAAAAGGTAGAGCCTGCTTGCTCCCAACACTCCAAACCCCATCCCAGGCCCACTTTTGATCAGTACCAGAGCAACCTATTGGTGCCCCGCTTGGCAGAACCAAAACCTTCAGAAGACCAGCTTCTCTTCCATTAACCTACAACTAGTCTTTCCATAAGCTTCAGTCCAAGTTAAAAGGGTCCATCACCAAAGACTATAGTGAATTGAATGGTGCCCCCCAAAAAGATATATTTGCTCAGAACCTGAGAATGTGAACTTATTGAAGAAAAGAGTCTTTTCTTTACAGACCTAATCAAGTTAAGAATCTTGAGGTGAGATCATCCAAGTTTAGAATGAGCCCCAAATTCAATGACAAGTGTTCTTATAAGAGAAAAGGAGAAGACACACTGAAGCGACATGAAGACAGAGACAGAAATTGAAATGATGTGTATATAAGTGAAGGAATACCAAGGACTGTCAACAGTCACCAGAAGCTGAGAGAGAATCAGGAAACTGATTCTACCTCAGAGCCTCCAGAAAGAATTGACCCTGCCAACATCTGGATTTCAGACTTCCAGCCTCCAGAACTGTGAGAGAATCAATTTCTGTTGTTCTAAACCACCCAATTTATAGTACTTTGTTATGGGACCCTGGGAAACTAATGAAATACCAACTGAAATTGTCTTCCTTCAGCTCCCATTTTGCCCTTTCTCTTCCTCCTGGAGGGCTCCCTGTCCCTAACCCTGACTCTCCTTTTCCCAGACAGATGAGCACAAGTGAACAGCTCCCTGATGCTCACTACCTCCACAGACATGCTCCAACCCAGTGTTGACATGACTCGCCCTCAGTCAACATGACCCCAGATGGATTCTGTCCTTCAGCTTCTCCAGGGCCCAGCCCCACTCTCAGCATACTTCTTCCCTAATACTCAGTCTCATATGGCTCCAACTCATTATCCTGCCCATACAATCAAGGTCTGTATGACTCGTTAAAGAAGCCAGAGGTACGGTGTCCATTCAAGCAACAAGCAGATATTCACTGGGTCTTGCTGTAGGCTGAAAGCAGTGCCAGGCCCTGGGGTATAATAGTGTAAAAGAAAACCTCCTCTGCCCTCAGGCAGTTCTCAACTGTCTAGCCTTCTCCTTCAGGCCCCAGGAGAGCACAAATTGAGGTTGGCAACCTTGGCCTCTTTCCCCACCATCAAGAAGCCATCATCTTATGATGTCACCATGTCCCCATGAGCTCACCAGACATGCATAGGCACCTCCCTGCCTCTTACATGGTTGTCCTTGACATTTTGACTTCTCAAAAATAAAAGGTGGCAAATTCTAGAGACTCAAAAAAAAAGAAAATCAAGATCCATAAAATGCCTGTGACTCCAAAATTATGTTATGAATGGCTGGCCCACAGCTATTGTTATAGGTTAAATTGTGTCTCCCTAAAATTCATATGCTGAAGTCCTAACTCCCAGTACCTCAGAATGTGACTGCATTTGGGAAAAGTGTTGCTACAGGAGACCAAGATGATGTCATTAGGGTGGGACCTATCCAGTATGACTGTTGTCCTTATTTAAAAAACATTTAGACACAGAGACAGACACACAGAGGGAAGACGATGTGAAGAGACACAAGGAGAAGAAAACTATCTACAAACCAAGGAGAGAGTTCTGGACAGATCCTTTCTCACAGAAAAAGCAAACCTTGCTGGCACCTTAATTTCAGACTTCTGGCCTCCAGAACCGTGAGACAATGAATTGCTATTGTTTGAGCCGCCCACTTTGTGGTACTTTGTTACAGCAGTCCTGGCAAACTAATACAAGTGCAAATATTGGGCGTGATAGTTCAATGGGATAATAAGACTAAGGGACAGCTAGCCTAAAGCGACCATGAAAAGGCAAGATGGTCACGGCAGAAAACAGGGGCCCCAATGGGAGCTCTCCTGAGGGTCAGGAGTTTGATGGGTTTTCTCGTCAGCTTTCCACAAAGGATAGCTTTAGATTTAGGCATACCTGGTTTCAAATCTGGGCTGAGCCACTTTCCAGTTGTAGGACTCAGCCTAGATTAACTTCTTCATCTGAAAAACAGGAACATAGTCCACTTCCTGGGTTTGTAAAATTAAATGTAGCTAACACCAGGCCTGGTCCAAAGGAAGCCTCTATAGGCTGTCTTAAGTGGGGTTCTTGACACAAAGATTCAGTACAAGGGATATATTTCAGAAGGGATCCAAGAAATCTTTGATAGTGAAATACTAAAGTGATACAAGGAAAGAAAGAAGGCAATAACAGGTGCATTATTAAGCCAATTACTGCAACAGTGACAGCAACTTAATCCCACGCAGAAACTGAGAAATGGTATAAAGCATATGCCTTCAAATAACCCTACCTGAAGGATAAAGAAGCTAGGGTATTTATCTTCCAACTCCTATTGGGCATTGATTGAGGGCTGCTCCTAGAACAGTGTTAATTCCTAAATGTATTAGTTTCTTAGTGTTGCTGTAACAAACTCTGCTTCTATAAGAAATTACCACAAACTTTGTGGCTTAAAGCAAAGCAAAGCAAATTTATTATCTGCTGGATGTCAGAAGTCCAAAATGTTTCCCCCCTGAAAGCTCTAGAGGAGACTGTTCTTGCTTTTTTCCATTTCTAGAGGCTGACCACATTCCTTGGCTCATGGCCCCACTTCACTCTGTTCTGTGCTACTGTTATTATATTTTTTTCTGCTTCCATCATCACATCACATTCTCTGATTAACCCTCCAGCTTTCCTTTTATAAGGACCCACCCAGATAACCCTAGATAGTCCTCCCCATCTCAAAGTCGAAGGGTTGTGGGCAAGGCACTGACACTGAGAAACAGATCTGTTGTTAGCAGTAACAGAAAAGCAAAGATGTGCAGGCAAAGTCACTGGGCTGGAAGAGGTAGAACAGGTGACCATGGTGGTCTCAGAACTCCTCAGTCTGAGGGTATTGAACAGAAACCCAGTTTTCAGTGTAATCAAAAGAGCCAAACTGACACATATTTGTTGACAAATATTTATTGGGTCTCACAACAAATATTTTATGATACTGGGGCATGTATAATTCTTCCCATTTATAGCTGAAGAAACTGAGGTCCAGTTTCTTGTTCCAAGTTGCATGGTAGAGGAACAAGGATCTATTCTTGCATCTGCTGACTCACCCAGCACTGCTCTCACTGCCCCGCCTTCCACAGCATGGCTTGAAACAATCTGGAATGATCCAGGTCTGCAGCACAACTAAAAAAATGCCATCCCTTCAGTCACATCATCTTCCAACTCTGAACTTTGAGTGGCTGGCTGAGCTGCTGGAATCCAAAGAAAGCCAGCAAGACTGTTGATGAATGTGATTGCTTTACCAGAAGTTTAAAAATGTAGCTACTGTGGTTGAGCATTGTTTACAATCTACCTCTGGTGATTTGCATCCTACATGTGTACAGGCAAGATCAGTTGCCAAATCCTGTTGATGATACCTCTCCAATCTCTACTCCATATGTTGCTTCTTCTTCCCCCTCAGTCTCCCAGTTCAAATCTCCATTGCTTCCCACCTGGACCACAGCCAAAGGCCCCTCATGTGTCCCTGTCACCTGAGTCTCCCTGATTCAATCCATATGACTCCTGTCTCCTATTAACTTCAGCTAACTTCAGTGGAGGAGAGGCTGTTGGTGCTCCATCTATATTCTCCCAGACTTTTCAGTTTGGTGTGTTCTTGCAAACTTCTGATTGCAATATCGGTATCTCTGTTCCTGTGGGTTTTTCCAGAACCACAAGTTGGAAGAGCCAAGGAATTAGTACCCCAGAAAATAGCCCTCAAGCAATGGTAGAAGGGAAGCAGATGTATATATGCCTCAAATTCCTGTTCCTCATTTGAAATAGTGTGAGCAGTGTGTCACACACCATTTCCCAGATGTCCCCATGGGATTAAGTACCATTTGCCCACAGTGAGAACTTGCTTGATAACACCTTTATTTCCACCTTCACCTCCCTGTCACACTTTTGTACTCCCCTGCTGGTGTATCTTACAACCACCTTCCAGATAACAAACCATCCTCGAATACTTCTCTCAGGGTCTGGTACTGGGGAACCCAAGCTAGATAATTGAGTTACTCATCCGTACAACTTGCCATAAAATGTCTTTCCATTCCCTCCTTAGCCTGCTAGCCAAGGCTCTCCAAGGCTAGTCCCAGCCTATCTTTCTACTTGAACTCCAATTTCTTCATCTTATATATGATACACAAGTCAAAGAGTGCTGCCTACATATTTCTTGTTTTCACATCCCCATGCTTTTGGTAAGCTGTCTCTTTTACCTATAGTCTTGCTCTCCTTTTCTTACCATGTTTCCTAAAACCTATAAAAATCGGTTGAGAAGTAGAATTGAAACAAGAAGGGAAGAATGTCGATAATTGTTGAAGCTAGGCATGGGTACATGGAGATTATTATACTAATCTTATTATATTAATTTTGCATATGTCTGGCATTTTCCATAATAAAAAGCTAAAAAACAAAATCAGTTTATCATATGTATGATTGACATTGATAGTGCCCTGCCCATATGCCCTCACATGGTTTCTTATGACAACCACTGACCCCTCTCTGTCAGAGGGTGTTCTCTAGTGTGTGAGTGTGCTCAGCAACTGTGCAGGGAAGATTAGGGGTGCCAGGGAATTAAGATTCCCCAAAGCAGCTCTCCACCATAGGTGCATGGATTAGTGGATAAACACTCTGGCCTCCTCACCTTCAGTGTGATAACTTCAAGGGTGTTGCACACCATCTCCCAGCAGTGCCCAGTGGGACGAGTCCCAGTTGCCCATTAGCACACCCAGTATTGGCTTTCTCCTCTTCCCTCTCTGACTTCTCACTTCCCCACAGATATTGCTTGAGATCTCTTCCCGAATAAAGTGCTTACATGCAAATCCTAGTATCAGGGTCTCTTTGAGAGAAAGCCAACCTAAGACATATCATCATCACCATTAAAGTATCCCTTCTCCCCTACTTACAAGTAATATCATCTTCTTCTGAGCCTCTGGAACATGTTGTATGGACTCTGGAAGGCTCAGGACAGAAGTTTTTCTTAAAAATGTTTGGAAGTATGGCAGACTAAAGCCTGATAAATAAATTAACAGAGCACACCTTTAAGTCCTGGAAGTCAAGGCTCAACTAAAAAAATTTGTACTATGAATTCTGGATGGACCCAGCCTCAGAGCCCTTTCTGTTCACACCATCCAATAGGAAGTCACTGTGCCATCTGTTGCCTTATGGTTTACTTTGCTAATTGCAAAAGGTGGATATCTACCTCAAGAAGCTTCATTTTCAGTAGCCTGGAGGGTCACAAGTGGGGAACATGCAATAGCCTGGTTAGAAAGAAGAGATTAGGTGGGGAACCAGAGGGATCCCAAGACTGACATGATGGCACTGGTGATGTCAGTTGCCATAGGGAATCAGTGCCAAGCTCCTACACAGAATCTGGGGATAGCAGAACCTCTGCCAGGAGTACTCTTTGGAGACTGGAGCCTGGACCCTAAACTCGATCGCTCTAGGAGCCTCAGTGATTGAAGGTCTTGGGTCGCATGGTGGGCCCTAATAGAGAGTGTGAGCAGGAAGTTTAGGCCATGAGCAGTTCAGTGGTCATCACTATGGCCCTTCCCCTGATTTCTATCGTTTCTCTTTTTTTAATTAAAAATTATTGGGGTGACATTGATTAATAAAATCAAGTAAATTTCAAGTGTACAATTCAAGAGTATGTCATATATATTGCATTGTGTGTTCACTTCCCAAAGTTATATTTTCTTCCATCACCTAATATTTTGACCCCTTTTATCCCTCTACCTTCTCCCACTTCCAGTAACCACTAATCCACTGTCTTGTGTCCATGAGTCTCTGTTTGTTTGTCATGTTTGTTTGCTGTTTTCAGTTTTATGTCCCACATATAAGTGAAATCATATGGTTTTCAACCTTTTCTGTCTGACTTATTTCACATAGCATGATTATCTCAAGATCCATCCATGTCGTTACAAATGGCAGTATTTAATCTTTTCTTCTGTCTGAGTAATATTTCATTGTATATATGTATTATACCTTTTTGCCCATAACCTCATCAACACTTGATATTACTTGTCTTGTTGATGATAGTCATTCTAACAAGTGTGAGATTGTATCTCATTGTGGTTTTGATTTGCATTTCCCTAATAGCTAGTGAGGTTGAGTACCTTTTCATGTCTGTTGGCCATTTGTATGTCTTCTTGGGAGAAGTGTCTATTGAGGTCCTCTGCCCATTTTTTAAATTGGATTATTTGTTTTTTATTGTTGAGTTGAGTTCTTTATATACTTTGTATATTAGGCCTTTATCAGAAGCATTGTTTGCAAATATATTATCCCAATTTAGATGGTTGCCTCTTTGTATTGTCGATGGTTTCTGTTACTGTGCAGAAGCTTTTTAGTATGATATAGTTCCATTCCTTTATTTTTGCTTTTACTTACCTTGCTTTTGAGGTCAAATTCATAAAATCCTCTCCAAATCCAAAGTCCATGAGTTTAGCACCTATGTTTTTTTCTTCCATGCAATTTATTGTTTTAGGTCTTGTATTCAGGTCCCTAATCCACTTTGAGTTAACTTTGGTGTGTGGTGATAGACAACAGTCTAGTTTCCTTCTTTTGCAGGTGGCTTTCCAGTTTTCCCAGCACCATTTATTGAAGAGGATTTCCTTTCTCTGTTGTATGGCTTTGGCTCCTTTGTTGAAATTATTTGTCCATTTAAACTGGGTTTACTTCTGGACTCACGATTCTGTTCTATTGGCCTGTGTGTCTTTCTGTCAATATCACACTGTTTGATTGCTGTTGCTCTATAGTATAATTTGAACTTAGGCAGAGATAACTGTGGCCTTGTTCTTTTTTCTCAGAATTACTTTGGCTATTCAAGGTCTTTTGTGCTTCCACACAAATCTGATGATTTTTTTGTCTGTTTCTTTTTAAAATGTCATTGGCTTCCCCTGATTGCTCATCTGCAGAAGTCGTGAGAACCATAAGGCTCTCAAGGAGGAAAGTAGTGTTCCAGAAACAACTGAGCTCAACAGGTGAAGCCTCAGATCAAGCACAATAAAATAAGGTAAAATTTCTTGCTTTTGAGAGTTGTGAAGCACTTGTATGAATTTATCCCTTGGTATCACTGGTGGTATTGACTTCCAAGGATACATTGGATAAGACCATACAGCTCATGCTGTTTTCTCTTAGGATATGTGCTTTGGGAGCTCCTCTTCCTTGGGAAGCTTCAATGCTAGAGAGACCATGTGGAAAGACCACACAGAAATAAAGAAAGATGCCTGAGGTGCCCCTGTTGTTCCAACCCTAGCCATCTGAACCTACAGCCCGCATCAACCACCAGAAAAGTACGTGAGCAAGACTTCAGATAATCCAGCCCCTTCCTTCGAGCCAAACCACCTGACACTGAGTGGAGCGGAAAAGAGATGTCTCCATTGAGCCCTGCCCAAATTGCAGATTGTGAGCTAAACAAACATCATTGCTTGAAGCCACTAGTTTTGGGGTAGTTGATAACATAGCTATAAGTAACCAGAATACTATTCCCACCTGAAAATTGTGTGTTTTGGAGGTTATAAAAGCCCTTTCCAACTGTGGCAGAACAATGCTATGTGTTCACCAAAATCTATTTATTTAGCAGTTGGGTAAACAAGAAAACCATACATCCCAGAAATCTTTGCAGTTAGTTGGGGTCAATGGCTGGATTCTGGGCAGTAAAATGTTGGCAGACCAAAACCTGGTATCTCTTAAACTTTCCACACAGTCCTATATGTTCTCTCTGGTCCCCCCTCTTCTCATTGGATGGAAAGGATCCGATGGAGAACTCCAAGGTTCTAGAAAATGGAGGAAAAATGGAGGGAGCCTGAATTCCTGAATTACATCATTGAAATCTGTATGCCAAACACCTACAGTGGTTTAGCCACCAATATTTGAGGAGTATTTGTTATAGCAGCTAACCTTCCCTGGCTAATACACTTTTTACATTATCTTATTTTCACTTCAAAAAAACTATTTGAGGAAGGACAGAATGGACACTGCTGACCTCAACTTTACATTTAATGCTTATATTCATAATGATTAATGTTCCTGTCTTGGCTTTTTCACTAAACTATGAAGTTCCTGGGGACAAATTAAATGCCTAACTAACTGCTATGTCCTACACAGACTTAACACAGTTTCCTGCACATTGTACATGCCCCATTATTTGTTGGGTAAAACACAATAGCAGTCACTGACATTTAGTAAGCTAATGCTATTAATTCTATGTCTTCTAAAGTATGTAATCCACACATTAACAACACAAAGTGGCTATTATTATTACCTGCAAGTTAAGAAATTGATGCTCAAAAAATTTGTGACATTCTCAAGGCCACATAACCAAGAAGTTGCAGATTGAAGATAGGATCTACAGCTATAAATCTCCTCACTGCTATTGCCTCTGCCTGAGTACATCACAGGTATCTATGTCACCACACTCCCTTCCCAATTTTCAAATTTCCTGAAAATAAAAGATACCCCCAAACCCAAGTCCTTACTACCCACTTTTGTTGAAGATTGCTTTGTGCTCACTGGAGCAGAAGGTAAGGGCTGATGTCTTTCCCTTCACAGGCGCCAGGGTTGGCACACAGGCCTCCCTAGACCCAGTACCCCCCAACCTCGCAGCAGCTGCAACAGGCAGCCTTCTGGCATGCCTTATCAGGCCAGGTAGCCCCAGCAGCCTTCTGCAACCTCCAACCAGCCACTCCAGGCCACCTTGGGTACAGAGGAAGCCCACCAAGTCATGCAGGTATGGTCCCTGGATGCTTGTCCACTACCACTCACATCCTTCCCAAGGCCAGCTCTGTATTTTATTGTGGTGATAACATAAACCTATCAAGATAAAAAGAGAGTACGAGTGTATATGTGTGTGTGTATCTGTGTAGTGTGTGTGTGTGTGAAGAGATTTGCTTGGAAACGCCAACCCTCACCAAAGATGTTCCCAGTCCTCATTTGTACACATAGTCTTCAAACATCAAAGTGTTTGTTAAGTGTAAATATTTTTTTCGCTCCCCTCTCTCTCCTCCCCTCTCCTCTTCCATTCTGGCTCTGAGCTAAGAGGATGCCACGAGACCTTCTGACTCAGAGCCAGCAGGGATGGTTTTGGGAAAGGGCACTTCCAGGTCCCAGCAGGCAGCCAGCAGCTGCGCCTGACAGCCGCCAGGGACTTGGCTCCCAGCAACAGGCTCCACTCTTGGCGCCTGTTTCCATAGGAACAGGCAGGCCTGGGATTGGCGCTGGGGAGCGTTACCCACGCTGGCTGCTTTTCAAATGGTTCCTCCATGTATCTTCCCTTGTTTCCTTCCCCATGCCCAGGCCCAGCCTGGAAGTACCTGGAAAAGTATCCAAGTATCAGGAAGATGCAAGGGTGCCCCAACCTCCTGAATTCTAGGCCCTAAAAATCTGAGACAACACCTTGCTTGGAGCCTTTGTTATCCCCCAGTCCCCCTGCCTTCCTCCACTGGATAGTCAATGGCATGCCCATTTTAGCTTTCCCACAGGGCCCACCAACTTGGCAGAGGACATACAGACAATTCAGAGAGCCCACTGGGGCCATGCTTGGAGGAGGCACCAAGCTTCATGGTGTAGCCATTCATTCCCACCCAGGAAAACCCTCTTATTAAGCGCCTCTCTGCTCCACAGTTTCCTATGCCCCAAAGGCCAAATTGTACTCTGCCTCTTCATTTCCCCGCCAACCCTGCGCTGTGCATCTCTCATTATTCAACAGAGGCCAGCAGACAGAGGGCCTTTCTGGGTTTCCAAAGCCAGCATGATGATGGCTCTACCCGAGATAATTGAGAATGCACATGAATTGCTGCCTTGTTCCCAAGGCTGATTCCCTGCTACCAGCAGATCTCCTGTGCCCCTGTTTGAGGAGCCACCTCAGGGGGGATGTTCTTTGATGCTTTTCCAGGTTCTGGCTGTCGCCTTTGAACCATAGTCTCCTGTTGTAGGTCTTCTCACCATTATCAGGCTGGTCACAGCCTCCTTAGGCCTCCCACAGAAGGGACCTCCTGAGGTGTATGTAGGTTGATCCAAGCTCTGCAAAGTTCAAAGGGTGCTCTGGGAGAAGCCAGGGTTTTGCTGATGGGCCAAAGAGTCTGAAAACTCCTGCTCGAGATAGAGGTTGAAATGCTAGCCATCAGCAAGAACTAAACAGCTCTTAAAGCAGGAGGACATTCAGAACTATTGATCAAGGATGCACGAACTACATCTATAATTAGACCCAGAAGCTGCTTGCACATCAGAAAGAGGCAGAGAAGAAGACATGACCGTCACTTCACTAAAGCCAGATAGGCATCAGGATTGCACAAAACAAACAACCCCCTCACCAGCTAAAAATGCCGTGCTATTAATTTCTGTCGCTAAAAGGTTCCTGTGAGTCACACACTTCAATCCTATCAGAGCAGCCAGATGTTGTAAAGACCTGTTCACAAAGCAGCAACAGCTGACTCTGGGGTCAAGCACAGCTAGCCCTCCCAGCTCCATGGCGGCCATGAACCTTCTAGACTAGTGCATATCAGCAGCTGGTGCCTTGAAAACCCAGGAAGTAAAGTTAGTATTGAGAAGTTTCATCTTCCTTTTGCATTATTAAAAGTGGCAGGAAAAACCTAGGTTTCTGGGCCTTTTGCGGCATTCATTCCTTCTTTTGTATAATGAATCTGATTTGGGAACTGCAGCTAAAATTTGGAGGGGGAGAGTCCATTAGAAAGAAATACTGTTTGTTGGGGCTGTGGAATGCTGGTGGCAAATTGCCCTTTCTAAGTGCTGTTTTTTTGAAAACTCATTCCTGCGGTAGGAAAATAAAGCAGATTTCAAACACTTAAGAGATCATTTTCAGAATGGTCTAGATACGCACTGGTGTGCTGGTACATTTGCCTCTCATTGTTTTTTAATCACTATTTTGTCAAGTTTAATTGCTACCACGCTAACAACCCAAACGGGAGTGAAATAAAATAGGGGATATCTATCATTGGTGAGAGCATTTTGATGAAATCTATATCCATTTGCATCTTCTCCACCAAATTAGGAGAAAGGGAAATAGAAAAGGTTGTCTCTGTTGCTGATAGGATTATTTTCATTGGTCTAAGTGGGGAAATCTCAAGAGTAGCAGGCAAGATGGGCTACCTCCCACACAACTCAGCCTCTTATAAACTCAATCTGGGTGTGTCAAGCCTGGATTTTCCTTCTAGGAATATTATGAATTCTTACAAGTTCTGCTGGATGGTGAGAGCCTTAAAAGCAGAGAGAGACCTTGCCTTAATTATGCACACATTTCACCCATCTAATCCCAATATTCCTTTTGCATCTTGTCATTCACTCACAGTGCCTTCAGGAAAGGACGCTACCTAGCTGCTCCTAGTGGGTTAGCTGACAACATCCAGGTGTTAGCTTCTTCTGAGCTGAGGTCATGCCCTTCTCTGGTCCTGGCCAAAGGCTGAGCAAGACACTGGCACCCAGGGCTGATTATTTCTGCCCAAGTGGGGCTACTCTAATTGGTACCCTTTGCTCGGGGCTCCCACTGGGCAGGCAGAGACTTCAGATTGGCATTGCCGCTCACTGGCTCTCCCTATTCAGTCCTGCTTCCGCCTGTCTCCTTTCATAGGTGTTACTTCCGTGTTATTATTTTGTGCCCAAACACATATAGTTCTTCCCAGAAGTCACTGAAAAATAAAATCAACTCTCAGAATCACTAGTTGGATCTCAGCAGCTGCTTCCTGGAGAACCCAACCCAGAGACTGATCTTTTCCCCCAAAAAAAGGCTTTTAGAGCTCAACTTCTGGCTGCTTTCTGTGACTAGTTAATGCAAATATATTAGGTGCTTTGCTGAGTGCCAGGAACACTAGGGGCTTTTAGCAACCAAGGGAAAGTGCCAGGCCAGCTGTTCTGAATAATTAGAGGTGCAACCCAGTGTGAAGTTGGACAGCTCTTTAAGGAGTTTCTGGAATGGTAAGGGCTTGCATTTGGCAAGTTAATGGAGAAAAACCCACAGTCCACAGGCTCAGCTCTGGGAAGGGGATTTTGGAATAAGAGTCTGTGCCCAACAGGTCCAAGGCTTGTCATCACTTAAAGGTTCACCAAGCCTTTGACTCTCCAATAGACTGCCCAACAACTCCTTGAAGGCTGAGACCCCCTGTTGTGCTCACCAACCCCTCTATCTCCAGGATCTAGAATTGCTCATGGCACATGGTTGTTGCTCAGTGAATACTTGATAAATGAATGAATGATTGGGCTTTCTATATCATTTCTTTATTATCACACCAATGCTTCTCCATCAACCTAAGGATAAAGTACTACCCCTTCACATGGTAGACAAGAATATTCTAGATTTGGATTCTATGTACCCTCCCTCCAGCCATAACTCATAGAATTTGCAAACCCTGTGGTCCCCACTTGACCTCACTTAGCAGTAGCTGCCTCCCCTACTACTTTCTGGGTAGGCCATGCCTACTCATGCCAAGAAGACTTCCCAATACCTTCTCCTTCTGTCCTCTGCCCCTGCACTCTTATCCCTGAACTGCAAGGCTTAAATCCCTGGGCTCCAGGCAATGCTTAAATTGTTGCACACTAGGCAAAAACTGTAAGCAGAATTCTTTCCTAGGCCACCTTCCAGGAAGGTCTTGGTTGAGAGCCTTCATTAGCACTATCTCTTGTGCCATGCAGTAATAATAACTCACACTTTAATATGGAATTTACTATATTCTGGGCACTGTTGTAAACACTGTATGTATGTTAACTAATTGGGGCCCTACACCATTTCCGTGAGATTGGTATTATTCTCACCTTCACTGTACAGATGAAGAAGCTAGAGCACAGGGGTGTTAAGTAATTTGCCCAAAGCACACATCTACTAAACAGTGACGTTGCGATTTGTGCCCAGGCTGTGTGACTTAAAAGTTTATGCTATGACCAGGTATATCACCTTCCTGCTTGTATGGCTAGTGGCTATACTGAGGCCTAGTTAATGAAAGAGACTCTGTCCAAGCAGGGACAGTTGAAATGAAAACAGAACTTGCAAGTATGGCTTCTGGCTGGCCAGGCCTTGACCGTCTTCACCCTGCTGGGCCTCACGCTGGTCATGTACACCTGGTGCCTTATCTACTGTGAAACCTAAGCCACCCAACAGGTACCTCAGTCCTTAATAAGAAGCCAAAGATGAAAGATGTGGACACAGTGGAAAGAGTGTGATCAAGGACATGAGCCTCCACACTCCCTGTCTGGTGGCTTCATGCCTCTCCTTCTGCCAAGAAGCATGAGTGCTATCTTTGGGGAATGCCTGCTAGCTGTCAGGTGCAGAGTTAAGTACATTTCAACCCCACAATACCCCGATGAGGTGGATGTTCCTAGAATTTCCTTTATTCTACAGGTTTGCATTTAGAAAGTGGCATGACTGGGGTTTGAGCCCAGGCAGGTGTGACTCCAGGGCATAAGTTTTAGCCACTGTGCTCTATCAACAGGAATGACAAACGGCCTCCCCACTGCCCCAGTCAGGTCAAGGCCTACCCTTCTTCCCTCATCTCACTCTCATCTTTCACACTTTTCTCACCCTAATTTCCTTTTGGTCAGTTTCTCTTGTCCTTCTCCCAGCCCTCTCATTTTCCTCTTGTCCCTCTCTTGTCCCTACACCCATCCCACTGCATTTGAGTGTCCTCTGCTGACTGTGGAGTCCCAGTTGGAGGCTGCACTGAGCAGCTCCCCTCAGCCTAGACACTATGCAGCCTCCTTCCCCTAAATGACAGTTGACTGGCCTTGCTGCCATAAAGCCCAACACTGCTATGACAGCCTTCCAGGCAAACACATGCTGATCTGTGCATTGGGAAAGTTCTAAACTCTGTTCCCAGCTGAAAGAAGAAATAACATCTATCAGCATTTCTGTATTTTGGAGGGGAGGGGGCCGTGTCTGTCTCAGAACTTCATAGAAATCTCTATTATAGATTTTATTCATTCTTCCAGAAGCAGGTGACAAGGCTGACTGATGCATGCCAGGTATCCTGGAGCTCACAGGGAATTGGAAGTTCTGCTCAGATGCACTGGTGGAACCCAGAATCAGGTTGGTGGAGACCAACATCTATAAAACCACAAAAAGTCAACATAAAGGTGTGCAAGGTGCTTTAAGAGGAGGAGGAGATTCCTGAAGCAGCCCTCGTTAATGTCCACACCATACCCCTCTGGACACCCAAATTCCCCTGTAGTCATGAGGGATATCTCTCACCCTAACAGCTTCCTACCTCAACTGTCTGCCTCTCTCAACTCTTCTTTCTCAGTGCTTCCTCCAGAGTTAGGGTTAGGGTTGGCTAAATAATTTGTGGGGTACAGCACAAAATAAAGATGCAGGGCCCCTTCTTCAAAAAGCAAGACACAAGCTGGGAAGAAATTAACAGCCCTGGGGGCAACTTATTGCCAGTGGGGGCAAGAGTAAGTGGATAAATGCCAACTTGTCCTCCAGTGAAACAATTCTGAGTTATGTTCTACATGTTCTACTTAGAGAACATGTTCTGCATGTTCTACTCCATACCCAGTAGGATGGAGCCCAACTGCCCACAGCAGCAACTTGCTCATTAATGTACCCTTTATTAGTTTGTCTCTCTATCCTCATTGGTGTGTCCCACAATCTGTACCAATTGCCCTTATTTCAATGTCTTCCCCCACAAAGGTTTTGGGAATATATTGGTTTCCTAGAGCTGGCATAACAAAATACCACAAACTGGGTGGTTTAGAACAATAGAAATTGACAATCTCATAGTTTTGAAGTCTGGAAGTCCAAAATCAGGGTATTAGTAGAGCCATCTTCCCTCCAAAGTCTAAGAAGTTCCTTCCTTCCCTCTTCCATCTTCTGGTGGCCTCAAGTGTTTCTTGACTTGTAGATGCATCACTTTAATCTCTGCCTTCATCATCATCACATGGCCATCTTCTCCCTGTGCGTCTCTGTGTCTCTTCTCTTCTTACAGGGGCACCTATTGTATTGGATTAAGAGCCCACCCTACTCCAGTATGACCTTATATTAACTAATTACATCAGCCACAACCGTATTTCCCAATAAGGTCGCATTCTGAGATACTGCAGTTAGGACTTCAAAATATCTTTTGGAGGGACACATGATTCAACACATAACAGGAGGTTATTTAAAAAGTATTCATTGAAGAGGAGAACTTGACATAAGTCTCTGAGGAATACTTCCAAAACTTTATTGTGTGGATTAATCACCAGACAAACCTCTATTTTTCTTGCTCAAGGGTCTACAGATTACATGCAGCAGCTCTGCTTCGAGCTCTTCAGTGGATTTGGGGTTGCTTCACATATCTTATTGTTCTCTTTGTTATGTTTCCCAAGTAGCCCAAGTAGCTACTTGGGAAACATAAGACTGGTACCCTGTCACTCCTGCCTATATTCCATTAGCAGGAGATGGGGAAATGTGTACTGCCTAATCTTGTGAGAGGTACTGAAAAGCCACATAACAGCCCACTAAATGGTGATCACCTCAACTCTTCTGACCCCTGTGATGGCAACTTGTTCAATGAGTATCATGTCAGGTGCACTGTTTTCATTGATGTTTTTCCATCTTTACTATTTTTTCTTCGTTAAATTTGGAATTAACTAAGCGTTGAGTGTTATATGTATGTTTTGTTCCTAGATGCAGTGTTAAGTGCATGGTGTGTGTTACTTATGAAGCAGAAATTACTGATTAGAAAAATTTTTCATTAGATTGTATTATAGTAACTAATGGTAACTACTGAGATTATTTTGTCCATTTTATTCTAAGGTGGTATTAGTTATGAGTTCAGGAATATACCCAGTTTTTTTCTCCTTTGGTAACTATAATTTGGGCCAATGAGAAGTAAAGCTACAAAGTTTTGCAGGAATAGTTTTGCATAAGATAGAGGAAGGCAGTACAGGTGGCTGGGGTGGTGGAAGGGAGTTGTCTGGAAAATGAACAGAAGCACCACTCCCCACCAGTCTTTCACTTGAACAGATATCTCTTTTAAGTCCAAGTGGAAGCCAGGGCTTGGAATAAGCATCAGGAGTTTTGAAGTCCTTAGTTATTGGGATAGTTTGATGGACTGTAGGTCAGGCAGTTGCTGAGGGATGTGATAAGTAACACAGTTGTTAAAGGTTATAGTGGCTAAAGGCTTTTGAGTCAAATTCCTGGTTCCACCACTTAGTCACTAGGGACCTAGGGAAAGTTGGACAACTCTTTGGGCCTCATTTTCTTTATCTGTAAAGTGGGAATAATATATACTATACCCTTACTCCCCCCCACACACACACACATGCACACACACAGAGCTATTGCTAAAATCCAATGTGATACACTTTGGAAAGAGGTTGGCCCTGCTACTGGCACTTGGCATTCACTCCATTGATAGGAGCCACAGTGTGTCCAGAAAAATTGATCCAAACTACAAGGACAGAGAGATTTCAGAATTCTGAAATTTTTTAGATTTTAAGAAGGTTATACGATGCATTTACTATACAGGAAACCCCACATCTGACAATCAAACACATTAACATTTCTGCAGCAAAATATATAAATATTCAGTCACTCTGATTAAATTAGGCCTTAAATAGCCTCACATTAGTTAAGGCCAGGTTTTGCCATCAGATGAGTTTATGCCAATTTTTTTTTTCAGGGATTTTGGGATTTTAGCACTGTGCATAGAGGAATATATGAGTAAATTACCAGCATTCAGACTGCAAGTAAGAGGAGGGAGTCTGCCTTGTAGGGACGGAGGTGGAAAGGGTACTGCACGGAGGCTTTTTCTATTTGGGGCTTGACAACCACCCTTCTCGGGGCAGAGGGAGAATGAAAGAGAATGGGAAACTGGCCACCAGGCAGAGAGTGGTGGGAAAGGAGGACAGACTGTTCCTGAATATTGAGTAGAATCATTTTGCTCCACAGGGGCCTCGAAAATATTTATTCTGAGACCCCCCTCTAGAAGCTACTGAATAGCTGAATAAATGGGTGCAAGGCAATGAATAAATAAACAGAGGGGAAAAAGGAGAATAGCTGAGTTCTGAACCCTAAGAGAGGCAGATGAACCAGACACCTCTCTCCATCAGCCACTCTAGAAGGTTCCCTGAAGGATCACTGGTGACACCCTGTCAGGAGGTGCTGATCAAGGTGAACAAGCACCTCCGGGGGCAGAAGGGAACAGAGCTGGGATAATATAAAGGGAAAAGCTATTTCCTCACCAAAGAAAAGTGGCCAAGAGGAGTGATTTGGTCCTTTGGTCCAAGAGTTTCTTTTATAAGCCCTAGGAACCAAATAATTCTATTTTCCTGAGTTTTATTCCTAGGTTCATGATAGCAGCCTCTGGTAGATCGTTAGTAGTAACATTTTGTGTGTGTGTGTGTGTGTGTGTGTGTGTGTGTGTGTGTGTGTGTTGTGCCCATGTAACAACAGAGACACACAGGGTAAAGAAAACAATGGTTTTCTCGGAGCCCCAAAGGGAGCAGACCCAGTGCTCTGGAGCTGAGCTGAGAGAGAGTTGCACGTTCTCCTCCCTCTGTCTTTTCTTATTTCGCATTTCTCATTATATCCTCATGTCACGGAGCTGCTGGCTGATTTATAATTTATTGGTTTAGTGTCTCGCGGCAGGGAAAGGATGTTACGCTATATTTTTCAGGGACACTCAATTCAGCTTTGGTGAAGCATCCAGGGCCACAGCTGTGAGGGGCACAGAAGAAAGATGTGTGAGAGGTGGAAGCCAGGGAACCCAGTGCCGTTCGGTCTGTCCTAGATAAATGCTGTCCTCCATCAGAGATGCTGGCCTACATGGGGGGTTTTGTTTAGGTGGAGGCTTCCTGATCTAATTTTGGAAGTCCCATCTCAAGCAGGTATATAAATACACATCTACAGTTTGGGGCACTTTTCTCCAACAACCTGTTGTAATCCTGATTTTATGGGTTTGCTATGATAGACCCTGAGACAAAGATTCATGTAAAAGTGATTTTATTAAGAAATTCTGCCAGGAAAAAGGGGTAGGGGAGTAAATTAGTTTGCTAGGGCTCTAGTAACAAAGCACCACCAACACACTGAGTGGCTTAAACAACAGAAATGTATTGTTCCACTGTTCTAGAGGTTAAAAGTGTGAGATCAAGATGTGGGCAAGGTTGGTTTCTTCTGAGGGTAGGAGGGAGAGTCTGTTCCATGCCTCTACCTTGGCTTTTGGTAATTTGCTGGCAGTCTTTGACATTTCTTCATAGAAGCATCACTCTTATCTCTGCCTTTATGTTTACATGGCATTCTCCCTGCATGTATGTCTGTATCTAAATTTCCCTTTTTATAAGAATACCAGTCATATTGGGTTAGAGCACTATGTAATTTTACTTTATTTAAACTTTATTACCTCTATGAAGACTCTATCCCCAAATAAGGTCACATTGTAAGGTACTAGCAGTTAAGACTTCAACATATGCTTTGGGAGGTGTGGAACAATTCAATTTCTAACCGGAAGTGAGGAAGTGGTATAAGAAAGGATGAAGGCAATCAAGGTTACATGTCAAGTCCCACAGAGAGAAACTTGGGCTCAACTTCACAAGGCATTCCTAGGGATAAAGAAGGGAGGTCACCCTCAGAGATGCCTTACTGGGGAACAGAGAGCTGGAGTATTGGTTAGAAGAGGCTCCTAGAGAGACACCAATTCTTAGGTATCTCCAACCCTCCTCAACCACAAATCTGAAAGGTACTGGCTGCTGGGAACAAAAGCTACTGGAAGATGGTGTGCACAAAAGTGGGAAAACTTCAAGGGGGCATGGGGAGCACTAACAGCATTTGTTGTGACCCTTCAAGTCCCATTTTTATTAAAGGTGGTGAATTGCCTCTTTGATAAGCTATCTCCTGCAGATGGTGGACATATGCCCACTCCAGGGCCTGGAGGGGAGACAAAAACATGGAGGTGAGAGCATGAACTCTCTGAAAAGCCTACATTGATATTGAAAAGCAAGTTGTTGTTTCTGCTAGGTTTGTGTCAGTGGTAGATTTTAATTGCAGGGGGAGGAGAATTTGGCAATGTATATAGAAAGGCAAGAGGACTGACCATTCTGTGTACAACAGGGAAAAGAAAATACACCTCAGAAAAAGTGGTAATGATCGACTCTTGGGGTTAGAATCACAGTCTTTGATTGAATAACATGGCAGGGTTTTGATTCAATAGTAATCCGATTTGGGTGGCACACCAATAATAAATTCTCCAGCAAACTGAAAAATTCTGTAGGGTAATGGAAAGCATTTGAACCCCATGGTTTTCATTGAATTAAATATGAAAATGTATCATACAATCGATACTGCAATATTTGATTCAATCAGCATTTCAGGATGGGAGCTGTTTTCTCCCATTTGTTTTTATGCTGTCGCAAAATATTTCAATTTGCTTCAGAATTTATTATTGACAAATCACCCTAACGGCTGTTGGGGGTTGGGGTAGGGAACTTGTCACAGAGGATTGGCAGCTGAGAGATGTTGAGCAAAACCAGGCCTGGAGAAATAGTCAGGGAATGTAGAATGTTCAGGTGAAATTCCAAAATGGAGCTGATTATGCAGAAAAAGGAGGAAGATAAGGATGTTTGTCACTGGGAGAAAGGAGACAAGACAGGTGACCCTGTCTTTCCTCTGGATGGGGACTACTGTTGGAAGCAAGGATCTGCTCTGGGCAAAATTATGAAGCAGGCAGCGGAGTATCCCCACCGACTTTGCTCTCTGTGACCCTGGCCCCAAGAAGAAAGGGCTTTCATCTGTAACCCTGCAGTAAGTGGCCTGTTGCCATGTTACAAACATTAGCTTGGAATCTCAAAAACTTGGGTGTGAGTCTGTGTTCTTCCACAAACTAGCTGTGTAGCTTTGGGTAAGTGACTTAACTGATCTGTGCCTGTTTATTTGTGGAAGAATGGTAAATTCTTACTTTCCTCAGAGAGCTATTGTAATTATTAAATTAATGCATATTAAATGAATATGTGTGCTGTGCTCAATACTTCATAAGGAACCTGTAAACAGAAGCTATTATTATTATTTCAGTAATCTACTACTGTATAATTAACTTATACTCCAAAACATTGTAGTTTAGAACAATAACGATTCTGCTGATCAGTTCTCCTGGGTTGAGCTGAGCTGGCTCCACTGATCGTGGTTAGGCTCACATAGGCATTTTTGGTCGGTTAGAGGGTCAGCTAGAGGCTAAATAATCCTGAATGGCCTCACTTACATGTCTGGAGGTTATCTGGCTGTTGGCAATGGCAGTAACTGGGCCATGTGTTTCTCAGCCTCCAGCAGACTAGCCCAAGGTTCTGACGTGGCAGCTGGGTTCCAGGTGTTGCAAGAGGGCAACCCTCAATGTGAAAACATTATTCACATCTCTTCTTGTGGCATATTTGCAAACGTCCCCCAGCGGCCAAAGCAAGACACAGGACATCTCAGATTCAAGGGGTGGAGAGAAGATTCATCTCATAGAAACATGAATACACTTTGCAAGGACATAGATTCAAAGAAGGGAAGAATCTGTGGCTGTGTTTGCAAACAGCCATTGTCACCATCGCAATTTCTTTCAAGATGCTTATCATATCTCATCTCATGTGAAGCCATAGACATGGAATATCTCTCTCACTGGCCTAGAGTTCCTTAAGTGCAGCAGACTTTTGCATCATTTGTGTCCAGCAAAAGAAGGTGTTTGAAAAATATTTTTTGAATGAATTACATAATTTTATAAGGAGGACTACCTCTATAAATACATTCATACTAAAGAGTTAAAGTGATCCAAATGGTATGCCTCACAAGAGTATTTGCATTTTTAAGTTAATGGTAAGAAAATGGCACAGCTTAACATAAACATAAGTGCTGGGTAGAATTTTAGGAATCACCAATGGGTGGCTATTTTGGAAAAAAAGTCTCTCCCACATTCCTGAGATTACATCATTAGACAACTCTCAACTTAGACTTACAAGTATGGCTGCACTGTCTGCAGAACTTGAGGAGAGTGGTTAGTTCATGGGGTTGCTCCATTTCTCAGGTCTTAATTAGTCACTCATGGGGTTCTGGACTTCACCATCCCACTGGCTTCAAGCATGCTTGGAAAGAGGTAGAAAGAACTAGCAGAAGTTCATTGGAATTGAGAAAAGCAGCAAGATAGAACTCAAACTGGAACTGATAAGTCTGTAATCAGTCAACCAATCAGACACATCGAGAACCTATTATGTGTCAGTAACTTCCTAAGACACTAGGGATACACCAGTGAACAAGACAAACAAAGTTTTTGCTCTTTTAGAGTTCCAATTCTAATGTCTGATCCAAAGAGATTGAAGCCAGAAGAAGCAGGAGCCAGGAGCGATCCCGGAGGAAAGATTGAAAAGCATTCAAATTTTGAGCACTGGGGGAGGTGATATGAAGTCTGTTCCATTTCAACTACTCACAACCTCCAGCTCTCCCTCCAAGTATTGGTACTGGCAGAAACATGGCAGGCAGAATGGTGCAGGCATCAGTATCTTGGGAAAGAAACCACAGATATACAAAGCATAGGTTCATGCCATGCCCGGGACTTTCTAAGCATACATCCCAGTCACTGTTCTGAACATTTTATATGTACGAACTTATTTAACCTTCACAACAATGCCATGACTATCAATCAATTTTTGTGCATAACAGATAATCACAAACCCTTAGTAACATACAACAATCAACATTTATTCCTCAAGTATCTATGGGATTCAGTTGATCTAGACTGGGCTGGGCAGCTTTGTTGATCTTGTCTGCTCATATATCTGGGATGCAGCAGGGGTGAACTGATTTAGGATGGCTTCAGCTTGGGCAACTCAGCTCTGCTTCATAAGTCCAATTGTCCAGCAGGCACATCCTAATGGCAGTGGCAGAGGCACAAGAGAGAATGCCTCAGTGCACAAGCCACTCAAAGCGTTTGCTTTTCTCACATCTGCCAATATCCTATTGCTCAAAGCATGTCACATGGTTGAGCCCAGAATCAAGAGATGGGCAGACCAGTATGTCACTATAAGGGTGCACTGATAAGTTGCAAGACAAAGGGCATAGATTCAGGGAAGGCTGGAGAATCGTCACCAATATGGTACTCTGCCACAAAGAAGTGAGTACTATTTATAAGCCTATTTTACAAATAAGAATGCTGAACACAGAAAGTTTAACGTACTTGTCCAAGGTTACCTGGCTAGAAATTGGTGTACCCAGAACATCTGCTATTTCTGACAACTCTTTACCATTTCACTTCTTAGCTCTGGCTTAACCCAAAGATAATTCTAAGAGTCTGGGCTATATGGACTCCACCTCCTTCAGGAAACATTCCATACATATTTTTTCCTTCCAGCCTTTGGCAGGCATTGAGCCACAGTGCATTCCAGGTTAGACTTCTAGTCAAATATCCAGAGTTCAGGAGTTAAGTGTTACCATTTGGATGTAGAGCCACATGCTATAACAATTAGCCACACTAGATTTTGACATTTGGGGAAGCCCTGATGAGGACACAGACTTACATGAATGTCCCTCTTCCCATTGTAGAGGGGTAGTGCTTGGGAGAGGTTCTAAGGCAGCACTATAGGTCAAGCCAAGGTTTTACTCAGAAAATTGTTAGTAAAGAGGAGAAAAAGCAATCCCAGAGTTGCCTACCATGGATTGGTGTATCTTAACTTTCTTGGATCACAAACACTTTGAGAATTGATGAAAGTGGAGTACCTTCCAATTCATTCGATCTGCGATAGGATCAGGCTGCAATAATTTTAGTCTGGACAATTTCTAAAGCAGATGTCCATTTCAGCGGCCTACAAATTACATTAATGAGCTCATAGACTGTTTAACTTGGAACCACTGAACTTTCTGGCATCATTTTAGGGAGTAACTTGTGGCAAAATATACCCCTGGCTAGATTCCAAGTCAAGAGGAGATCTTCCTTAAAGAAGAAGTCTCTGCCCCTTTATTCTGACCTCATCTCAGCTACTCCAAAGATATACCCAGAAGCCCACACTCACATCATTCCTCTCCCAAAGGCAGCCAAAAAGTCCCAGACACAGATTCAGAATGATTTATGTCAGTCCTGAGTCCAGTTGGGAAAGTCTTACGGCTTTTCTGCAGTGAGAGGCAATAGGGTACAGTAGTTAAGGGTATGTATTCTAGGGTCAAAAGCATAAAGATTATCAAATCAATCTCTGTTGTTGTCCTCCCCCTCCCCTCCCTCCCCCTCCCCCTTCCCCCCCCTCCTCCTCCTCCTCCTCCTCCTCCTCCTCCTCCTCCTTCTTCTTCTTCTTCTTCTTCTTCTTCTTCTTCTTCTTCTTCTTCTTCTTCTTCTTCTTCTTCTTCTTCTTCTTCTTCTTCTTCTTCTTCTTTTCTATCTCCCTCTCCCACCCTCCCTCTCCCTCTCCTTCTACCTCTCCCTCTCCTTCTCTCTCTCTCCACCCCATGTCTTTCAACTTGCTTTCACAAAAGAAGAAACAACCCTCTCACTTTCCATCAGAATTTATTTTTTAAATCTTATGAAGGGCTCCTGATTGATCCTGTTTGGGTCATATGAACTCCTTGGTTCAATTACTTTGGAACAGAGAAGAGGGTCCTATGATTGGCCAAGCCTGGATCACATGACTATCCTGTACCCCAAGCACAGATAGAACTTTATGACAGACCATCTCCCCAAAGCCACAGAGCATGTAAGAGGAATTCTGCAATTGTAAGAGTGGTATAGGGCAGATGAAACTGGAAGACACTCACTGTGATTATTGAGTACTATTACAAAAAAGAGCCCTATAAAGCTGATCGCTGTGCTGCTTGTTGGGATGGGATGTTGTGGAAACATTGCTTATCATATTGTCTTGTTTCTCAAAACGTTAGTGCACTTCAGAATCACCTGAAAGATGTTTAAACACAGAATGTTGAATCCTTCCCCCAGATTACAAATGCAAGAATGTGTGTTTCTAACAAATTCCCAGGTAATGATGATGATGCTAGTCCAAACAACACTTTGGAAAGTGCCCTCTCTGAAAATACCCTGCAAAAAATCTCTGTCTGGTCTCAGTATTATACCACAATGAGTGTTGCTTCTTACCAATTGGTTTATTTTGATTTGTGTAGACACTGAATCTGTAACTCATGTCTCCCTCTGACTTGGTTTCTGGAAGGCTCAGGGGTAACTGTGTGGCCCAGTTCTATTATGTCTATGGTGCCACAGAGCCTCAAGTTCATCCACTGCACTTAACCCTAGCTTCATTTCTTACTTTCTTTTTTGTTTTTCTTTCAATCTAAAAAGTAATTTGGCTGAGAGTGATAGAAACCAACTTGAACTATGTTAAACAAAAAAGAAGAGGAAGATTTATTATAAGGATACTGAAGTGTCCCATGAAATAGGAATGTGGTCAAGCCCAGGAACTGATAGGGTGAGCGGCCACTAGATAGACTGCCCCACCTACCATCTTGGCTTCTTTCTCATTGCCTCTTCATTGGCCCTCTCTGGCTTTCCTTGTAGGTAGAAACATGATCACTGACAGCTCCTGAGCTTTACTTATTGAAAACTCTGTCAGCTGGCCAGATGCTTGCTCCTAGTCTAGATTAAAAACTCCCAAGGAACAGCTCTGATCAGTCCAATCAAGGCAGGTGTCTAACCTTGGACCAATCGGCTATGGTAGGGGTAAGGTCATCTTGTATAAAATGACTGCCCTGCAGTAGATATTGGCTTGACTTTGGGGGACTGTAGTTCTCATAAATAGATGCTAGGAGGATAACCTCACAGGTGCCCACCTCACTCTTTTTCCTAATCCGTTTTATTGCATCTTGGTGTACTGTATATGTTAATGTCAGCCACCTGAAATAATTTCCAGAGCAACTTAATGGATAGACAGTAATACTATTGGGATATTCTATTAGTTAGGGTTCTCCAGGGAAACAGAACAAAGATACTTATACGATTATACACACACACACACACACACACACACACACACACACACACACGGGGGGGGGGAGAGAGAGAGAGAGAGAGAGAGAGAGAGAGAGAGAGAGAGAGAGAGAGAGAGAGAGAGGGGAGTTAAAAGGAACTGGCGATTATAAGGAATTGGCTCATGTGATTACGGAGGTTGGCAAATCTAATCTACAAGGTGAGCCAGCAGGTTGGAGACCCAAGAAGAGCCAATGCTCCAGTTTGAAGGCCATCAGGCAGGAGGAACAAATATTGCAGATGAAGTCCAAAGCCATCTTCTGTAGAATTCCTTCTTGCTCTAGGAGGCCAATAATTTTGTTTTATTCAGGCCCTCAACTGTTTGTTTGGGTGAGGCCCACCCAAGTTAGGGAGGATAACCTGCTTTAGCCAAAGTTTACTTATTTGAATGTCAATCTCAATCAGAAACACCCTCACAGAAACACCCAGAATACCCAGAGTACTGTTTGACCAATATCTGGGCATTCCAAAGTCCATTCAATTTGACACCTATAATTAACCAACACAGATATTTTTAATGGTATAAATTATATTTTATTTCATTTTTGAATACCCAGTACCTAGTCCAGTGTCTGTCATATGATAGAGGTCAGTTAATGTTGAATGAATGGATGGATGGATGGATGGATGGATGGATGGATGGATGGATGGATGGATGAGCAATTATATTTTAATGCCCTGGAGAAGGGAGGAGTCTGTCATTTAAAGGTACTCTGAGGTTAGGCCCTTTATGTGGAATGTGAAGAATTATATCCTAATTCACTCAACTTATGGGTTCTGAATCTAATTTATTGGGTCTCCTTAATACCCTCAGTAGAAAAGTTTAGTGGTTTTAACTTTCTTTTTTCCTCAAATGACTAGGGCTACAATAGAGACACATACTTTAGTGGCAGAGACAAGAATTTAGCCCTCTACTCAGCTTTCAGCCTGAGAACTTTCAGCTCACTGGGATTCTGTCCAGGTGGTCTGAGAAGAAGACTGGACCCAGTCTCCCACACCTGAACCCAAGAGGAAGTCTGTACCTTTCATAGCTGAAGCTACCACATGGCAGATGGTTCATCCTGTAGCATATCCCAGCAAAAGTCATCAAACTGAAAGTATCAGCTCCACTCCTGGATCTGCTTCCCTGCATTTGGCTGGGGCGGGATGGGTAGGAGTACATATTTCTAGAAATGTGTTGCCAAATTATTTTTTTCCAGTTTACAGACCCTTCTAGCAAACACTTCTGGCTAGTTACATTTGAAGGAGGTTCAGATACCACACCATGATAAAAGGCAGCTGCTGGAATTTTGTTCAAATCCTAAACTGAAATATCAAAAATAGGTAGAGAGCCTATGTTAGAGGTCTAAGAGGATGACCAGGAAGTCAGCAATCCTCTAGTTCACTGCACTGAACCTCAGTTGCCTCATCTGTAAAATAGGGATGATGATAATGCATAATGTTGCTGTCATCATTTAATTACATCATAAATTCAATTTTATATACATTTATTGAACATTTATTGTATGTTAACCATTGCTACATAGACATGGTCCCTGCCCCTGTGGGCATGTAAGAAAAATGAGCTGGGCTTCACTGAGCTGAGCCTGATGTAGTAGGTGCAGTAGGTCAGGGAAGCAGCCACCACCATGACACAAGGGGTAGCAAGGAGCATCATGAGATCTGAGACCTACGAGCACAGGCTGGAGTTTGGTGAGCCATTTGTCACCACTACTGTATCTTTGTCCACTCTACTGGATACATTGTGCCACCAATGCAGCATAATTTTTAAGATAAATAGTAAATTCTTTAGGAGATAGAATGTTAAATATGGTTAATTAAGTCATTCATTCAAATGACTTGACAATTCCAGGCACTTTATGGGGTACACAGAAGTGAACACCACCCAAAGATCACAGCAGGCATAACCACATTAAAATCAAGTAGGAAAAAGAAATCAAACCCTGAAATTTTTTAGATAAAAAATTTAAGTTACATAAGAACACAAAGAACACTTATCATGGCATACTTGCCAACACACAAAAAACAGAGCCAGAAACACAGTCAGTGCCCAGTTAGTGTACAGTTCTAGGTATTAATTTGGGAGGAAGCAGAGTGGTAATAATACAGAAAATTTGACTTGTAAGTTCTGGATTCTGATCCCAGATTTGTAATTTACTAACTCTATATAACATACTTTCACTGACACATCCAATAACTATTGAGCCCCTACTATGTGTCAGGCATCCTTGTAGCCCCATGTTTGTGGGCTATGGAGAAAAAAATAGACAAAAAGAGCCTCAATTTTCTCAACTGTGAAATAGGTTATAATCTCCATCTCATCAGATTCCCTTAATAATTACACTAGACAATGTAGATAAAGTGACAGGCCCTAGAAAACCTCAATGGATGTGCCCTCCCCAGTTTTCCTTTAACCTACTCTTGCCAACAAAATCCACATGGCCTACATTCAGAAGAAGCACCTTCCTGGCATTTCAGAATATCCCTGGCGTTTTTGGTCTGTATCAATCTTGAGCGCATCATTTTGCCATTAGAAGATTCTAGACATTTGCTGTAATCTATGGGAAGGCACCCTATGCTGTGTAAAATACACAGATTTAGAAATCAAACATATGAATTCAAATCCTGGCTCTGCTTCTACCAGTTGTCCAACCTCAAGCCTCCATTTCATTGTTAAACTGTAGAAAGAGTTAAATTAAATCATACATAGACTAGCACTGAGAGCATTCCCTACATGTAGTGGGTACTGTGCCTATTATAGTTCTTCTTCTTCCCATATGGGTACCAGAGAAATGAATTGTCATCTCCAAGAGGCCAGCTGGTAACAGCATCAACACCTGCACCAGCATGTGGCACCTGTTTATGCCTCACCTGCTGTCAGGTGCTGCCAAGAGGCAGCCTGCACCCCAGGAAAGGCAGATAAACAGACTTTGATGTAGGGGACACATGCAGAGGTGCTGACAGGTGACAGGAACCATGTGGGGATGTTGAGGCACCCAGAAACTAGGAACAGCTGGAGGCCGTTAGCACTCCTAAGAACAGGGAAGGGATGTTTATGTGGGAGCCCAAGGAGAGGTGTAACCATGAACGGGGGCCTCCAGCAAGAGCTACAATGATGGGGACATAGCCTTCCAGAGAGGTGAGCAGAGAAGGGGCAAAGGAGAAATACTCCGACCTCTCCTCCCACCTCTAGTCTTGCTCAAAATTAGCGGAGTCCAACTGAAAGCAACCTGGCAAAGAGCCCAGTGTGTGGTCCACATTGCTGGGTCTCGGGGACACACAACATAGCAAAAATTAGTCAAGAATGAATCTTGGAGAGCAAAAGGGGGAGAAAAAGCACACACCTATACCCTGATATTTACTTTTGAGACACATCTGGGCACCCACTGTTCCTTTATGACAGTGGTTCTCACACTGGAGTCGGCCACAAAAAAAAAAAAAGAAAGAAAGAAACCTGGAGGCCTTGTTAAACACAGATTACCCCAAGAGTGTCTGATCCTGAGGTCTGAGGTGGTGCTTGATAATCTGTATTTCTAACAAGTTTCTAGGTAATGTTGATGCTGAGGACCACACTTTGCAATCCACTGCTTTATAACATGAGATTACAGGACAGCAGCTTCTTTTCTTCTGTGCTTAGCATTTAACCAGGTGCACTACAGCACAGGGTAGCTCCATGGCCAGCAGGACTATGAGCAGCTGAGAACTATGGAAGGCAGCCATCTGCAGCTCCCTCACTTGACAGTCCCAGGGCCATGGACCCTGCCAGATGGGCTGCCCTCACCTTTCCTTCACCAGCCCTATCCTTGATCCCTCCAGACCTGGTCTTCTGCCTTATTCTTGTTAAGACTCCCTGCTCTACCTGTTCAGTTACCCACAGTTCACACCACACATGCATGCATGTGCATGCGCATGGGCACACACACACACACCACACACACACACACACACACACACACACCCCACAGGCACATACACATAGATGAACACAAACACTCTGATTAGCTGTACCTGGACACCCGGCCCATTTCCTAAGGGAAGATGAGTCATCCATACTTTGGGACCCTGTGGCAACCTGTGCTCAGACCAGGAGGTCACAAGTCCTGGTCATGCAACATTGCCTCTCTGCAGGCAGCACTACCAGTCTGAAGCTTTCTGTGACATCTCTGTTTCAGAGAAAATGAATACAGAATGTTACTTGGTCCCTGCCAAAATGAGTCATCTGTGCCCCTCTTCAGTTCCCTGATGGGCTGAGACCCATCCAAGAGCTGCTTTCCTCTTCCCCTTCTCCTTCTTGTCAGGCTCCTTGTCTGATATGTCCCTTTCCTCAGCTTCCTGCTTTAATAATGTCACTCTAACAGTAGCTCCTCTCTTCCATCTTTATCCAGGTGGTTCTAGTCTGGCTATTGTCCCGTTATCCTATAACTCCTCTCCAACCCCAGCCACAGAGCAACAAGAGACCAACTCCTGACCAATCAATCCCTGGACAGGGATTCAGTCCAGAGCTGGGCCTAAGTACCAATCTGGGTAATCAGACCGATTTTTTGGAATGGGTGTGCAGACACCAGAGAAGCCTCCCTTCCACCAAATCGTGAGAGCCAAAGATGTACAACTCTTAAGCACCTTGAAAAAGACCATAGTGAGAATATTTTTGCTATGGAGAAATTGGCAAATACTACAAATCAGAGATGTTTTATTTGTAGAGCCAATTGTTAAAACCTTTACCAGCACACAACAGCACAGGAAAAGACACTCTGTTTTCATGAGGTAGCTAAACTGGGATGCTGCAAAGGCAGCAACTTCTTGTGCTGCATGGAGAAAGCTGGGGCAACAGCAGAGAATGAAGGCAAAGCAGAGAGAAGCAGAGTCAAGACTAACAAAAGAGAGAAAGAGAGTTGACAAAAAGAGAGTTGGCCTGTATCCAACCATGTTTGAACCCAAACCATCTCAATTATATAAAACTAAAATTTCCTGTTTTACATTAGCTAATTTGAATTGGGTTTTCCTTTAAGCAACCTGAAGAGTCCCGACTAAAATAGGACTTAGGAAAAAATTATCCTCCACTTGGGAATTCTTAAATTGTCACCATATAGTCTAAAAGGGGATCAGTCTTCTCATAGCTCCAGGGCGGAAAGAGATAAAGCCTGATTAGCTCCTGTCAAGCAGAATGCAGGGAATCTAGGGTGTGGTTCTTCAGTGTTAGATCACACTTTCAGCCCAGCTGAGAGGTTGTGGGGAGATTCAGGCCAGGCACTTCAGGGATTGGGTGACCATCTTGGAGAATTCCCCATCACCATTATCACCATCATGAAGGTAACGCTAGACTCCTTTGGTTTCCGTTATTGTGAATCTCAGGATGCGAATGTTTATGACTGGCCCTGAAGGAAGCAGTATTTGTCACCCCCAAATATGTCTTTTGGGCATAAGGATTATTTTACTTTGATTATTTTTAAGAAATAGTATACACAGGTGAAGCTCTGAAAACTGAGTAGAAGTTATGCTTTTATAAGAGACGCTTATATTTATAAGGGGGTATCTCCCTCTCTGTACCAGGAAGAGAAGGATGACTCCAAATCTTTAGAAACTCTTACTGTGCTTTGCCTGGTCATCTTCCATAACTGGCCTTCCCCCATCCCCAACATCTTTTGTCTTTAGCAGGAAATTATATTTAATGGTAATGGCTTGGGTCATTTAGGGGAGTTACTTGGTTTTCTTTGGTCTCTCCCATGTATACATGTTATCAAACTTTCGTTTTTCTCCTGTTAATCTGTCTTTATTCCAAGGGTAGAGGTGGAGTGGGGAGTGGGGTTCTCAGGCAAGAACATATAAAGGTAGAGGGAAAATTATTTTTCCTCCCCGACATCCCCTTTCCAGCCAGGACTCCTCCAAATTCTACCACTCTGCCTGTGCTGCTGGCTCAGGCCAGTTGTGCATACCAGCCCTCTCAGGAGAAACAATGCCAGCAAGTCATGGGAGACTTTGTTATTGCCTAATTCTCTAATCTGTGTAGCTAACAGAGGTCATTCCAGCACCTTTGGCAGGAACAAGATGGTATGTTCCAGGCTACAGGCAGTCTCCGCCCCAACACAGGAGACTCCATATATTAAACCCCTCCCTCAAATGTATCCCTGTGCAGTCCCGACTTCAAAGGCACCCAGCTGCTGTCAGAATCTCGAGGGATCTTTTGGAAGTGCCCACTTGTGTTATTTCTGGGCTACTCTCCCAGTCTTTACCCCCTCATGATAAATACCCCCATTATTGCCACAGGGTACTTAACCTGCCCCCAGCCTCCCATCTTTTCCACCATGGTGATTGGCCTTGAAAATCTGACACCAGGAGGTTCTACAGGTGTTTCTTCTAGCAAAGAGAGGAGAAAGAGGAGAGACTGGGGCTCATCCTGCAGGCCAGGTTGGGCAGGGGAAGGAGGGTATCCCACCACAGAGAGAGGGCAGTGGTGCTGAGCCCCAGGAGCCTGGAAGAGGAAGACAGCCCATGGATGATCACCATGGTCAGAAAGGGGCCTTGGGTCAAGAGTGTGGCCAGCAGGGAAGGGCTCAAGAGGCTGAACCCCAAGCAGGAGCCTGCCTGGCCTCTGCATGTCCAGACCCAGTCTGAATGCACATATACCCACACACACCATATACACACTGCACATGCCCACACTCCATAGAAACACATATGACATACATACCATACATGCAAACATATTATATACCACATACCACACACTCATTCCTGTGTAGATATGAGCACAGAAAGATACATATACACCCTCATACACATACACCTACACAAGCATGTATAAATATATATGCTTACAATAATGTACACATACAAATACATACATGTGCGCATGCATGTACACACACACACCCCTGTCTACAGCTCCTTGTAAAACCCCAGTTCAAAAAGCAATCTCTGAGATGCTTTCTTGATCAAACTCCTTCCTTCTTCACTGACCCAAAGTCATTTTTCATCTCCTCACTGCCACTCCAGCCCCCAAGGAGTTGGGTCACTTTCCCCACTCCTCTCCCCGACTCTAGGCTTATTTTCTTTTCCTAAATGATCTTAAACTTCCATCTGTCTTCTTATGTCATTAATCCCAAGAAAGAAGGCCAAAGAAACCTACCCACATAGCCAAGCCATTAACTAATCGCCAAAGGTGTGTGCTTGACATCATATTAATCCCACTGCAGCAGCCCCTCTCCAGTGTCTTGCTTCCTGAGCTATGCTGATAAAAAGGACGAGCCCCCTGCTACTGTTCTAGATGGCATTTCCATGATGGATGACCTGACTTCAGAAAGGGTGTGGGTCAGCCGCGAAGACTCATGTGTCAGGCTGAGGAAGGAGCTGAGAGGTGAGCAGGAGCAAGTGGCCAGCTGCCAGGGTAATTGTTCCTCCAGCTGAGAAGGAGCCAAGATAGCAATGTCCTCAGATACTGCTGCCCAGACCTGACTAGCCTAAACTACTACTCCAAGATGGCAGGGCCTCTGAGGAAAAGCACAGGTGAGAAGACCTGAAAGACACCCAGCCTCCTCCTCCCGGCAACTGTTGTCTACTAATTCAGCAAATTCAAGGAGACCAGCTTTCAACTAATCGCCCACAGTCTGGGGCACAAACCTCTCTGACTGTGGTCCTTGAGGACAGGTGGTCTCTCCGAGCTTCCTCTTACCTCCACTGAGGTCTTAGAGGCCACGCCAGCACCGTGCAGGGACTGTCTGATGGCCTATTTCCCAGCAGGGATTGTCAGTGATTCTGCAAGCGTGCATGCACACACATTCTGCTTCTCCACTTCCAGGATCAAAATAAATTGTCTGATTGACAAACCTCCTCTGTAGTTCGTGTGCTCTAGGGGCATGGGTCGGTCGTGGCTACAGTTACAGTCAGCTGAGCTAATCCATTTATCTTATTTACACTGTGTTCCAGTTTCCATATGTGAAGTTGAGGCCTTCTGAATCTGGTATGCAAATTAGACACAATGATTTGAAAATGAGCATAGGCCTGACGACTTTTAAAAATTATCATTAAGAACCTTGTCACCCTGCCACTAGGTAGGAGAAGGAAGGCTGGAACTGAAAGTGTGTGATGCACAGCTTTCCCTTCTTCTCTCAGCCTTTCAGAAGCCTCACTGGCCCCTGGCCCTTACATATCCACTCCATTGTTGGAGATGATGGGCATAGGCATCACTGGGGAGAAGGCTGGCAGGAGATTCATAGAGAGTTAAACAAGGCAAGAGGGAGATTCCAATAGGTAGCCACCATGCATACATCCAAAGCCCTGGATTCCCATAACCTTCTGCCTCACTGAACAAAAGACAGAGGTTCACCAACCCAGTTTTTTACTTCTTTTAAGGGTGAGGAAGCTGGGCCCTTGGATAGTGATTTCTCAAGGGCTTTCTTTAAGGTAAGCAAGCACTTGTAGGCCATTCAATATGATAAACATAGGTCAGATTGCCCCCAAACTAGCTGTGTATGACTCACACTGAGCCAAGGCAGGTAGAATGAGTACTACATTTTAACCCATGGCCATGCAACTTAAGAATCTTCTTTCTCCCTCATTCTCCCCTCAAAACCCACTTCAGGCAGATTCAAAAGTGCAGCAAGCTGGGCTTTGCTTAGTCTTTATCAATGGTCCACCAATAAAGCCAGCATATGGATGAGGCCAAGCAGGAGAATCAAATCTGAACATTCCTCAGGAACTCCAAGGGGTGCATTAACTGTGAGGTGCTGGGGAAGGTCCCACAAGGCATCCTTAAGAGTGAGTCACCTCTAGGGGGCCAAATGGGGGTCAGTGGGAGAAACCAGGTTTGAGAAACAGGAAAGCATGGCCATCTAAATCTCCTTGTGCTATAACCATGCCCCTCTGGTTGTCCCCGCTCTAGCTTCTAGCAGCCTGCTGTGTTATTTTCTAGTGTAGCATTCTAGAAAAGAACTTCATTTTAGTTCAAAGTTCTGCAGATTAATTTGAAGCCAATGTCTTACTTTTTTTCATGCACTAAAGGACTATGTAATCCCAACTTCTCCAAAGGCAGAGTAAGAGACTTCAATAACAAAGTTGTATTTCACTTGGCAGTCAGGAAAAGCTGCCACTTTTTTCCAAAGGTCCTTGTTTATTGTTCTGTTTCTAAGAATATGCAGAAGAGACACCCTCAAGGGCAGTAGGAACTCTTTCAAGAGAAATGTCAAAAATGGCATTCAAACATTTTGCCAATAGTTAGGCAAATGTGAGCCAGTCCCCAGCAAGCAAATCATGGTACATGACATCAGAAATGGTTTATGGCAAGTTGTCTCTGACAAATATGACAATATTCACAGAGGTTTTAATAAAATTAAGTACAAGATCCCAAAGAAAGTAATGCCAGATTTAATCCCAAAGTTCCTGATTTGCATTAAGAACCTACTCAACCTTCTTGTTGCTCTCAATGCAAACCTAAGTCCCCTTTGAATCTTGTTTTAATATGATTCATAAGGGCAAGCCATCTCGGTGACCAGGTGATATTCTTAATTACTGTGTTCTCATTCACTTCTGTATAGTCTTGTTGTTATCATTCTAGTAGATACTTACAAATGTGACTTCTGTGGGGGTTCCCTGTGATCTCCACAAGGGCTGAAGCTGCTAATGAGAATCAGGCAGGCCCCCAGCCAAGGGGCTGCTGATTATCAAGCCAAGAAACATCCAAACTCAAACTAATGAGCTGGCAGAGAGACCAAAACAAACTAAGAATGTGGAGCGCATAACTGGGGAGAGAGGCCACCAAGACAATCTTAGAAGTGAACTGAGAGGGGAGATAAACTAATTCTATCTGAACATTTGCAGTTGCTAATAGGCAGGCAGCTCTGTTGGTGGGAGCTAAGGGAGTTATTTGTTTGGAGGTCTTGGATATATGGCTGCAGCCCATCTGGGGAAGAATGTGTGGTCCATAAAAGAGTAGATTTGTTCCCTAGAGGCTCTGCTTACCCAGGGAGCCAACATTTGAAAATCAGCTCTGCCTGGGATAGTGTCTCCTGCCTACCCTCCGCACCTCTGTAAATCTGCTCTTTCTTTCCAGGGCCAGCTTGAATTTATCTCCTCTGCTGGACTGCCCCAACCAAGAGTGGTTTTATTCACCAAATGTTAAGTTCCTTCTATGTCTCATGCACTGGGCTAGGTGCTGGGGAGATGGTTATGTGCTGGTCACTGCCATGAATGAAGAGCTGGGAAGGCCGACATGGAAAGGATTACCATAAGGAAGTGAGAACCCTAATGGCTGTTCCATTTATTGAGAAAGTAATCATGTTCTGATTTGTGGCCTGCTCTCCCAGTGGTGTTGCCTTGTTGTGAGATTTCACTCTGGAATTGTTTTGGACATATGCCTTGAGGGCAGAGATGAGCCAGATACTCACCAAAACTATTTCCTCTTCCAAGGCACACAGTTAAAACTAATTTTAAAGCTCCTTTCATCTTGATGAGACTAGCTTTCACCAATTTAAATGTGAGCAAAAAGGATGAGATAGTTAAAAATGAGGGTCTCTCTCTCTTCTCTTCCCCACCCCACCATTTGCTAGCTAGCTGAATGATGTCAAAGTTAACTTTGAAGGCATATTTTGAAGATGGCAAAGCTACAACCTATTAGGAGCTAGGTCAGGTTCCCTAAAACAGAGCTTAAACAGGAGTTCCTATGCAAGAGATTTAGTGACAGGAAGATTCTAGGTGAAAACTGCAAAGGTAAGATAAGAGAGAATTTAAGCAAATGGGTACTTTGAGATGAAGTGTAGACTCTGATCCCCCAGGGAGCTCTGGAGCTTGAATGGCTCCATGGAGTTGTGTCCACTTGAGGGCACAGAACCAGGTATCCATTGCCCTGTGTCAGCCAGTCATTGGCTACAGGCTAAACCAGGGCTGCCTGCCCTCTCAGGCATTTCTGGGTGGAGTGGCTGACTGTTAACTCAGGGCAAATAGCTGGATTATGGTTCGACTGTGAGCAATTATCAGCCAACATTTACAAGAGCTGTGGATGGGAGTGTCAGCCTGATAAAGGGGAACTGAGGAAAGACCTAGTAGCATCTACAGCAGTGGGTCTTTGAATGACTGCCTGGGGCAGAGCCTCCATCTACACTTGACTGTAACATAAACAAGAAGAAATCCTTTACTGTTCTAACTGTTAAGGCACTGAGATTTGGGGTTACAGCAGCTAGTGTCTGACTAGTTGCACATGTAGCCTCCTAAAACAGAAGTTGGTGAACTTTTTCTGTAAAGGAGTAGATTATAAATATTTTCAACTCCTCAGACCATATGGTATCAGTCATTGCTGTTGGCCAGATTTGTCTTATAGGCCATAGTTTGCCAAATCTCTATCCTGTATTATAACTCTCAACAGTAGAGAGTATGTCATGGAGTTCTTTCATTTTCATCTATGGCCTAGGACTCAACTTTACCTATAGTATGCAACCCATTAAAGCCCAGGTGATTGATTTGCAAATCAAACATAAAAGTAAGGTTTTGGTTATGGTTATTGCTTAATTTTAGTTCATCTTGAGTGACTACAGAAGACCTGACTTTCTGGGTCTGGTGGAGATTGTTCCAGATTCTGTGTGGGCTCCTTATGAATTCCTATTGGAAATGGCTGGTAATAGCTTCCAATGCCTCAGAACCTCCTGTTTCAAGTCTGTCTTCCCAGTGAGAATAGAAGTTGGCAGGAGAAATCAGCAAGGTCCAGCATGCCAGCAGGGCCAGTGCTGACCACTGAGGGCCCAGACATACAAAAGGACCGACATCCTCATATCCTAGAATCTTGGGGTTAATTAAAGGTTGATCCATCCAGTGCTTAAGTCTCCTCTCCTACAATCTCTTCTTGGTGATACCACATCCAGTTTTTATGGTAAATAAACACATATGGCAGCTATAGGCTAAGAAAAGCATGGTAGCTAGAGTCTCAGACCCATACGCAATGAGATACTGGCTCACCTCAACAAGAAAGCTTCCTAGATGGTGCTAGCAGAAATCTTAGTTGAGTATGAGGGGAGTCTCAAATGGACATGGGTGGGGAAATGGTGAATATCAGTTATGGCCACAAAATCAACTAACCCTTCTTTTGTAAGTTCCCCAGGAAACAATACCATTCAGAATTCTAGAGGTCTTCCCAAATGGGGCAAACTTACCTAAGAAGCAAGTGGATCAGAGTTGCACAAGAGTAGACTTCATGGACACTGTAGACATGGGAGCACAGAGTCCCATGGCAGGGCTAGGCACCCATCCCCCGTGGGAATATCAGCTACTGATCAGTCACAGCTGTGTCCTTCTCTGGGTATTGCCCTCAGTCACTGGCTTAAGGATACACATATAGACCAATGGAACAGAATTGAGAGTGAAAAAATAAAAAAAAAATCTTAAACCTTTATGGTCAATTTTCAACAAAGGTGCCAAGACTATTGAATGGAAAAGGATAAATTTTTTTTTCAATAAATCATTCTGGGACTACTGGATACACACACGCAAAAAGATTAATTTAGATCCTTATCTCTCATCATACACAAAAATTAACTTAAAATGGATTTAGCTATAAGTGTTCGAGCTAAATCTATAAAACTTTTAGAAGAAAACAAATAAGACAAAATCTCTGTGGCCCTGGATTGGTCTTAGATATGACACTAAAAGCACAATTCATAAAATAAAAAACTAATAAATTGGACTACATCAACTTTTTAAATGTTTGCACTTCAAAAAACACCATTAGAAAATGAAAAGACAAGAGCAGAATGGAAGAAAATATTTGAACATTGGATATCTGATAAAGATCTTGCACCCAGAAAATATGTATTTTTAAAAACTCTTGCAACTCAATAAGACAAACAATCCAAATTTTTTAAATGGGCAAACAAATTTGAATAGCCATTTCATCATAGAAGATATACAAATTGCTAATAAGCATATGAAAAGACATTCAACATCATTGGTCAATAGGGAAATGCAAGTCAAACTCATAATTAGATACTACTTCACACCCACCAGGATGGCTAGAATCAAGATCAGAGTAGCAAGTGTTGGTGAGGATGTAGAGCATCTGGGATTCTCATACCTGTTGGTGGGAATCTAATGTTACATAGCCACTTCTCAAAACGATATAGTAGTTTCTTAAAAAGTTAAACATAAATTTACCATATGACCAGCAATTCCACTCTTAAGCATATACCCAAGAGAAATGAAAATGTATGTCCACACACAAAGACTTGCACACAATCATTCATAGCAATATTATTCAGGTTAGCCAAAAAAATAGAAATAACCCAAATGTTCATCAACAGATGAACAGATAAATAAAATGTAGTAAATCCATACAATGGAACATTAATTATTCAGCCTTAAAAAGGAACAAAGCACTGATACATGTTACAGCATGGATAACATTTTAAAAATATTATACCCAGTAAAGGAAACCAGACACCAAAACCACATACTATACAATTCCATTTACTTGAAACATCCAGAAAAGGTAAATCTATAGAGACAAAAAGTAGATTAATGGTTGCCTGGGGTTTGGGTGGAATTAGGCAGTGACTGCTAATGGGTACAAGGAGTCTGCTTGGGTAACAGAAATATTTTAAAGTTTGATTGTGGTGATGGTTTCATAATTTGGTAAATTTTTTTAAAAATCTTTAAATTGTATCCTTAAAACAGGTTAATTTAACAGTATCTAAATCATAGTTCAATAAAGCTGTTTTAATAATAGTTTTTTTAAAAAAAAATTCTGCGTACGTATCTCCATCTTAAACTTTATTTCTAGGGAACCCAATCAAAGACAATATACATTGCATTTCAACAGAAATGACTATTACTTTTCATCTCTAGCCAAATTTGAGAAAATTGAAGTTTCAAGATGAAAAGTCCTAAAGTATGCCCAAGTGCAAAGACCACACACACACACACACACACACACACACACACGCACGCACACATCTTTCAAGCTCTCTGTCATCCTACCATAGCCACCACCACTGTCAACTTCGCTGACACAGGTTCTAGGACCCAAAACTGGAACTTCTTCCCAAGAAGAAAATGACAATGCCTGTGCACACAATACAGAGGTACAGAGGCACATTCTATCACTTCCCATCATTTTAAATTATAAATTCCTATTTTAATAGATGTTTCTGTTCTGTGCTATTTGTCATAAATTCCTGACCTGTAAAGCCCAATACCTTGAGGTACAAACAATGGTGGTATAAATTGCCTATGTTTGGTGGGGAGTGAGAGTCAACAGCTTGGCAGGAATGAGCCCCTGAGACAGACTAGGAAACAGAGAAGTGAAGGGAAAAAAAGACAAGTTGATAAAAAGGACTCGGAGTTCATCCCCACAAGGCTGGCTGCTCATTGCTCAATGTTGCGAGACACTGACTTCTTAGAGGTTTGCAGTAACAGCTCGCTCAAGCTAGAAATTGCTGTGAGTGTGTGTTCTATCTGAAGGTAGGCTTGTAAAAAGATTTCTCTGGTATCCTTGCCTCGCTGACAGGTATAGGACATCAGGTGCTCCTTTGGGGCAGCTGAGTCTGAGCCCCAGCAACCCTGACCCCAAGTTCTTGACCACTAGACCGATTATCAATGAACTGTCCCATCTCACTCCCCATCTCCCATAGCTCTGGCTTTCCTAGTCCACATCCCAACCACAGTTCTGTGCCCTTTACACTGCCTTGGATGCCATACCCTCACTCATTCATTTCCTAAACATTTGTTGAATAAATGGTAGCTGCTTGCAGGCAAGGTGTTAGATTTCATCAGAAGGAGACAGTGTATCAACACTATTTGTTAGAACTTTCTATGTGCTAGTCACTCACTAATAAGTACTTGAAATGTGGCTAATGCAACTGAGAAATGAAATTTTAAATTTTATTTGATTTGATTCATTTTAACTTGAATTTAAATACGCACATGTGGCTAGTGACTACCAGAGTGGATAGCACAGCTCCAGAGGCACAAAACAGCCTATCCTTCCCAGAAGTACTACTGGTCACATGAGGCAGAAGCTTGGGATGCCTAGAAGCAGCTACTAAAAACACAGCCAGAAAAAAAGAGGGCAGCTCAGGGAGGAGCTTGTGGGTATGACAGGGACACATAGACATGCCCCCAAGTGAAGTAACTCTTCCATTTCTGTTCCTCCACTGTCTTTGATTCCAAGAGTGGCAATCTCAAATGCTTACAGCTGCCAGAGGACATGGAGTAAGAAAGGCATTGATCCATATCATGGAGATCCTGGACACTATATCCAGCTGGACAATGCAAGTCTCATCAAAAAGGGGCAGCCACTACTCAGAATTGTTGCACTATCTATTGTTGCTAAATGCAGGCCCAAAATTGCCTGATCTTCAAATGATTCGAGAAGCCAAAAATCATGATATATTTTGTGAAACTGTCCAAGGTCTAATGGTTGTAAACATTTTTTTCAATGCTCTGAAGGTCAAACAAAGCTAGTCTTAGGGCTGGGATTTGGTCTTTGAACTATAAGTTTACAACCGACACTCCTCTTTCTGCCTCTTTTGTAGCACCTGTCATGCTATACATCATGTACCTGTGTTTATAATGCCCATCTCTACCCACTGGACTCATCACTCCTCAAGGCCCAAAAGGGTTCTCAAGAGACCAAAGTCTTATCCATCCATCATTCCCAGAACCTACTACAACACCTGTACATTGGTCTTTGTTTTGTAGATGTTTGTTGGATGAATGAATAAATGCACGACCTCATTCATTCATTAAATAATCTTGTCAGCCAAGGCAGTGGCTCCAAAAGACATCAGCAAAGGAGTTAAAAGGCAGGAAATGAACTCGGCTTTGGAATAAAGCCCCATTAATTGCCATCTTACCAGAAATCCTCTTCCCTGCAAATCCACAGGCTGTAAATTAAGATCTGAATTGTTTTGAGCGCTGCTTTCTCCAAACCGCAGATTTGCAAACACTTCTCTTCCCGGTAGCTTGAGGCCTCGCAACAGACTTGTGCTATTAAATCTTGCTGAAAAGTGGGCTGAGACCACTAGGTCTCTTGTGAAAATTACCAGACTTGTGGATGACTGGCGTGGGATTTGGCAAGATGCCTCTGTTCCTGTCACCAGGGACAACCCAGGCATAAGGAGGCACCTGGGAAGGAGAGTCTCTGACCTCAGGATGACCCGAAGAGCTGTGGGGGTGGAAAAGGGGGAGGAGACTGGAGTCAGCAGGTGGCCTCCCAAAGTGGATAATTCCGGTCCACAGTCCCCTTGGCTGTTCCGCTCCACATTCCTACAGCAGTTTAGGGGAAGTCATTTAAACTCTGTGCTCCAGTTGCTCCAAGCGATGACTGGGACTAAATGTGCTACACTGCACGGCAGCTTCCTAAAGCCAGGAGGATCTTCGTGCAGCAATTTCAAACTCATGCCAAGAAGAGTGAGGCCTGAGCCAAGAAAATGCACAGTGGAACTTCTAAAAGCTGTGTTGGGGTGTGCTACAGCAGATATAGAAATGCCTGTTCCCGACATACCCACCACACTGCCCTCCCAGTAGAAGCATGAGACTATGTTCCTGCAATTTTTCCTTTGGGGCCAATTTGGAGATAATCTGAAAGCCTGAGATTTATCATTATAGAATCAAGAGTGAAAGACACCAAGAGGACTTTGAGCTGACCCCACTCACCGTTCAGATGAGGAAACCGAGGGTCACATTGCTGACATCCTGTGTTTGATGGTACGATACTGGTTTCCTGAGTACGGCCGAGCACTGTCTAATATTGCACCATGGTGCCCCTTGTTAATTCATATATCTGCACACACCACAGTGTCCTCTCTAAGTCACCAATGACAAAGGCCATTTTTCATAGGAAGATATAATCTGCTAAAATCTTCTGCATTCCAGAATAAGAGCTTCCATATTTCACAGAGTAGGTTAATCACAAAATATCAATCGATGAGGCGGGAAGAAGGGCAGAGAAGAAAATGAACCCTCATGGTCCACAGAAACTTCTGTGGTTGTTTGCTTCCCCTGTACACATAACAGTAAACACATCCCAAAAGCTGGTAACATTTAGCAAAACTCTTTTCAATACCTGGATACAAAATTTTCTCTTTGAACCAATAGATAATTTATTTAGGAAAGATAATTGTTGAGTTATTTATATTAGTCTCCAGTGTCCAGTGCCACCATCATTGAGATGAAGTGCTCAGGACAGAGTGAAATCCTGTAATTACTCTCGTATGTGTTGCATGTTGCAGGAAAGAAAACAAATGCAAAGTGCTTATATGTTTCAGCAGCATAATGGCTTGATGAAGATTTCTAAATTTTTCAAAATGTCATTTCTTTCCAAAAGATGGATTATTTTTGTTGGGGTTTAGTCTACCTAATTATTCCTGCTTTGATTACTTAACTACTCCAGATATTTCATTCTTCCATGCTCTTATCATGTTCGGGATGTTAGAAAAAATGCAGCAGCTTATTAGCACAAAGTAGACAATCCTGTTTCCTGGTAGTTAGTGTGGAAAGGTGGGTTACAAAATAAAGCACTAGGAACCGCTCCCATGAAGCAATGACCTCATTGCAACTTCTGCATGCTTGCAGTGATCTGGGCTAGTCTGAATATGCAGTCAGAACCTTATGGCATCTTCTACACCATTGTTCCCCAATCCTCCCATTCCGGGGGACAGAGCATGGTAATTTCCCTTTGCTCTCCAGCTCTCTGCCCTACACATTACATTGACCTTGGTTATAAACTCTGCATTTGTTTCTGTGGAGGAGTACTTCTCAAAGTTCAACCTGGAGGACTTATTAAAATAGAGATGGACAAGACCCACCCCCAGAGTGTCTGATTTGGCAGGTCTGGGGTAGAGTCAGAAAATTTGTGTTTCTATCAAGGTCCCAGGCCTTGTTGATGCTGCTAATCCTGGGACCACACTTTGAGAACACTGTTCTAAGATAATCATTTTCTTTCTTTTAAAAATTATATAAATTTAATCCTGTGGTTAATGTCTGAATTAAATTGGAAATTGGGACCTAATGGCATTTACTTGTTTTGATTTTATAAATATCTGTCCAGTGTTCAGCTCTGGATTCAATGAACAAAATAATTATTCAGGTAAAGGGTAAAAGGTTCAAGTGAAGGGAGGGAGGAGCAGGGGAGGAGAGAGGGGAGGAGAGGGATAGAGGGGAGGGGAGGGAGAGGGAAAGGGGAGAAGAAGGAGAGGTAGAGAAGGGGGAAAGGAGGGGTAGGAGAGGGAAAGAGGGGAGGAAGAGGGAAGTAGGAGGGAGAGGGGAGGGAGGAACATGTCTGGAAAGGGCGGCTTCCAGATCATCTCTGGAAGGTGTAATTCTAAATTGATGCTCTGAAGAGTCTGGAAGAGTCTTTTCACCGTGTTTTCCTATTACATGGTGTTGTTACCCTACCAACCTCATTCTTCACTCCTGCGGGGGCGATGGACAAAGAGCAAGCACAGAGCCCAGTGGCTGTCCTGGGCGCACCTGTCACTCCAAGGAAAGGAGGCCCTTGCCCTTTGGCTGATCCCACAGCCTGGAAAAGTGCCAGACCCCGCTGCCTTTGAAAGCCTGTTCTTTGGAGCAACCCTAACTGGCTAGGTTTAATTGTTGTGTGTGTGTGTGTCTCTCTCTCTCATCTCTCACCCCCTCTCTCCTTTTTGTCTCTGTCTCTGTCTCTCTGTCTCTGTCTCTCTTTCTGTCTCTCTATCTCTCTCTGTCTCTCTCTCTCGCCCCCCCCCTTTCTGTCTCGGTCCCTGTCTCTCTGTTTCTTTCTCTCTCTCTGTCTCTCTCTCTGTCTCTGTCTGTCTCTCTCTGTCTGTCTGTCTGTCTGTCTGTCTCTCTCTCTCTCCTCTCTCTCTCTCTTCTCTCTCTTTTTATGAAGCTACCCCGCCTTAAGTCCGCCCTTGCGCAGCGGCCCGTAAAGGTGGGAGGAGCGCACGCAGCACTCCCGGCTTGGGCAGAGAGGGTTTCTATTTCACCGTTATAAAGAAGCATTTGTTGTGAGCTGATGAATTGCAGCGGGGCTGGGACCTGGCCGGACGCGCACCTGTGATGCTCTGCGCCTTCCGGATTCTGTTTATGCATCAGATGTGGCTACAGATTTTCCCTGGCGCTTGGGGAGGAGGGCGAGACGAGAGGGTGAGGAGGGAGGATATACGTGCAGCCCCTCGCCCCCTTCTACATGCTGAAAGACCCCTGAGACCTTGCTATTATTCTCAATGTGGTCCAGGAACCAGCGGCATCACCCAGGAGCTTTTTTAGAAATGCAAATCTTGGGCCCCATCCAAACCTACTGAATCATAATCTTCATTTTAATGAATCCTGGAGTAATTCTCTATTCACATTAGAATTTGAGAAGTAGCACAGAGGGATCCATGGCACAGAAAAGGTTAAGAACTCCTGGTCTCAGTCAAGGAAAGGAGGAGATGGGGGGAAAAGTTCAGTCCCGGATTTGGAAAGGGAAAGTGGAGGGTTAATCCTGAGGTTTGCCTGCTAGAGTGGAGGACAGAGAAATTAACATATGGAGCGAGTTAGAGGAGAAAGTTGAGGAAGCTGAAAGTAAACACGACTTCAGGGAATCACTCAATTCATTTGGGGGGAGGGGTGGAAAGAGGAGGCGGAGTAAGTGAGTACCAACCACACTCCTAGGCGAGTTGGGTGTGTTACATGCTAGAACCTGTCTCTACCTCTGTCTGCTGCATGTTTCCTGAGACCCAGCAGAGGCGTTTTAGCACATACAAAGGGTAGATAAGAAAACGGCGGTGGATGGAGCTGACTGCAGGCGTGGAGCGGAGGTAAGAGCGCCTGGGAGTTTCTTAATAAACAGGCTGACATGTGGTGAATAAAATTTTAATGCGGGGGAAAAGAAAAACACAGAGTCATAAAAGGGTGCCCAGCATCGCTGCATAATAACCAAGAGAGCACACCTGGCAGGGAAGCATCCATGGAGCCAACAGGGGTGGATTGCACCATCTTCTCCCTGGCCTAGCAACAACTTAAGTCTCTGCTCAAGAACCAGCCTGCACTCCATTTCCAAATGGAGGGGAGAAGAGGTACTGAGTGCATTAAAGAGTAGGTAATCCAAAAAGAAATGATTGGAATTTTGGTGCAAGCCTTCCTCAGTTCCCATCTGACCCTCTCTTGGCCTCACCTACTGTCAACCCTCCTGGAACCAGATGGTGGTGGTGAAGAAAGGACCCTTAGTTAAATCTCATAAAATCCAATGTAGGTGGCCTTTTCAACAATTTTATGTATGGAGTAAGGTGGACCAATGGAAGAAACACACCTATCAAATTCCTGGTTGCCCAAGCTGGTAGGGTAGTTCAAAAACTAGATAATCCACTTGCATCCAATCATGTTTCAGTAGACTGTTACAATAGAGTCTATCCACATAGTATTCACTTGTTTATTGATATGCCCCCTCATCCTCTTCTATGAAGGTTTTGAGGTGATGTGCAGAAATTGTAAATTAATTTAAGTGTTAAAATTAAAAATTAAAAAATCAGGTCAATTGCAGTATAAATTAGGATTAGAGGTCAAGATTGATGTAAATGGTGACATTTAATAGGAAAAATATATATAAAGTCCAGTTTTCAATCTAGAAAGCAGAAGCCAAGGTATAGGATATGAGAAATGTAGCTTAACAACATCCCAGATGAAAAACTGTAATGGACAGTAAGCTCAGTACGAGTAAAGAGTGGAATGTGGTGACTGGAAAAAAGAAAAAGAATCTTGCCCTAGGCTATAACCACAGATGTCTATAAAGAGGGAAGGAAGGGTCCTACTTTGTCCCATTCTTGTTAAGACCACTTGTAGAACATTCAGCTCAGTTCTGAAATTCCTACTCTGAAAAGGTCGTTAGAAACCTGGACACATTCAGAAGAGAGTAATCTGGAGAATAAAGGATCAAATTGCAGCCCATCATCCAGAACTGTGGCCCATTGTCCCATGATGTGCTTCATTTTCAGGAATAGGAGTTGGCTTAGCCAACTAACACTGTCTACCACAGACTGGTATCAAGTTTCAGACTTCGGAGCTTAAAGGGATGGTGGTGCCATCCTTGGAGACAAGAAATACAGAGGAGGAAGTTTGATAGCCACGGGGTTGGGGGGCGTTCAGTCTTGGACTTGTTCAGTTGGAAAGCCTGTGATGTATCTAAAAGCAGACATGTTAAGTGGAGAAATTGGATGAGGGTTTAAATTGCAACTGAGAGTTCTGTGCTTCAGACAGTGGGGATGGAAGCCCTGGATGTAGGTAAGGTCCATCATGAAGTGCAGAGTGAGAAGCCTAGAAGGGCTCAGGGTGTGTACCAGTTTGGCATTTAGACTTGAAGTTAGTGGGAAAAGAGGAGTCTGAAAAGTGTGTTGGGAAGAAACAGCCAGAGACAAGCAGGAAACCAGGAAACAATGTTTCACAGAGGCTGTGGGAAGAGAGACATCCAAGGGAGAGACAAGTGCAGTCAATGCTGTCAACACCCCACCCTTTATCCTTTTAGTGTTCTTCTGTGCTCACATACAGTTAGGAGCTATTCCTTCCTGTGCATGCTCACAGCTTTTAACTTGAGTGCTTGTGTCTCTCTCTGTCCTGGGGTTTTCTCTGGCCCCATGGGAGGTTGTGTAGCCAAGTGCAGGCACAACTTGGAAGGTAGAGAGTTAATGCCCCAGAAACATTCCTCAACCTAGCAGGGTATGAAGGGGGAGTGGGAGCAATTGGACAAATACCCGAACCTTCCCAATTCTGAGCTGAATCACACACAGGTTCTCAGAAGACCCACAGAGGGGACTGAGCTCCAGTTTCCCACTATAGTGACCCACTTTACTGGCTTTGCTCCGTTTTCCGTCTTCTTATTCTCCCTACTCCTTCCCCTGTACTTCCTGACATCACCTTTCTGTCAACTACCTGCACCCAAGACCTTGTCTCCCAGTCTGCTTTAGGGGAACCTAAGCTCAGACAACAGGGCCGAATGAAGCAGGGTGGCTGGGAAAGGCCTGCCCACAGAAAGGGCTTTGGTAGATATCATAAAACTTCCTGGAGCCCACAGTACAGTTGCCCACAAAGGGAGATGGCTTGGTTCCAGCACAGCAAGAGGTATAGGACCTAGACAACCTGAGTCTCTGGGAAGCAGAATTATCATACGGGGTAGTTTAAGCTGCTCAGGATGCTAGTATCACCATGGATATAGAAGTCAGTGAGCCCATCATTTATAATTCATTGTCCTTAAGATTCTCTCAGTCCCTGTGGGTGCTAGGCCTACTGAAGTGTGAGCATGCCTCAGGAGACACCAGGGAAGTAATGGGGAGCCATCTACCACTAGTATCGACATCTCATTTTGAATCCTTTATATAGTTTAGTTGTTGCTTTAGAGGTAAATCAAGCTACAAGCAACCTTGATCCAGGCCCCAGTCACCATTTTCACAACATCCTTAAACTGGGACCAGACTCTGAGGACTAACCCAGGACAAAAGTCAAAATACATGAGAGAAGGGCAGAAAAGTGAAGCTTTAGCAAAGGGAGTCAATAATGGCCTTGTACCAAGTAATTTAGGGAGGTGGTGTGCTGGTGGCTGAGGCTCCATTTCAGCAAGATGAGAAATAAATAAAAGAGAAGGAAGTAGGGTTCACAGGTATAGACTATACTTTCAAGACTCTTGACGCCAAGGGGCAAGAGAGATCTAGGGTTATAGCTAGAGTATAATGTAGAATCAGAGGAGATTGTTCTGTTTGTTGTTGTCTTATTTTGCTGTTTTTTGTTTTTTGTTTTGTTTTGTTTTATTTTTAGGTGGAGATGTTGGAAAAGCCATCCTAGAAATAATGCATTGGAGAGTCAGGTGAGAGGATGATTGGTGAGGTACATCTCTGGGAGGCGGGGGCTTGGTAGAAGAGAGCTGTCTCTTCACTTGCCTTCAAGTGAAGAAGAAAGAACACGAGGCAGAAGGTCACCCTGTATAGAGTGAGAAAGGGAGAGGCATTCTTACCTGATAACTTTTATTTTTACATTAAAATAAGGAGTAACAAGAAATGAGTCCCTATTCCAACAAGAGACATATACAAGAATGTTCATTGAAGCTTTAGTCATAATACCTCCAAACTGGAAACCCAAATGTCTATCAATTGTAGAATGAAAGAACTAATTCTGGTGTAGTTCATATAAAGGACAACTATAGAACAATGAAAAAGATCAAAATATTTGCAGTGGTGTGGATAAATCTCACAGGTATTTCAAGCAAAAGAAGCCAGATATAAAAGAGTATACACTATATAATTCCATGCCTATGAAGTTCAAAAACAGGTAAAACTAATCTGTAATGACAGATGTCAGAATAGTGGCTAATTGGAGAATAGAGGTTATTGCCCAGGAGGCACTCAAGGGAAGTTTCTGGGATGATAAGAATGTTCAATATCTTGATTTGAGTGATGATTACATGGGTGCAGACACACATAATATTCATCAGCTGACACTTAAGATTTGTGCACTTTACCGTTTGTAGTTATATTGCAATAAAAAAGAAAACAAAAGTAGGGAATAAGATCAATAGTAAGGACGCCACCCTCCACTAGGTTGGCTCAAATAGTCACACCTCTGACAGGTACAGCTTTATACAGGGGTTATGGAGGGTCTATATGAGTCTGATCCTAAGAAACGCACAAATTCTGGATGTCCCTACCCTTTCCCAGAATCCATGCCACCCTGCAAGCCTCAGACAATTAGGCAGTCCTGTGACAAACCTACAGGGTAACGGCTCAGGTAATAGTAGCAACGAGTAAGCCAGTTTCTGATTGTAAATGAATGCATTAACCTTCTGGCTCCTTCTAACAACCTTATGTTGACTTGGTCCAGATCTGACTCGCACTGACCAAGATGAGACTGAGTTTCTGAGACTACAAAGCTGATAGCCACACCGGGCCATAGACAAGCAACCAAGGTAAATATCCCTCTGAGGGGCGGTATCTGAAGCTCAATCAGCCCTGCCCTGCCTCTCAGTTCTATGCCACTGAGCTTCATATGCCATTTGAATTATATACACTTTGAACTTGACAGCACATAGAATCATAGACTCATATAGAGCTGGAAAAGGTCTTAGACATGATACAGCCTCATTCAGGCTCTTCATTTAAAGGGTTGAGGGAACGGGAGACCAGAGAGAATGAATAACTTGTGCACAGGTGTTCAGAGAATGAATGGGTCATGACAAGACACCCAGAGCAGCATCCTTTTTTAAATTTCAACTTGATTGAGTATAATTGACAAACAAAATTATAAGACAATTAGTGTACGTCATGGTGACCCGACACATGTATATATTATAAAAGGGTGCCCCCTTCTAGTTAATTAACACATTTATCACCTCACATATCCATCCTTTCCCCCACCTTTTTTTTGATGATAACATTGAGTTTCACACTCCCCCCCCAGCAAACCTCAACCATACAACTGTGTTATCAGCCATAGTCACCATGCTTTACATCAGATCCTCAAATCCTCAGATCTTATTCATCTTATAGCTGAAAGCTTGTACCCTTCACCAGCCTTTTCCTATTTCCCCACTTCTACGCCCTGGTAACCACTTTTTTACTGTCTGTGTCTACGATTTTGGCGTTTTCTTTTAGATTCCACGTATAAGCGAAACCATGCAGTATTTATTTTTTCTGTCTAGCTTATCTTACCTAGCATTATGCCCTCAATAGCCATCCATGTTGTTGCAAATGGCAGGAGTTCTTTCTTTCTCATGGTTGAATAATATTCCATTGTGTGTAATATGTATAACATTTGTTTTTACTCATTCATCCACTGATGGACACTTAGGTTGTTTCCATATCTTACCTATTTTCAATAATGCTGCTATGAATATGAGGGTGTAGATACCTCTTTGAGATAGTGATTTGATCTCCTTCAGATATTTACTCAGAAGTGGGATTGCTGGATCATATAATAGTTCTATTTTTAACTTTTTGAGAAGCTTCCATGCTGTTTCCCACAATGGATGCACCAAACTGCCCCCAGGGCAGTGTCCTTTTGAACACACTATCAGTCTACACAGACACATCTCAATTTGGGGGGCCTAGATCTGTCAGAAAGTATAACTTCCCAGCCCTCCTAGTTCTGAGCCATCCTCAGAGCCAGTAAGGATACATTTGTTGGGAAAGTAATGAAGTGCTGGACTCACTAAGACAGGCAGAACTAGGCCTGTGTGACCTTCTGGAAGCTTCTTAACCTCTCTGATTCTTTCCCTCTTCTGCCAAATAGCAGCTAACAATACTTCTTTCACAAGGTTATCATTAGGGTCAAATATGATATTGCAGAGGATAATTCCTAGCTTGGTGCCTGGTCTGAATCAAGGACTTGGTAAATATTACTCAAAACTGAATGAGAGTCTGAAATTGTTCACCAGGTCCAAGCTTAGGACCACACCCTCCATCTTGACTTTACTACCTCCCTCCATGTTGATGTCAACACTTTCCTCAACACCCTTTAATGTCAAGGAAAATGTCACAGATGCTGTCAGCACCTCATCTGTATCCCCTCAGCCTACCTTGGGGGGTCACACACTAGCTGCTTTTCTTGCTCTCTGCCCAAGGGCACTCTCTGGCTGCAGCAGTGTGCTCACAGCAGGTCTGGATAGGCTAGAAGTGCCAGGATGTTAGCACCTTCCAGAACATCTCAAACAACAAGGGCCAGGAGTTGGTGGAGAAATACCAGCTTCCTCACCTTTCAATGGGACAATTTAGAGCCATATGCCAGACAGTCTGTGAGAAGGTCATCTGTGTGACTAAGCTCTGGTGCCCATAGTAGAAACCTGCTCACTGAAGTGCCTTTCCTTAGATTTCCTTCCTTGCCTCACTCCCTCTCACTCTGTTTCTTGGGCTCACCTCCCAAATATACTAACAGCACTGAAATCCTTCTCTCAGGTCTGCTTTTAGGGGAACCTAAACTAAGACCAAGAACAACAGGTGGGAGGAAATCAGACTGAGCTTGGCTAGGTCCACACTGATGTTCCCCTGCCTGAGCATCCCTGGGGGTTAGAGAACTTGCTTTCCAGGTGTCCAAGTGCTTCCTGGAGAGAACTAGCCTTAGGAAAGAGAGAACTGACAAGCTGTGGCCCTGACTTATGCCTGAGTGCAGAGCTGCGTCTGAGGATACTGCAATCTGTCACTAAAATCATTCTCCTCCCCAGCCCAGCAGGGTTCTGTCTGCACCCATGAGCAAAGGGATTTAGAAAAAGAACAAGGAAAATCTAAATGACTGAGACAGTGAAGCATCTCACCCCTGCAGCGCTGATGGCTGTAGAGAAGGCAGAGATGGGCCCAGAGCCCTTAACCTGGACATTATCAGGCTGCTCTTAGTGTCATTCCCTTACCTCACTCCCCTCCCTATCCCAACAGCCATTGTAGAGAGAAAGCTTCTCATTTGGGGAAGCTTCTCAGGCTTTTGCCTCCAAAATTGCTTATACTTCATACCCATTAGGATAGCTATTATCAAAAAAAGAAAAAACTCAAAAAGTAACAAGTGTTTCAAAGATGTCAATAAATTGGAACCTTATATGCTGCTGGAGGGAATGTAAAATGGTGCAGCTGCTGTGGAAAATAATATGAAGATTTCCTCCAAAAATTCAACATAAAATTACCATAGGATCCAGCAAATTCACTTGTGGGTATTTATCCAAAACAATTGAAATCAGGGACTCAAGTAGGTATTTGTACACCTATGTTCATAGCAGCATTATTCATACTATTTAAAAGCTAGAAACAAACCAAATGTCCATTGATGGATGATTGGATAAACAAAATGTGGTCTAGCCATAATACAATATTATTCAACCTTAAAAATGAGTGAAGTACCGACACATGCTTCAACATGAATGAACATTGAGAACATTATGCAAAGTGAAATAAACCAGACAAAAAAGACAAATACTGTATTATCCCACTTATATGAGGTACCTACAGTAGTCAAATTCATAGAGACAGAAAGTAGAATGGGAGTTGTCAGGGACTGGGGAATCAGGGAGACTGGGGAGTTATTTAATGGGTAGAGTTTCAGTTTGAGAAGATGAAAATGTTCTGGAGATAGACCGTTGTGATGGTTGCACAACATTGTGAAGGTACTTAATGCTGCTGCACTGTACACTAAAAAATTGTCAATTTTATGTTATGTACATTTTTCCAGATTTAAATAAATGCCTCCAGAACCCCTCCATCACTTCTTTCTCCCATTGCCTCTTCTTAGCACCCAGCTTTCCTGATATTTTGAAGACAGCTGGCACTATACCATGGTTCCTGCTTGTACCCTGGCACCCATGGATTGACAGCCAGTTTGCAATCTGAACTTTAACTTTTAGTACCTGTCTTGTGTCAGTTTCTTGAAACAGAAACTCAGACAAGGGTTTATGCAAGTGAATGAGTAAGGAAGACCTGTAGAGGAGTAAGAAAAACAGGAGAGGGGAGAAGATACTGAAGAGAGCTGTGGATTCAGCTGAAGTCTTGCCTCAGCTTGATCCTGTGGGAACTCTGAAGTGTGAGGAGACCACAGACTTGCCCACCTTGAGGCAAAGAAGTGGGTTTTATGCCTCTGTATGAATCAGTCATTTGCTGCTGGCCACCACATGGTGCGGGAACCTTCCATGCATTTCTAGTGGTAGCCCACATCCAGGTTAGGGCAATTGTCAGGAAAAGGCAAAGGTACGACTTGTCAGCAGCCAACACTCATAGCAACTAGTGGGTGGGTGCACCAGCTTTGGGAAAGGATTCTGGGCCATCAGTAGCTTCTTCTGTAACATCCTTCTAGAAAATCAGTTCTGGCCTCTATCATTTTTCTCCAATCCTGCACACATGGATAAGAGACACCTCTATTTGGTAGAAGCCACAGTATACTATGTATATCATCTGGGCCACTTCATTTATATCTCAGCCTCAGTTTCCACATCTGTAAAATGGGAATGGAAATGTTATAGTTATTGTTTGGGACTAACCAGGAATCTCCAAACCTGACCTCTTTCTTCTGGTAGCAGGCCCTGCCTATCTCTTATGTAGCCATTGAGGCATGTGACACAGGCCTAGCCAATCAGAGTATTCCATTCACCTGCCCACTCAAGAATAGAACCGACCCAAGTAGGCCAATCAGAAGCTTTCCCCAGGGTTGTTCCAACTGGAACTATCAGGGAAGGACAATTGCCTGACAGCCACAGAGCTAAAAATATGTAAAGCAGACACTGACTATGCTATGTTCCACACTACATGTAGAAAGTCCTTCTGCTAGAGGAAAAGGATGTCCACACCAAGAGAAGAATTAGAAAGAATTTGGCCCATATCTTTTGCAGCCCTAGACCCACTCATGCTTGTGACCAGCCCCATCATTCTGCTTCCCAAGTACAGGGGCCAATAAATTCTCTTTCTGTCTAAGCTGGTTCAAGCTGGATTTCTCCCACTTGCAAATAGAAGAAAGCTGACTAGTACAAGGAATGTCTACCTTGCAGTGTTGTTGAGAGGATTAAATGAGGTAATATCTGCATAAAGTGATATCTAATAATAAGAGAGGAGGCATCTGAGAAATGCAAAGGAAAGGGCTTGCAGAAATGACCGACTCAGCCGGTTATAGATTAACCACACCCTATAGATCTTTAAATGGCCTTCTGGAAACTCTTGTCACACCTACAAGAGAAACGATCTGTGAATAGATAGGACTGGTGGTCCAGGAATTTCTTCTCCCCTGAAGCCCCCACCTGAAACTCCCCCTCTCATCCTGAGTCAGGAGGTGCACATAGAACCTCAGACAAAGGAATCACGTGCCTCTTGTATGGACACTACAGGGTATATAAGCTGCAAGAAATCTAACCAAGGAGAGCTCATGCTTGGAGCTATTAAGCCCATGTGCTCCACTGGCAATAAATTCTCCTTTCTCTAACAAAGTTGTCCAAATTCCTTTGTTGGTGTCACTTCCTGCAACAATAATAGTCATTGTCATTCCAAGAAGGCCAAAACAATGATTGAGAGCATTGTGAACATCAGCTCGTGGGACCCATGAGCAGTGACACCTTTCTCATTCACCCTCCTATTCAGAATTTAACTTAAAAAAACCTGTGAATGTCTTGACATTGTTTGAACCCTAATTCCTGATACCACTCATACCATTTTTCTGCAACTCGTTGTTGTTGTTGTTGTTGTTCCTTGTTGACAATGTGTCAGCCCTTCTGCATGATTTTTAAAGATAATAGTCATCAGTACACCCTGCATAGCAGCAGCTCCTTGTCAGATTCATCATTTCTTCCACCTTGGGCTCCTTTCTAGTAGTTGAATTGGAATTACATTTTTGCATTCTTCCAAGTTCCTGGATGGTCTCTATAATGTCTCAAACCATAAGAGCTCCTATCTCTGTTTTCTCTAAAGTAGTATTTTTTAAAAAAATACCTTCTAGTACCCCTTGCCACAGAACACCTGAGTTCCCTGACGCCTCTTCCAACTAGCAGGGGAGGGGTGATGTATCAGACCTAGATGATGTATATGGCCCTTAAGCCTGAGAACTTAAGCCTTTTGAAGCCTCAGCATTCACTCCTAATGACCCTCATTATAAGAAGACAAACTCATCTTCTCCCCAGATCCTGACCTGCTTCCTCACCAAAGGGTTCCTTCTTGATTTAAATTAACTCAAGAGTAGCAACCTTTCTTGTCACTGCCCAATCTTACAGGAAGTGAAACTGTTAGCAAGGCAAGCAAAGAGTTTGTTCAGATGCTCTGCTTTCAGCTCATGGGGCCTCTGAGTAACTGTCCAGCTGATGGTGCCCTTCATCAATAAGTGTCTCAACTCCAGGCCAGTTGTGTGGTCTCAGTCAGGAACCCATCATCAGTTTCTCCCACCTGGTCTGGAAGTCTGTAAAATGCTCCTACAACAATAGAGCTTCTGTTGCCCTAGCCTTTGATCTCTACCCACAAGGTTTTCAACATAGCCCCACCCTCAGGACTTCCATGTGGGTGTAAATCTTTTCATCTTGCTGTTGGTGCTCCACCTCCCCTTCTAATGGTTTCTTTTTTATCAAGGTCAAACTTCCTATGTCTGTCTCACCCACAGTTCTGCTTCTTGCTTCTGAGGATGACCCCCTGCTCAAGTGACTTTAGTCACAGCTAATTGAACTAATATTGTCCTTTGGGTTGCCCCAGAAGTAGGCTATGAAGCAAGGATTCACAGGCAAGTAGTTTATTTAGGAAGTGACTCTGAGACACATCGGAAGTAGAGTAGAGAAATGAGACAGAGAAGAGACAAGCTCATATCACTGAAGAAAGTCTAGAAGACAAGCCATAAAGTTATCCCACCAAAGGAATCAGGGTGTTTACACACTAACTCTCCTCAATCACTGAGCACTACTATCCAGCCACACCTGCCAAGGCACAGTGGTGTCTAGGTGTGCATAGCCCTCAGACAAAGAGATGTAGGAACTGGCATTTGGAAGTACACCTAGCATGCACCGATATGGTGAAGGCTATGTACAGGGCACTGCCAGCATCTGATCCAACCAGACATGGGTCTCCGGGCTGAATAAAACACACAGCTATGTCAGAGTCACCTAAAACTTGAATCAGGAGAAGCAGAAACTGCTCTCCTTTAATATGATTGCTTTGCTTGGGAAGCTCCACAGAACTGGGATGGAGCAGCCATTTTCAGCTACATTTATGCTGATGAGTAAACAGAAAATCTATCTGCAAGGCACAAGGAGAATGCTATAGATAAGTGAGGAAAAGAAGATATATGAGAACATGTTATCCCAAGAAGGAGAAAGAGAGGTCAGCAGCCTTGGACTCTATCAGCTTATTTGCAATGCCAACCCCCAAACCACTGATCCTTGTCCCATAAGATGCCCCTGTATCTTTAATTGAGTCAATGTAATTAGGCTTACATTCCTCCCAAATGAAATTCTTTGATTAAGACTACCTATGAGGTCTCTGTCAACTTCTCAAATATTTGTTTGTGCTCATGTTCTGCACACAGGTGTATGGATTTCAAAGGCATTAGGACTCTTCTAACACCCCTTTCAACTATTTGCTTGGATTACTTATACAAGGCATTTCACCTTGCCATCACTTCCTCCATTTCCCTTTAATCCAGACAACACTCACTACAATGTAATTCTTCTCTGTCCTTATGAGAAGTATTGCCTCAACACTTCCAGACCACAGTGACCATGCCTTAAGCCAAGATACCCACCACATTGTGCACTGTATGTGAGAAGTCCACTGTGAATCCTAATCCTGGAATTTTTCCATGGCCTGAGCTGAGGATCAGTTTCCCACTGCCTCTTTGTAATGCCTGTGTTACAAACAGGCTGATAACATGATCTTAAATGCCATATAATCTTGTGATTACCCAGACCCCAAGAGAACCGAGACAGCCATCATAGCTGAGTCACAGAATTTCTTTTGAGTTCTTTACTGCATTGGTTTGATGGATCCTGGGACTCAAAAGCAAAGACTCAACTCTATAGCCCCTGGTCTGGCTTCCCAAGCCCTGGTAGCCACGTGTCTGTGAATAGCAGCTAAATGCCAACTGTCCATGCCTGAGTCTTTTTAATTCTAGTTAAAGAACTTCATCTCCCACTTCAGACATCCTGATCTAGTCTTGATTTAACCTCTGTTCAGTGGCTTTGAGCTAGGGTCCCTCAATGAAGTCAGATTTTTGTGATGTTTCATTCTTCAGTTTGCAAATGCAGAGCAATGGTAACAGAAGTTCTTTTATTTGGCCAGAAATTCTGCCTTAGCAGCATTTAATTAATGCATTACCTTAGGAGTTTCAAATATTTCTTGGAAGTTGGTAGAAAAATAATACAAACTAAATAAATAAGCATATCTTTCTTTAAAGCCAATATTTTTGATGTGCAGCAAATGCTTACTGGATTAAAAACTCAATTCACTGGCATCTACACTGACAAAAATTCTGAAGTAATGGGTTGTATTTTGGATACTGAGCTTTAAAAGAAAAACAAGTGTAAATGTAACAAATAGCACAGTTCTTTAAACTAGTGTGGTACTACTGAACCTTTATTGTTTTAATTTTAATCGTTTTTTTAAATTATAAAATTAACAGGTGATCATGGTAAAAATTTCAAACTTGACATACACACAAATAAAAGATTTTCCTACCATATTCCACCTCTAGTCTCAGGCCCAGAGATATCCTCAACAGTTTTTTCAGTGTTCTAGAATTTTCCATGTATATACAAGTATACATACAGCATAAAGTTAGTTAATCTAATAAAATCATACTTAGCACACTATTCTAGCATTTTCATTTTAAATATAATAATATAGAGATTTACTTTTTACAAAAAGAAATAAGGTAAATACTGGACTTAGGATAAGTCTTTTAAATCTATAGTTCTGCATAGAAAGAATTGGTATTCAGTCTATAACCCAAGGATTACAAAATGCCAATTCACCAAACATTCAATTATGTTTAGTATCCTGTAGTGGTTAGCTTTTTCTGAGTAACAAACTACCTCATAACTCAGTAGCTTAAAACAATAACCATTCATTTAGCTCAAGAATCAGTGGACTGGCAGTTTGGGCTGCGCTGGGCTGGGCTAAGCAGTTCTTAAAGTCTCAGGAAGGTTCACTCATGAGTCTGTGGTCAACTACCAGGTCAGCTGAGGTCACAGGAGTGACTAGGCTACAGGTCTCCCATCATCCAACAAGCTAGCCAGGGCTCATTCACTTGTTGATAGTGGCCAGGCCCAAAAACCATGAGAGGGCAAGGCCCAGTATACTTTGTAAGTCTCTACTGTATCACGTTTGCCAAGATCCCATTGGCCAAAGAAAATCACATAGCCAAGGTCAAAATCAAGGGGTACACAATGTGTCTCTAACTCTTGATGGGAGGGGAAGAATTTGCGGCCATTTTTACAACCTACCACATATATTTTGAGAAGGGAGAGGAAGTAGGACCTCATTTCGACAGAAATTCAAATTAACAAAAATCCACCCTCACCCTAAATGTTTTGAATTCTTCAAGTGTTATGTGAGAAGTAGTAATAAAAATGCAGTCTGTTATACAGAGATATCCAGTGTGGCACCAGAGTTCTGACTCTAAGCTGTGCTCTAGTTTATTGGATGAGGTATACACTAGAAACAAGAAAGACAGCAAAGCAACGGAGTCTCTAGTATATTCTTCCTGATTTCTGCAGAAAAAGGGGTATGAAAAACACACAGAGACTACCTAGAAACAGCACCCATAATCCACTTTCTTTTGAGGTTTGGTCACGTGGTTGATGATAAGCAGAAAAGAAACCTATTGTATGGTATAATATCTTGAAATGATAACAGAATTTTTCCCTACATTTTTTCTCTTGCTTCCACAAACCTTTGGTACATGATTTCAGTGGCATTCACAGTGTGTGTGTGTGTGTGTGTGTGTGTGTGTGTGTGTGTGCACGTGCGCGCATGGGCGCACAAGTGTGTATATTGAGAATACAATTGAAAACAAAAAGCCATTTGTATTTAAGTAAAGATTTTTAGAAAACTCAGAACAGAGGCCAAAGTTTGAAGGGCAGGGCTTTCTGACAAGCACAGAGTTCTTGAGAGAACGAAGGTTTCTGCATGTCAGGAGAATAAGTACACAAGGGATCTGGAACAGATACCAAAGCTACAAACAACAGAGCAGAAAAGAAACGTGCTCTATCCTCAAAGTAGATCAAGTTTAGACCAGCTGGCCAGAGGAGAGAATTAGAGGAGAAGAGACTCGAGCTTAGATATTGGTAAGTCCACCATCAGAAGGGCCTTCCCTAGCTCATCCCCAACTAACCCTGGCTGATCCCTTAAACCAGAGCAAGAAGAATGCCAGGGGAAAGGTAGATGAGTTTGGGTAAATCCCTGAAAAGAGGAGCCTTTCAGAGAATCCTAAGTTCAAGCCAAGACAGGGAGCAAGAAGTTAAGTGAGTATGTTGGTAACATCTTGGTGCTTGAAATAAGGATCACAGTTCAGCTTAGCCAGAGTGGCTGAGAGGGGCCAAGAAGGTATGAAAAGGCTCCACCACCAGACAAGGAAGCTGCTGGGTGACTGCATGTACCCTGAAAGCTGGTCACAGAAAAGATATAGGCATTTTCCATGCACAGGCAGTGTGTTGGGTACTAATGACCAAGTATACATGGAGTCCTCACCCTGTTAGGACAGAAACAGGGCAGGACAGAAACCAGCGTCATACCAGAGGCCTCACACCCATGCTAGGACAATGGTCAGCCCACCAGAGCTTAGAAGCATTGGAAATTGAGGGGAGAACCCTGAAATGACTGAGTGTTTAAAAACTCTCTAAGTGACTTCATTAATCTAGAGGCCTAGGTCGAGTTTTCTGCAATTTGGTACAATGGAGCTCCAAGCCAATTTCCTTTCAACTTTAGAATTAAAAAAAAAAATGTTACACTCCTAACTTGGTGACTGTGAAATTTGTACTAAAATCCCTTCATTTCCTAATCCTCCATCTACTGTTAGATTTGGGAGATGGTCCTTTTACTATTTACTGTTGGTAAACAGTTATTTTTTTAACAGTAATTGTGATTATAAGCAATGGAAATAAGTCATTCTGATTATTACCATGTTTGGCCATTGCTTCAAGAAGAATGCAGATAGCATCCTTGTACTCCAGGCAGAATCTAACATCTTGTAACTTGGGATAATGATCTACTCAGCGGGACCCTAGAGACTATATGGCCAGAGTAGAGAGGTGACTCAGGAGTGGAACAGGGAGAGGAGAATGGTGTGGCAGAACTCCTCATGCTCACAGTTTGTTGCAACTGTTTTTTTTTAATGGGAGGGGGACGTCTGTGGTTCCTGATCACTTGTATCATGGCTGCCTGCCCAGCATGAACAGGGACAACCAGGAGCTGACTGATCTCACACCATCATTGAATCTCCTTTGCACATCATGGCCAGATATGCTTTTTTTGTTGATGTCGTTTTTAAGCACAGTTGCTATTGTGTTCCTCCCACTTCAAAACCATCTGTGGATCTCCATTTCCCAGCAGTATGCTCCTTTCTCCCTAGCAAGACCCCAATATATAAAACAGATCAATGAGGAGTTCTTTGCTTGGTCTCCTGTCCCCCGTATTGGTTAGGACTAGGTTGACTATAAGAGAAATACAACAGAATATGTTGATTTCTTGCTAACATAAAAGAAATCCATAATAGTCATTGAATGACTAGTGTGCCACTCCACATAGTCAGGGACTCAGGTTATTTCTATTTTATTACTCTGCCATGCATGGTTTCCAATGTCACTTCAGAATAAAAGATGTGCATCTAGCCAGCTGTAAGGGAGGAATAAGTTTGCATCTCATCCTTTAAAGAATAGTCCCTAGAAGTTACACACACTGCTTCTACCTAAACCTTCTTGGCTAAAACATGGTCATATGGCCACACCTAGATGCAAGGGAAGCTGGAATGTAGCTTTTATTCTGGGGAGCCATGTTTCCTGCTAAAAATCAGGGGTATTATAACTGAGGAAGAAGAGGAAAACAAATGCTGGAGGGCAAGCAATCTTTGTCACAGTCCCCAAAGCAAGGCAGTCCTTCTAAGGAGCCATTGTATTCTGCAAAAGTTTTTTTAAATGAATATCCATAGGAATAATTCCAAAATCTTTATCCTGGTATACAAAATCTCTCATAACGTGAAGCCATCTTCCTTTATTGGTTTCCTCTCCCATGACCCTTCTAATGAGCCTCTGTGCTATCTGAAGACTCTTTGCCCACCTATATATCCACTCACCGTCTTTTGGGAATCTTGTTCATTCTGCTTTCTCAGAATGGAATGGTACTTGTGCCATATCCTCTCTAACTCCTACCTGTCCTTTATGTAATCATAACAGGCTTTCCACAATGTCTTTTCACACCTTGGATAAGATAGAGAAATGGAGGCTGGATGATGATTAAATTAGATGAATTTATAATATCTAAAATACCAGACCCAAGGAATGCAGAATAATGGACCACTGGCAACCCAGAAGACAGTCTCTGGCAGTGAGATTTAGAGCTCTGTTTATCTTCAACAAGTCAATTCAACATTGCTATCATTAACACAAATAAGAACATGTGTCATCATGATGAAATTTGCAGAATGAGACTTGAAAGAAGAGGGGGTATGGATTTCATGCTATTTAAATATTTTCAAGTCCTGATTCCTTCAAGATAAAAATTTAATAGGAATAAATGTAATGTTCTGTATTTGGGTCTAGAAGGTCAATGACACAGGTCCAGAGCTTGGCAAGTATTTGTAAAAAGCAAACAAATGAAACCTTTCAGTTTCTACTTGACAGCAAATTTAGTGTAAGCTATCAGTATGATTACCTGAAAAGGTCATTAAATCTTAGGTTAAATTGATAGAAATATGGTGTTCAGAAAAAGAGAAGGAGAGAATAATATAGCTCTCCTTTGATCTGATCAGATCAAATCTATAATAGGCCGTATTAATGGCCCCAGTTCTTCAGCCCTCCCATGCCCTTTGCCATGTCACTTTAAAGTTCCTCCCACAAAGGAACCAGAGTTCCCTACATACCTTGGCATTAGGTTTGGCCATGCGACTTCTTTTGTTAGCAGGCTTCACATGACCAAAACACTTGTACAACTGGGCTTGCTCTCTTACGCATCTGTCATCTCCATGAGAAGAACATTTTCAGTGTAGACCACTGGTCCTACTTGGGGATGAGAGACATGATACAAACTGAACAGCCTTTGCCAAGCCCAAACTAAATCAGCTGACTCCAGAAATATAAGCAAGCACAGTCAAGACCAGCAATGTTGCCAAGTAAAGTCAAACCTAGATGACCTGGGCTCCAACCAATCTAGAGACGCATGCTGCTAGGATTGTTGTGGCTGGTTGTTACACAGCACTAGCTAACTAAAACAGGAACTATGTGGAATTCTGAGAGTCACACTTGATGAGGGACACTGATAAACTAGAATGCAACTATATGAGGGCAGTGGAAACCATGAAGGGTAACAAGGCCATAGGCTATAAGGACCAGTTCATGACACTGATGTCATTTATGCTGAAAAAGAGAAGACTTATGGATAACATGAACATGATTACCAAATACGTGAAATGCTATCATATGAAAGAGGGGTTAGATTTCCTCTTCATAATACTTAAGAGTCCTAAGACCTGTTGAGAGAAATTACAAAGGTAGACCCCACCATTGAAACATCTGCAATTGGAACGAGTTTTCAGAAGTCATGAGATCCTCTTTGCTGAACATATTTAGGTAGAGGCAACAGGACCCCTTAGCAGGTTTATTGTAGAGAACACTTGACATTAGAGAGAACTCCGAGGGCCCTTCTAACTTTGCAATACTTTCACAGGCCACCACCTGGCCACAGAACTTTTGTCTCACCACTGATCTCACTGAAGTGTTCATGTCCCATCACTCTTCCTGCTGATCCCTCTGCTACCTAGCACCCCTCCCTGGCTTCATGGGCTGTTTCAGTTTCTCATCAGCACCCTCCCATTGTTGCATCTGAGGTTTATATTCTCAGTTTCAGTGATGAAAGCAGAGTGCTATTCATGGGTACACATCAAACAACAGTTCCTAAGGTTTTCCTGGGCCTGCACTCAAACCAGAGAGGACTCAAGCTTTGTGCAAGCCCCTCTTCCACTGCCTATGGAGTGGTACTCTCCCACTCACCCCTCCTGCTTGGTCAGCCAGAGCCTTCAGGCAGGTCTTCCTTACCCAATCAAAACTTGGCTGAGAATGACTTTCTAATATTAGTGACTTACAACTTAACATGAATTGAAGCCTAAGTCCTACCCCCTCTTCCAGGAGCACTTGGATGTGAAGTGCCATCTCTTGCTGTGGAATGAAGTGTGGTCAATCTTGCATCTTATTCAAGGAATTTGCAATAGCCTTGTGATTTCCATTTGGGAGTCAGCCTCACTTGGGCTCCTCTAGCCCCTGTCTTTACATTCATAAATAAGGATTTAAATAGAGTGGGACACTCCGTGTGTGATATAGTGCCTCTGACACCAGCCCAAACAGGTAGCTGAAACAGAACGCATTAGTCAACAATTTGATATTTCCAAGTAATCTCACCTTCGTAGTGTTTGGTAGAAGTCTTCAGTCTAACTCTTTTCAAAGGTCATTTTTTAAAAAGTGGACTCACAGTGGGAAAAAGTCAGGGTAGAGTCAGACTTAGTGCTCCAAATTAGCAGCATGGTTCCTGTCAAGCTTGTTTCTGTGAGAAGCAAACCCAATGGTCACGGGCAAGTGTGTGGCCCTGGCTTGTCAGAGCTATTGATTGACTGCTTGCAATATTGCAGGTGATTTAAATAGTTCCCCACCACCTTGTTTGTTTAATGTCACCTCCATATGAGAATGTCAGCCCTGACATGTTTGACTTCTCCACAGGACAAATGGCAAACTACGTGTGGTTGTCCACTGATATAGATTGTTCTTTACTCTCTGTAACCATGATGATGACAACAATTTCTAGATGTTTAATTTAAAAGAAGCGCCAACTAAATCCTAATTAGTGGCATAACATGATTCAGGCGTCAAGCTGAGAAAGCTTATCTCACTCACTTTTCTTATCTACACATCTCAAACTTTCCAAATCTGTGTCACATTTAGGAGTATTTGAGGGCTGCTCTGAGAGGGAGCCAGGGGTTGGAGGGGCAGTGCACATGCAGAATTGGAGCTAGAGCCGAGACTGTCTGGGACCAGAGGCCAAACTTGGCCAGCCCAAGACAAACACAGACTGGAGATAAAAAGAAGAAAGTGGGAAACAGCCAGAGCCAGCAGAAACAACTGTGATGGGGAATAAACATCACAGAAGACTGGGAAAGCAAAAGTCTGCGCTGTGGGGAGGGGTTGGGGTGAGGAAACAGGGAAGGAGACCAAGAAGATTGGGTGGGGAAGGAAGAAAGAGAAATGGACAAGAGAGAGAAAATGGGGATTAGAAGCCCAGCACAGAAGTAAGGAAGAGTCTGGAAGACAGAAAGGGAGACGGGAAGGAAAAGATGAAGACTATGAGGGAAAAAACAGAGGGGAGTGGAAAAGAAGGGAAATGTTGGGTCAGGGAGGGGCAGTAGCCTGCACAAAAGGGCAGCATGAATATTTAGTGCCCTATGAATACCCAGCCATAGACACAAGTGATCATTTTTGATGGAAAAATAATTCCAACCTAGTCTGGTGTGTTATTGAAACATAATAAGTTTTTGGCACTTGTTAGCAGATGTTATAAGAAATTAAGTTCAGATTTAAATTCAAGATAGTTTTTTTTATGGAATATGTTCAAAGTCTGATGTCAAAAAAAAAGGTCTGTTTATGTCTAGACCAGTGGTTCTAGAGTAAGGAGGGGGCAGGAGTTTGCTCCCCAGGAAACAATGGCCATGTCTAGAGACATTTGTGGTTATCATAATTGGGGACAGACACTGTTAGGTGCTACTGGTTATCAAATAAAGGCCAGAATGGCACCTCGCCCAACAAAAATGTATTGGACCCCCAAGGGCAGCAGTGTTGAGGTTAAGAATGGATCAGCAGCATTAGCATCAGCTAGGACCTATTTGCAGGGCAGATTCCAGGGCCCACCCCAGACATATGGAATCAGACACTCTGGAGGTGGAGCCCAGCACTGTTTTAACCAGCCCTCCACGTGATTTCTATGCCTGCTAACGGTTGAGAAATGCTGCTCTAGAGCTACACTGTCTGGTACAATAGTCATGAATATGTAGTTATTTAAATTAATTTAAATGAAATAAAAAATTCCGTTTTTAGTCCCAGTAGACAATTTCAAGTACTCAGTAGACAGATGTGGCTAGTGACTGCCATGTTAGATAATGCAAACATAGATCATTCCTATCACCACAGAAAATTCTAGAGCTTTGTTCAGCAAGCTTTTCCCATGAACAAGAAAAGCCAACAAACACACAGGCTAAGGAAGAAGGTTTTTTAACACACCATGTCTACACAGAAGCATTCTGAGGCTGAGCTATGGAAGAGATATGCCCACGTGGGGCATCTGAAAGAACCCTGAACTGAAGTCTGGAGGACAAGATTTGAATTTCGGTGTCATTTTTACAAACATGTGACACTGGGCAAGCCACCTGCCATATGTGAGCTTCACTTCTCCATCTATACAATGGAATGATATGCTGTTCCTGTCCTGGTTTATCAGTAAGAGTAAGGAATACTAGCTGCTTTAACAAACTCTCTAAATGTTCTTGACATAGCCTGATAACTCATTCACATTAGAGTTGCATGTGGTGATTCAAGGCCACAATGCCGGGATTTCTGTCCATTTTATGCCAAGGACTCCTTGGACAGTCTGATGAAGTCTATGGGCTGCTTCTCAGAAGAAGGTTTGTAAATGTATAAAATAAAATTATGAAAAAAGCAATTACATCAAAATGTAGTTATCAAAATAAAAAAAACAGTTATGATATTGTAATAGATATGCTTCTTTTATAATGCTGCAATTAATAAGAGAGTGGCAAGTCTAATAACTGCTGTAATTTCAAAGAAGCAAAAAGTGAAAATGATATTTTGAGATATGCATAACAAAGGTAATATGATATAAAATGTCTGTGATTTCAATTGGAGACAAAGTTTCAAGAACCGTTAATACCACCATGGTTTGTTGCTTACATTTATAATTGAAGGAAATGCTAAATCTCATTAGAAGTTAGTGGAAATAAAGATATGATTATTTCCCATCCAAGTTTATAGCCCGACAGCTTTGGAACCTCTGGTGTAGTGGCTTTATGTCTCCCAGGGGCCTCCAGTCTTCCCAAAGATTTCCTTGCCCCACTGGTAGCCAGTGAGCAAAGACAGAATCGGGGGAAGGTGATGAGTGATGTGTCAGGGACCAGGCCTGGAAGTGGAAGTGCTCATGTCACTTCTTCCTTCACTCCATCACCCAGAGCTACTCCTACACCCACCTAGATTCAAGGGAGCTGAAAAATGGTGTCTGGTACTGTGCCAGGAAGGAGGGCCTCTGATATGGATAGGCATGTGAGGTCTCTGTGATGCCATGCTACTTCAAAGATTTTTGTTTAAAAATTGGGTATGAAAGCACTCTGTCAAACCAGAAAAGTTTGATTTTTTTGAAGGCAAATTCATGGGAACTGGAAACAATATAATGGAGTCACTTCTTCCTCTGGCAGAGAGCTGGATAGACCAGTGCAGGGAAGTTAAGGGCAATTCCAAGACAGAAGGTCCCAACTTTTAATACAAAGGCCACGTATTCACCATTTCCACCCAGACTACATCTTCCACCTCCTCCCCCTCCAGAAAATCCTAGAAAAGTTCCAAGACTTCAGGCCTGGTGCGTGGCCCACCTCCCACAGTCATTCAAATCCAGGCCTGGCAGGCCCCCACAAGGGAGGTAACAAAATTAAAAATAGCTTCTCCTCCAAGGAAAAAAATTAAAAATAGATTCCAACCCATACAAAAATTTGGGTGGAAAGAAAGGAAAAGAAAACAAAATGAATCATCTTTATGTGTTTTGCTGAGCGAGAGCCCGTTACCATGGCTACGGGGCCCTGTGTGCAGGCCTGGTCTTTTCCAGCAAGTTCAAGGCCCACTGAGAAGGCAACAGGGGCGGCTCCATCACCAATATGTTATAGCCATCAGATCTGTGATCTCCAAACACAGCTACTGCCACCAAGTAGGTCATATTAATGGCTGTCACAGTTAATTTAGTGTTCCCTTCCATTGTGATCTGTCTATAGCTGTAATTGAGCAAATGAGAGGACTTGTGTGGGCCTCCTGGGAGTTTAGGGGAATCTGGCCTGGTTTTGCAATCTAGACAGTCAGGAGAGGTTATACAAACTTGTGGAGGACCAGTTCTTAAATCAAGGAGTGGAAAAGTCAGCTTTCCAGCCAGCCACTACCTGCCTTCCAGGTGCGTTCATGAGGAAACACAGGAAAGTCCCCAAGAAGGTAAGGAAAGAGGAGAGGATTCATTGGTCCCACAGCCTCAGTGGCTGATGAAACACACAGGACTGTGGTCCAATACCTCCAGCAGGTAATCTGCTCAGGGGACAGTTCGCCACATCAGGAAGGGCTAGATTCATGGGGTCCCATCTCAAAACTAGAATTTGAGGCTTTACTCCAAACTAAAAAGGGAAGCTTAGGGATTTGGTGGAGATTCTTGTCTCTTACATACTTTTCTATAACAGCAGCGTTCTGTCTTTTAAGAAAATCCAGCATATTGAAAATCCAAATTTACAAACTAAATAAGATGGAGGAAGAATGAAGAGGAGACTCACCTCATAAAGAAATCTTCACTTTATAATAACTGAGGAACATCCTGGAAATTTTCCATATAGGAGAAGAAAGAGACATATCAACTAAATGCAATATCTGCTCTTAGATGAGATCCTATACCGAAAAAGGAAATGTTATTAGAGACATTATTGGGGCAATTGACAAAATGTGAATATACATGGTAGATTAGATAAAAATATTGTATTAATAAATTTACTGAAGCTGGTAGCCATCCTGTGGGTAACTGTACTGTGGTTATATGAGACAATTTTCTTAAGAAATACTGACATATTTCAAAGTAAAGGGCCATGATATATACAACTTACCTTCAAATAATATAGAAAAAAACTATATATGTTTGTATGTGCAAATAGACAGGTACAGAGAGAATGTATACAGGTGATAAAGTAAATGTGGTAAATATAATATATTAAAAATAGGTGAAAGTGGATAAAATCTGTATATGGCTATTCTTTGTACTGTGACCATTCTTGCAACACTTCTGTTAAGTTTCAAATTATTTTTAATTAATTTTTATTTGGCTTCAATTTCCTTTTAAATAGCCCTCCCAGTGTGTTTAAGCATCATTTAATTCTGCAAAATTGTATTTATACTCAACTTTTGGGGGACAACGCTGGTATATGAAACTCAAATACATCTGGGATTACATTCCTTACATGTTTCATATATAGCAAATATACTCTAGACCAAGGCTATCCAATAAAAACTTCTGTGATGTTGGAAATGTCTTATGTGTACACTGTCCAATACCATAGCCAGTAGCTACACGTGACTATTGAGCAATGAGGCTAGTCCTAATGGAGATGTGCCATAAGTGTAAAATACCAGATTTCAAAGACTTGGTGTAAAAAAAAAATGAGTGAAAAATATTTTTAGGTATATTGGGTTAAATATATTAACAAAATTCATTTTATCTGTTTCTTTATATGTTTTTTAATGTGATTACCAAGAATTTTTAAATTATTTACATGGCTCACATTTGTGGCTCACCATATATTTCTATTGGACAACACTTTTAGAAAGTCAGGTAAGACAGACTGGTTCTGACTTGGCCCATGGCTGAGGCTGCAAGCCTCTCTTGGTCCAACCATTCTAGCATGAGGAATATTCTTGGGGAATAATGGCTGACTTTAAGGTTTCCAAGGAGCTGGAACCTTCAAAACCTGGGAATTGAACACCTAGACAAGGGAAGAAGTTACTAGAGAAGTGTTCTAAATTAGGCACCATTTTGTAGAGGCAATGTTTTGTTCAAAGCCCACAGGCAAGAGATGGTTCAAAATACAAAGTGGAACTCAGAGTAGGAGGAGAATGAGTGGTAAGAGATAGGACTGGAGATGTAGGCCTCATAAGCCGCACTGAGAAGCTTACATTTTTTTTCCTAAGCCCAGTGAGAAAGTACCAAAAGTATTTTAAGCAGGTGTTATGGACTGAATATTTGTGTCCTCCTAAAATTCATGTTGAAAGCTAATTTCCAATGGGGTGGTATTTGGAGATGTGGCCTTTGGGGGTGCTTAGGTCATGAGGGTAGAGCTCTCATGAGTGGGGTTAGTGCCCTTATAAAAATAACTCCAGAGAGCTCTCTCACCCCTTCCACCATGTGAGGAAACAGCAAGAAGTTGGCAGTCTGAAACCTAAAAAATGCCCTCACTAGAACCTGACCATGCTGGCACCGTGATCTCATACTTCTATCCCCCATAATTGTGAGAAATAAATGTCTGTTATTTATAAGCCACCCAGTCTATGGTACTTCGCTATAGCAGCCCAAATAGACTAAGACAGCAGGAAAATTGCCTAATCCAGATTGAGTTTGTAAACAGTCATACTAGTAGATCCCTTAAGTCTGGCTATGTGATTGAGATCCATATTTCCACCACTGTAGAATGCTATCAGGGCAATATCTCAAGTCTTTGTTCCTTCTGGGCATAAGACTTTGAACAACAGCTCTCAAACAGGGGAGAGGACAGGACCTCACCAAGAACAGCCCTAGTGTGGCTGATTGTGTTTTCAAAAAATGCCTACCTTGTGGTCCCATGCATTCTTCCAATACCTTGTACTTCCCGTCAGAGGTAGAGTCTGTGCCCCATAACTTCTCTCACCAATAGTGCTCAGAAGAAGTGATGCTATGTGACTTCCAAGGCTAGGTCACAAAAAGGGTACAGCTTCCACCTGGCTCTCCCTTAGGACGCTGGTCTTTGGAATCCAGTTACCATGCTGTGAGGAAGCCCTGGCCGCATGGAGAGACCACAGCCAGCTAAGGTCTCAGCCAATAGCCAGCATCAACCACCAGACATTTAAGTGCACAACCTGTGGGATGATTTGAGTCGATCAACTGAGACTCCAGACATCATGAAGCAGAGACAAATAATTTCCACTGTGCTCTGTCTGAATTCCTGACCCACAGAATCTGTGAGCATAATAAATGGTTGTTTCAGGCCACTAAATTTGAACGTTTGTTTGGCAGCCCTAGTATCCGGAATACCTTGAATGTGGCCAAGAGCAACCAAGGAAGGTAGTAGCTGCAATGGGTGCTGGAACATGAGGGCAGGGCCTAAGCAGTAACCACTACTCCAGCCTCTAACACATGTGGGCCACATACCGGTTAGTAACCAGCTGTGAGCTTAGCATTTAGCAGCTAGTAGATAGTTCTCAACAAAGTTTTCTAGAATTATCGGTGGCATGGGCAACTTTGCAGAGGAATGAGTCAAATAAAATGCAGAGCAGATTTAAAAGCATTAAGTTTGACATTAAATAGGTGTTAAAATATGTGTCATCTAGATTGCCTTTCAGCTCTAGAGAACTCCAATCATGACAATAATTAATATAATGGCTTGATTTATTGCTACTCTTCCTCAGGATCATATTTATTTCATTATTTTAAAATGTTTGAATCACCCAGGCAGGATGGGTTAGGTGAAAGATTGTGGGGAATGTTCTGCCAGGAAAAAAAGGAGAGAAGAAAAATATATAATTTATAAAATTAGTATCATAAAGTAAAAGTGACTACCCATGTACTTGAAAAATAAACTGGCTCTAGGCAATCTTGGGGGTGAGGTCAATTTTTAAGAACCATAGAAAAGATCAAAAGCTGAATAACATAGCTGGTCAAATGTGTGTTCTTGGGTAGAAACTGATAACTGGTGTCTCCTGACCTGGCCTGCATTTACTAAAATGCCTGACAATGCCCCAGGGAAAGAACGGTGTTCTTGGCCTTTTAAGCTCAGATCACACATTGGAGGAAGTGGCAGGAACCCATGCTTGTGCAGTCACCCACAGGTACTCACTCCCTTCCCATCCTTCTCCTACCCCTCTAACCTGGACCAAACGCCCCTCATCAGCCCACTAAAGTGAGTCACTGGGTTGGGGTGGAAGCCGAGTGCACAGAGGATTGTGCCCCTCCCAGAGAGGGGAAGATCTGGAAAGACAGGACATAAAAAGCCTGAAGTGATCAACCTCTTGAGGGGAAGGGGAAGGGAAAATGCTGGGAACTCTCAAGTGGCTGTTCTCCTGACCTCAAGTATCATTTCATTCAATCCTCATGACAGGCATATGTACGAGATCATATGTAAGCTCCATATTACAACTAGAAAACAGAAGCTCTAGGTTGAATTTCCCAAGACCACAAAGTCAAAAATTAGAAAACAATGATAATCAGATATCTATAACTAATATTTTCAGAGCCTTTATATGGTCTCAGGAAGTACTCCTAACAACTTAACTTGCATTATGTAGATATTACTATATGAACTGTACAAATAAAAACAGTGAGGCTAAGAGAGATAATGTTCCCAAAGTCTCAAGACTCTCCACCCCATCCCTTGCAGCCAGGTTATCCCCAGTCCATTTTTCAGCCTAGAGAAGTGGGAGGGCTGCACCAAGGGTATAAATAAGGTAGTGAAGGCACTGGGGTCCCCGGACAGCACTAATAGGCATAGTGCAGAGTGTGTCCCCACGGAGATACAAGATGCAGCAGCGTCTCTGCGGATGGTGGGGCCCAGGGATTTACAGCCTAATGAACTAGATCATGAAATCTCATTTGTTTGTTCAATAGCTTCTGCGTTGCGCTCAGCTTCACTTAGGATGAAAAGAAAAGGGAGGCTGAGAAAGGGCTCATTTTTCACACTTTCAGAGTGTGGGAAGATTGAGAAGAAGGTGGGCCCCAGTGGGCCCCAGGAGGCAGGTGTGACCCAGCAAGCCTGAGAGAGCAGGGAAGCCTGAGAGTAGCGCCAACAGTCCGATGGATGTCCTACACAAGCCATTGCCAGCACAGCCACCTGCGCAGGGCAAGGCTCTCTATCCATAATTCATAATTTAATTTACTCAGAAAGCAGCTATGCTTATCCTCCTGCAATCTCTCAGCAGGAGGGTACTATAGGAGGTGACCATGGGACCCCACAAACTGCTTCTCAAACTATCTGTGGTGAGGGACCAGTTGTTTTTCTTGTTTTGTCTTCCCAATCTGTCAGACAAATCTTTGTTGAAAAACAATAAAAATAAATTACTGGGAAAAAATAAAATTTAAAAAGCCCAAAGTTTTAGTATTTGGATTCAATCAATATAAAATTACTCTGTCATATTGCAAAGTTTCTAAATGCTTATTTTCAGTTTCTGAAATTATCTTGTCACTAACAGGTAACAAATTCTTCCCAAATCAGCAGTGGTCTTCAGACCACTATTTGAGTAGCACTGCCACAGAGGACTCTAGGATGGTCAGGCAAGTCCCCCAGGGGATCGGACATCCTTGAAGAGGAGATCTCTGGACAATGGGTTTAGCAAGACAGGAATGCATAATAGCCCTTAGCTGAGTATAAAATTCTACAAATATTGATGCTTATCACACTCTTACTCTTGACACATCCCTGAGAGATGGACTAGGATAGGTATTACATTTGGTCTTCCTTAAATGAAGAAACCAAGGCTCAGGGCAGTATAAGACTTATTCAAGTCCACAAAGAGTTTGTGAAACCCAGGTCTTCCTCCTCATCTTCAATAACCTCTTAGACCCACTTCCTATTTCTGATGAAAGGACTCTATTGTCTTACACAGTGGCATCCCAAGGAAAATATCTCCAGGGCCTCTCCTTTCTGTGGTTGCTGATAGCTTCGGTGGGAGTCTCTCAGATTCTTTCTTTCTTACTTGACTTCCTCACACTCTCTTCTATAAGGAATGAGAGACCCCAAAGGACAGAAGAACACGATGTCCAAATCAGAGAACCTCTTCTTGTTGACAATAGGAACCAGGAGATCCACCTCAGATATTTCCTCTCACTCATTAGAGAATTTTACCTCCTGAAATTGAAAGGGTGTCTATAACCATTGGACTCTGGACCCTTCACACCCTTACTCCCACTCCTTGCTGTCTGGACCCATCTTTCATATCACACTCAGGAAGGGCCGTTTAACCATCTTACCCAAACATGCCATTAACAAACCCCATTAACAATATAGACTGGACCACCATCTCCTGGCCTGCCAGCCGCCAGCAACAGAAAAACCTGCTTTCGCCAGTTATGCTTTTGCCAGCAGATGTCACTGCAGCCTGACCTCAGATTACAAAAACCAAGTCCCTAATTTTGGTCTTGAAGCTCTAGGAAGACCATGGACGAACAAGCACCCAGAAGATATATACTCCTTTTGCTCTTTTTCTTTCTTCCTATATGGCAGATTTGCTATCTGACTGCTAAAAAGATGTTTTTTATACCTTTTTGACCATCTGCAAAATGGATAAAATGTGGACAATCCACATGTTCCTTTCCTTCCCTACAAGCATGCTGTGGGATTCTGGAATGGCTGTGATGTTCCAGAACTAATTGGTTTCCCTCTTCACACAACCTCAGTAATTTTCCAAAACAAAGTATAAAATCAGAGCACCCCAATAACAGACTTACTTTGTATTTGCCTTACCAGGTATCCCAGAACCAACTCCACCTACTCTCGTTTCCATAGTAACTGAAAAGTTAAAAAAAAAAACTAACAAAATAAGACACCTAAGAGACATAAACAAAATATGTGATGGTGTGGGAAGCTGTAAAGTTTTTATTGCCACCTGTTTGGGAAGACCTGCATAATTCAGTCGTGCTCCTGGCATTTGCAAAGGAAGCAATCACCCCAAAGTTTGGCAATAAAACCTTTATAGAGCCCCCTCATGCAGGCAAGGCAGCTTTCTAGGTACAAAGCCCAAGTTTGATAAACTTTCGCTGCTCACATTTGCATAATGGAAATGGACAAGATTTTAAACCCAGACTGTTGGGAGGCATAACTTGCTGCTCTCCTGGAACTCAATCACAACCTTGTCTGGATGGAGGTGGCTGGGAAGGGCACCAAACCCAGTGGACAGGACCACAGAGTTGGGCAGGGGCACAAGGAAAGATCCACCTGCCTCAGGTTGGGGTCCGGGCAAATTCTGGTTGAAGGTCACATTACCCTGCATCAGAGAATCATATAACCAAAGTGCCTTCTTTGTGAGCCCATTGACCAAGAGAGCCTGTCTAGTGCCAGTCTAGGGAAGAAAAGGTGGTTCTGACCCAAGTTTGTTTTTGGTGTTCTTTCCCATCAGCCTCTCATCCTGCTCGCTCTCTCTGGAGCCCTCACATTTTCTGGCACCCCTTCTCTCACATGCCACCCATCGCTCCCACAATGTTTTACAGGGTGTGCCCCTTGGGGATAGGGGTGGGAGAGGAAGGAGTAGCAGCGGCTGCTCTTGGTGCCTCCCTCTCTCGGAAGATTACTACAGTGCAGCCAGCGCCCAGTGGTAAAAGTTTGAACGTGTCTGCAGAGCTTAATCAAATGCTAATTCCGTGTGGTGAAAGAATTTGCTGGAATCTGCAAGGGAGCTCCTGGCAGCAAGAAAATGCGTTGATTCACTCCCAAATCTGCTTTGGCCAAGCTGGGTGCGATTTAGACTGTAAAGCTGCATTAAATCACAAAGTACTGTGTGGATCACACAGCCATCCTTTGTGTCGTTAATGAAGGGAAAAACAGGGCTTTATTCTGAAGCTTTGTGTATAATCAGATGCCATGTTGTAAAGCGCTGGAAAACACACCAGAAATCATAATTGGGAGGAAATAAAAGGGTTGGTCCCAAACAGCATATGATTTAAATAAGAAGGAAAAAAGAAACTGCCCCCAAGATTTGTGCGTTTCAAGAATCAACTTTTAATTCATTCGCAGGGAGATTACAGAAGGGGAGGAACAGCCTTTAAAATAGTATGAAAAGCTAGTTTAGATGTAAATGAGAGATAATGGGCTTTCTTGGGGGAAATAAGTGAGGGGGCCAAGTTTGTGCTCAAGGAAGGGGGAAGGGAGGACACATCTTGGCATACCAGTATCAGAAGGCCTCTAGACCCAGAGATGGCAGAGGACACAGGATTTTCGTCCTGGTGGGAGAGGGTAGGTTTTGGCACAAGGTCTGGTAACGAGGATTTGGAGGAAAATAAATGTTCTGGCTGCCCTCAGTGGTCCCTAAGGATTCTGGGGCTTGGCTGGGTTGGGGTTGGGAAAGAGCTTCTGCTTTAACACAGAAAATCTTGGTGTGAGCATTTTGAGGTCACTAAGGAAGGGGGTTGGGCTTGTCTGCTTGTCTTACAGCTGGAGTTAAGGAGCCCTGTGTCGAGCCCTCCCCAGCCCTAATTCACTAATGATTTGCTTATTAGTTCAGATCAGGGAGCCAGCTTCTGGAGAGATGTGAATTGGCATTGATTTAATCCTCTTCCCAGCACACGCTCCCAGCCCAGGGTGAAGCTGGGAGGGGAGAAAGGGATGCCAGCCTGTTCAAGGACAAGTTACTGCTTCTCCTGCCTCGCTTTGTCTGCTCTCCTTTCCATCTGCTCTCAGGCAGAGAGGAACTGGGTGGATGAAGCTCAGGGTCTAGCCCTGGTTGGCTCAGTGGATGATGCTGAGCTCAGTGGACTCCAAGAGAAATGAGGAGTGTGGACAAGATACTGTGGAAGGTCCCTCAGCTAGAGTATCTCTCTTAAGATGGACTGGGACCTTTGGAAAGTTTTGAGAGGAATAATTCTGCCCAATATTTATTCAGTATTCTGTAAGCCAGGTGTTGTTCTATGTATTACTGAAACCACCCAACAACCTCTCAGGTAGATATCATCATTATCCATATTTAACAAGGGAGGAGACTGAATCTCAGAGTGGTTAAGGTTACACAGGTAAAACGACAGTCTTCTGTCTTCACCACCATGCTATGTGCCTTCATCTAAGCTGCTTCAACTTCCACATGCCTTCTTCGCCTTTGATGGTCCCTTTGTAAACTGCCATTAAGAGCATCTTGCCCCATTCTTCTAACTAGATATTTTAGTGATAGTTAAGGACTCTCTAGAGTCTGCAGCCCGTGGTACATCCTACTGACTAGGTACCCTTTTCTGAACATGGCAAGAAGCACAATCCAATGTTCGTTTATTCCAATCAAGCTGGCCTAATTGAACTTCCAGCTCAACACCTTTGCTTAGGCAGTCCACATGCTATACCACCCATCCTTTTCTTTCCCCACCTATCTAAGACCTATCTAAGACCTATATCCCCAAGGTTTAATTTAAATTGTCATCTTGTCCCCACTCTGACCTCTCCTACAGAGAGCTGTCTCTTCCACTGGGCAATATATGCGTTACTTTTCTTGTCTCCCTGGAACTGAGTCTTACACTTCCATACATTTCTAATTCAACAATGTCTTGGACATAGTAGGCCTTCAGAAAGTATTTGCCAGTTGATTGATTAACAGAACGTGAGGCTTTACTTGTGGCTTATTTGAAAATCTCTGGCTAGCTGTTCAATCTCTGTAAGCTCTGATACTTGTCAAAAGAGATCCATTGCAAATTTCTCCTGCCAAGAACTCTGTTTCAGAGTACCATTAAGGGCACAAATAAAGTAAGAATTTCCAAGAAATCCCTAGAGTTGGCTGGTTCTAAAGTCAGTTCCGAAAAGGTCCAACCAGATTGTATTAAACTCCTACTGCTTGCCTCCTACTAGGCCTTGAGGACATCAAAATGAATAAAATACAATATCTGCTCTGCTATTTGCAGGATTATAACCTGAACTGGACAACCGTGGTGTAGGTGTCCCTCATGAAATGGTAAACTTTCTAAGATCTAGGTCATGTACTAGTTTTGTTCATTGTTATATCTCTAGAGTGTAGCACAGTGGAACACATGCTCGGTAAATTTATGTTAAATAAATGAACATGCAGAGAACTCTGCCGTGTTACCTTCTTTAATCTTTACCCCAACACAGCCAAATTAGTACAATGAGTTTTCATTCTAATGATGAGAAAACAGGTTTAGAGACTTTGCGTCTGCTTCTGCAGATCATACTGGGGGGCTGCAGAGCCAGATTCATGTCTGTCTGAATCCAAACTCAACTACCACACCTATCCCTGGGGACTTCTGGGATGCCCTCCTGAGTTGGTAGAAAATGGGGCAGAAAGCTATGAGCCAATTCTAATTAAGTGTAAGTTGTTAATTCATATCCCAGCTTAAAAGGAGTCACTCAGAATGAGCCCACCTAGCCCTTGGTTTCTTAATGCCATTTCCCATCACGAGGAAGCAGCTCCTTAGAAAAACAGATTAAAGGAGGCTAAAGAAACATGACAACTAAATTCAGTATTAATCCTAGATTGGATTCTGGATCAGGGGGGAAAAACATGATACAAAGAACAATAGAAGGACTGTTGAGAAATTTAAATATGGACTGTATATTAAGTAATACTTTTACCAGTATAAATTCTTTGGATGTGAAAATGGTCTTGTGGTTATATAGGAGAATGTCCTTGTTCTTAGAAATATAGACTGAAATAGTTAGAGGCGAAGTGTCACAGTACCTCCAAGTTACTTTTGAATGATTAGGGAAATGAGAGAGAGAGAGATTGAGAGGGATATAGAAGAGCAAAATGGCAAAATAATAATTAGTGAATTAAGATGTGAGGTATACGGGTGCTCATTGTACTACTATTCTTTCTATTTTTCTGAAGGTTGGAAATTTTTCAAAATAAAAATTGTAAGAAGAGAGAAATATGCAGAAACGGCCCTTAAAATTTTGCCCACATGAACCAGGAAGGTCTGGGATGGAGGTAGGGGCCACAAATGCAGACATTTGGTCACAATAAGTCAACAACACCTGTGGGAATGGTTTCATTAGCTGAAGTCCATGCTCACAAGAACATTTGCAAGAAGCTTCTATAGAAACACCATTTTTACAGGCATTTTCAAACATGAAACCAAATTAACTACTAAATACCATCAAATACAGAGCTGTACATGTGAAAACCCTTGAGTGGCAACCCAGGACAAGGTGGAAACATGTTAGAAGTATCCCATCTCCACTACAGAAACTAAAATCTGGGCCACTTATTACCTTGGGTAACATCTAAATGTTAAAAGGCAGGATGGAGCCAGAGAGCAAAGCTTGCCTGTGAACAAGCTTTAAAAATGAAGCCAGGGTTCTGGTTCCAATACTCCAAATGCCAGTCAAAGGACTCATTTATTTTTTAAATATGTGAGTGAGAGTTGAGAATTATGTTTGAAAGGCCACTATCCAGGAATAAATACAGAGATCATCCTGTAGATTTCCGAAGTTCTATTTGCTTTGCTTTAGTTTAATTATTTTTAATAAGGATAGGGGACTAATATTTGAAGTTTTTTAAACAAGAATATATTTGTAAATTTTTTAAATAAAAATTTGGGTGAAAGAAAAAAAACTGCTCAGACCTCACCCTCAACATATCTGTCCCAGGTAGGGCTGGAGGGCAGGGATGGAGAGAATCTTTGTAATTAAAGAAAAGAAGTACAACATCAGGCCTATGATTAGCAATACTGTGTTGTATACTTTAAAAATGTACTAAGGGAGTAGATCTCATGTTAAATGCTATTACCACAAAGGAGGAAAAATGCTGGCAGAAGAAAACTTTTCGAAGTGATGGATATACTTCTGACATTGATGGTGGTGATGTTTTCATGCATGTATTCTTATCTCCAAATACATCAAGTTGTATACGTTAAATATCTACAGCTTTTCGTATATCAAGCATACCTCAATAAAGTAGTTTTTTAAAAAAAGACAGGAAGAAAAGTGGGGGAATACATTTTGGGTCTAAAATTTTGCCTTAGGTTCATTTTTCACAGAACTACAACAAATAATCCTAAAATTTATATGGAACTAGAAACGACCCCGAATAACCGTGGCAATCTTGAGAAAGAACGATATTGGAAGTATCATGCTACCTGATATCAAACTACACTACAAGGCCGTAGTAATCAAAACAGCATGTTACTGGCATAAAAAAAAAACAGACAGATAGATCAATGGACCAGAATAGAGAACTCAGAAATAAACCCACGTCTATATGGTCATGCAATCTATGACAAAGGAGGCAAGAATATACAATGGAGTAAAGAAAGTCTATTCAATAAATGATGTTGGAAAATTGGACCTTACATGCAAAAAATAAATGAAACTGGACCACCTTCTTACTCCATATACAAGAATAAACTCAAAATAGATTAAAGACTTAAACGTAGGACCTGAAATCATAAAACTCCTAGAAGAAAACATAGAAACATAGGCAGTAAACTCTCTGACATATTTTTATGCTATATCTCCTTGGGCAAGGAAACAAAGGAAAAAATAAACAAATGGTAGTACACTGTGGGAAAAAGGTTTTACAGAGCAAAGGAAACCATCAACAAAATGAAAATACATCCTACTGAATGGGAGAAGATATTCACCAGTGATACATCTGATAAGGGGTTAATATCCAAATTTTATTAACTCATATAACTTAACACGGAAAAACAAACAATCCAGTTAAAAAAAATGGGCAGAAGACCTGAATAGGCATTTCTCCAGAGAGGACATAGAGATAGCCAATAGACATATGAAAAAATGCTCAAGGTCGCTAATCATCACTAATCATCAAAACCACAATGAGATATCACATCACACCTGTCAGAATGGCAATCATCAATAAATTTTTAAAAAGAGCAAATATTGGTAAAGATGAAGACCAGGGAACCCTCGGGCACTATTGGTGGGATCGCAAAGTAGTGCATTCACTATGAAAAACATTTTAGAGATTCCTCAAAAAATTTAAAACAAAACTATCTTATGACTCAGCAATTTCGCTTCTGGGTATTTATCCAAAGAAAACCAAAACACTAATTTGAAAAGATATGTGCACGCTTATGTTTATTGCAGCATTATTTATAATCGCTAAGATATGGAAGCAACCTAAGTGCTCATCAATAGACAATTGGATAAAAAAGATGTGGTGAATTTATACAATGGAATATTACTCAGCCATTAAAAAAATTAAATCTAATCATTTATGACAACATAGATGGACCTAGAGAGTATTATGCTAAGTGAAAAAAGTCAGACAGAGAGAGACAAATACCACACAATCTCATATGTGGAATGTAAAGAACAAAACAAACAAACAAATAAAAACAGAAACAGGTTCACAGATACAGAGAACGAATCGATGGTTGCCAGATGGGAGCGGGCTTAGAGGGCCAGATGAAAAAGTAAAGAGACTAAGAAGTCAAATTGGTATTTACAAAATAGCCACAGGGATGTAAAGTACAACATAGGGAATATAGTCGATAATATTGTAATAACTAAGTATAGTGCCAGATGGGTACTATACTAATCAAGGAGATCACTTCATAAATTATATAAATGTCTAATCACTACGCTGTACACTGAAACCAATAAATAATATCGAATGTCAAGTATAATTGAAAAATAAAAAAATAAAATGAAATAAAATTTTGCCTTGGGGGGAAAATACTTCAGGACAAGGACAAACTTTGATGTCAACACTTTGAGGAAGGAGCCAAACTCAGAAGGGCTTTCTGATGACAGCCTCTCCGCTAATAAAAGTTGAGATTGCAATAGCTTGGCAACTTCGAATTTCTGCTGGTGAAGTTCTAGTGATGCCTTTAGTAGCTTAGAGCAGAAATGCCTCCTAAGGCCTGGCGGGTGAGAGGTGGTTTCTGACCGGGGCAGTTTACAAATCCAATGATCTTGTTCTCAAGTAGGAGGTCCACACAGGGAGAGGGAAAACCCTTACTGCCACCACAACCATCCCTACCACACTAAACAGCCACTCTGAGAGCCTGGCAGGAGTGAAAGTTTTGTTCAGTGGTCAGAGAAACAAAGCCTCTCTTACCTAGCTGGGTGCTATTTTGTTTCTCCTGAGAAGAAACTCAGAACAAGGACAACCACAGTGCTTAAGAGAACCAGAAGCAGACCCTGCCAGCAGAAGATATTCCCATTTGGAAAAATAGGAACAGTCCAGCTCATTGCTACAGGCCATGGTTATTACTGTTTTGATTTTGGTTTGTTTGAGGGAGTTAGACAATTACAGAGAATAGAGTCAAAAAGTCATTAACCTTCCCCTGTTTTGCATTCCAAAAGTTCTCACAAAAAAAGTCTCTGGGCTGAAAGAGAAAGAGTGGGAGCCCTGTATGATGTGGCTTTAATTTGCCATTTTGGTTAGTTACATTATCTCTTTTTGTAAACATGCCATATGTATTCAAAAAGAATGTGTAGTCTGTCTGTTAAGTATAAAATTCTATTTATATCCATTAGTTAAAGTTTATTAATTGTGTAGTTCAATCTTCAATAGCTTTATTTATGTTTCGTCTTCTTTCTCCATTGATTATCAGAAAGAAAAATCTTAAAATCTCCAGCTACACTTCCTGGTTTATCTATTTTATTTTCCATTTCCTCCTACTGTGGCTTTAAAAGCTTGAGGTTATGTTTAATGGAATGTAAATGCTAATGAAGATAAGAATTTGTCTGTGTTGGTCTCTGTTGTATCTTTCGAACCTAAAACAATGCTAGAACGTTGTAGGCATTTAGTAAATTTCACTACATGAATAATGTGTGTTCATCATTGCTATATACTCTGGAACTCTTATTCCTTTTCTAGCCCCTTTTGAAATTTGTTGTCTATAGCCTTTAATTCTAGTTTGTCTGATAGCAAAATTGCTACCCAGCTTATTTTGAGTTATTTTTCCTGGTATATCCTTTTCCATTTATTTACTTTCAGCTATTCCATATACTTTACCTCTAAGAATACAAAATAGCTGAAACTAAACAATAGCAGGCTGGGTCCTGATCTATGAATTTGGCCCACTTATATTTATTGTAATTACCTTTCAGAATTTATTTTACCTTTTTATTTCCAATTTTCTTTTAACCATATTTCTTTTTGCATTTATTTTTTTATTTCTATCTTTCATTGAACAGTTCAAATGTTTCTGTGCTAGTTTATAAGCTTTACAGTTTAAGTTTATTTTTCTGGTGATTACCTCTAGCTTATTTATACTCATTTCTTCCATTTATTAAACTTATCTACATTTATACTGTGGAAGATTATATTTTCCAAACATGACCCCAACAATGTCATCATCCCACATACTGTTCTACAATGGGACCTTAACACTCCTCCCATCAAGAAGAAGTAGGGGATACAATCCCTGCCCCCACCTCCCCCTGAATCTAGGTAGATTTGTGATTCAAGTGTAACTTGAATGCAGTATAAAGCGACACTGTATGACTTTCAAGGCTAGGTCAAAATAGGGGATGCCACTTCTACCTTGCTTGTGGGATAACTTGTACTGGAGCCCTGAACCACCATTTAAATAGTACAACTGACCCAAGGCTGCCATGCTATAAGCCCAAATACCCCACGTGGAGAGAGCTCATGGAGAAGCCCTGAGAACACATGAATAGAGAAAGATACCTAACCATTCCCCGGTTTCTCCAGCCCCTTTCTGTTCCAGCTCAAGCCACAATCTGCCTATAACCACATGGGGGATTCCAAGTCAGAACCACTCAGTCCAGCCCTTCCAGAATCCCTGGCCCACAGAAATCATGAGAGATAATAAAATTATTGTGGTTATACTAAGTTTGGGGATAATTTTAATGTGAGTGTAACAACCGGAATGGATACGTTTCCCTTGGGAAAAGAGAAGTGCTATAGCATTGTTTTATATCCTTCTAGTTTCTGCCTACCCACCCCACCACTATGTTGGTGTCACTTGAATTTTTCTTTGGTAGAAACAAGTATCTTACTTTTTTATATAGTGATATGCTTACTAAGTTATAAAATCATTCTCACTTTCTATATATCTCATAAATGGAATATTTTGTTCATTTATTTCATTGCATGATTTGGTATATTCATATATGCCATCTTATTTTGTGCTATTTGTTATGCTTCTTTTTTATCCACTTTTTCTTTTATTAGATTCCCTAAGTTTTATTTTTCTCTTTTCCCCTCTATTGGTTTGGAAATTATGTACTCTGTTTCTACACTGTTAATGCTACCTTAAATTTTTAACATACATACTTGACATAATGAAGTTTTCAGTAAATCAATAGCTCTGTTCTCATCCTAAACGATACGAGGGCCTTGAAGTACTTTAATTTCAATCGCCTTCCTCCATCTTTCACGGTATTATTGTCTTGTTTCAGTTGGTGTTCAAAGTTAGACAGAATTACTATTATTTCATAGATATGTACTCAACAACTTCTTTACTTAACATTGCATCTTACATTACACACTTACCTTCTAGTAGCATTTTCCTTTTTCCTGGAGTCCAACCTTTAGGAGTCTTTTCAGTAACAATGTTAGTGGTAGACGGTTCTTGTTTGTCTGAAAATGTCTGTTTCACCTTCTTTCTTGATTAATAATTTAACAGAGTATAGACTTCTAGATAAATTGTCTTCCCCCAGCATTTTTAAGATTTTATGCCACTGTCTTCTGGTTTTTGTTGTTACTGATGAGAAACCTGCTGCCGGTCTTAATGTTATTCCTTAGTAGTTAATCTGTCTGTCTCATTGCTTTTAAGATAATCTCTTTCTCTTTGAAATTTTACCATAATGTGGCCAGGTTTTACTTTTATATATTCTGCCAAAGATTTATTGTGAATTCTGAACCCATTTTCATCTTCATCAGTTTTGAAAAATTCTTAACTATTATGTCATCAAATAATGCTTATCCCATATTCTCTCAGTTATTCCTTCTAAAACTCCTGTTAATTATAAAAGGGACTTTTTTCATTTTATTCTCTACATCTTTTCACCTCCCTTTCTTATTTTTATTTCTCTGTGCTGAATCCTGGATAATTCTCTGACATCACTCTCTAGTTCAACAACTCTTATTTTACTCATACATTAAGATTTTTATTTCAATAACTATATATATTTTTCTAGAATTTCTATTTAGCTATTTTTCAAATATGGATATTCTTTTCCACAGTGTCTGGGTTTTTTTCCTCAGGCTTGTATTTTTTTCTGTTTTTAATCATTTTAAACATGCTAATTTTATGGTCTCTGTATTAGTGTTCTCCAGAGAAACAGAACCAATAATATTTGGAGAACTATATAAGAGGAGATTTATTATAGGATTTTTTTTTGCATGATTATGGAACCAAGACATCCCATGACCTGCCATCTGCATGTTGGATCCAGGAAAACCAATGCTGTAGTTCAGTCCAAGTCTGAAGGCCTGGGGTTGGAGTCAGTGGTGTAAATCTCAGAGTCCGAAGGCCCAAGAACCAGGAGGAGGATGCCTGAGAGCAAGACAAGATAGATATTCCAGTTCAAACAGAGAGCAAATTTGCCCTTCCTCTACTTTTTTGTTCTATTCATTCTTTCAAAGGATTGGATGATGCCCACCCACATTGTTGAGGTGATCTTCTGTACTCAGTCTACTGATTAAAATGTTAACCTCTTCCAGAAATACCCCTACAGACTCACTCAGAAATAATGTTTTACCAGCTATCTGGAAATCCCTTAGTCCAGTCAAGTTGACACAAAAATAACAATTACAGTCTCTAATAGTTATTATCCAAAGTTCTTGCATGTCTAATCCTGCTGTTTTTTGCTCATGGAGGATTGTTTCTTCAGTCGTTTTGTATTTTTGAATTGCAAGCTCATCTTAAACATGACCTTATACGTGGAAACTCTGTGAGACTTGATTGACGGGGTGTCCTGTAAAGCTTTGTTTTTGGTTCTGCCAAGTTCTACAGGGGTGTCACTATCACTTTATAACAATTTATTAGCTTGGGGCTTCCTGGACCACACAAATAATATATATTTGATTCCTAACTCTCTATAGGTCAAAATTTCTCAGGAGACACTCTTTTCTATTTAGAGCCTAGACCAAGATAGACAAACCCCTCTGGCAGTGGGCAGATTTTCTTCTAATCTACCTTCACTCTGAAGATTCCAACTTTATGGATGTATCTCAGGTCCAACTTTTGCCTCACAGGACCCCAGACATCAGTTCCTGATTCCCCAAGTGGGCATTAAATTTTCCAGGGCCCTAAGACACTGAGACAATGTCTCTTCCCACCCTTAGGCAGTCACATCACCATTCACAAGATCACTGCCTTAGTTTTCAGTGCCCTTTTCACTCACAGTCCCTGTCAATTTCCCATGTGCACATCTATTCATTCAATAAATATTTGTTTCTTTGTAGATAACTGTAAGAAATGAGTTTTCAGTGATCTTGATCATAGTATTGCCAGAACTAGAAGCTGAAATTTATTTATATAAGCAAATATGAAATCCACCATTTGCTGAGATTCCTGGGTATGATATTGATATTCTTTCCTTAAGCATCTCTGAGAGAAATATACTGAGTTACATTTTTGGCACAATTTTTTAATATTACAATCATAAAGGATCACCACTGCCCTAAGTTTCACTATATTGTGGGTTAAAACTCCTGGCATAACATTTGGCCTTCTGGCTGGAATTGCTTCATCATAATCAGGATCCTTAGTACCTCTTCTGTTGATCTTCACTTAAACATACTCGACCTTTTATGTTTTAGTAATACTAGTAAGTCATTAATGAGAGAAGCAGTGCATAATATGAGAAAAAATATACATAGCTCTGGAATCAGCAAGACATGACTCCATTACTTTCTAGCTGGGAGTCCTTGGGAATATAGTTCTATCTGAGTCTCAGTTTCCACCATCTGTAAAATAAGAATGATGATACCTACTTTGTAGGGATGGGAATAAATTTAGAGATAATCTCTATAGAGCATCCAACACAAAATAAGTTCTTGAGTTATTATTTGACCCACTTTTAAATTTTTTTCTTTTAACTACATAAGTATGCCCCTTGGCATCACCTATAGTGGCTAAGAGAGTGTTACTTTATCTCACTAGTCACCAACTATTTCCTTTTCTTAACATTAATAAAATTCTCCTTTTATATGCCGCTGGTCATTTAGGGAGCAGTCACCTTAACTTTAATTGCCTTAACTAAACCTCCATACCCAATAATTGTGCCTTGTTAGAGTCATAAAATTAATCATGGCTTTATTTGCATATTCTTAGCTGGAGTGACGTAAGTAGGAAAGGTGAGGCCATTTCTAAGTTTCTAGTTGGAATATACCTGATTCAGAGGATGTCAGAACTGAAAGGGACCATAGAAATCCCCAAAATGAGGAGTCTAAGGGAAAGTAAAAGCTGACCTGACCAAGTTCACTCAACCAGTGAGTGACAGCTCAGATCAAAGCCAGACTTTCTGATGTCAAGGACAACTCTTCAACCGGAATCATTTACACTGACCAAACTACAAAGTTACAACTAACCTTCTGGAATGATCAGTTGGTAACCTGAAAGCAAGTCAAATTGTCATTGTTCATAATTTTCTCTTTCAATTTGTTTCTGTGGCCCTGTAAACCTATCAATTGTGGTTTCCCAAGGAGCCCTATGCTTCAGTGTATGTAGTAGACATTGTATAACTGTGTGTTCAATGAAGTAATGAAAGACTGTCTTGCTGTCTTGCCATTTTCTGAAATTATGCGCCATGAATTCTAAATCTGAATTGAACCCTTATTGTTTCTCCTGGCATTGCTATTTTTATGTGTTTTTAATATTTTCTGCACATGAGAACTAAAAATGCCTTTATTCATTCCAGTGTGGTTAATCCCTCTGAGACCCAGGAGGTTGACAGCCTTTCTAGGAAGCATGGTCATCTCCATGCTATGCTCTGCACAATGACCACCCAACTAAGTAATGGATGCCATTTGGCAACAAAGATCCAGGCTGGGACAGGAGGTAAAAGGGGAGGTCAGTGAAGATCCATTAGCTTCATGAGAAAATTCAAATATTGTCTTACCAACAGTGAGTTGGGAATGTGGTGGATCTGGACAGTGGTATGCAGTCCCTCAGAACTCAGTCATATTCTGGAAGGGTCTTGAGAAAAATTTGAAATAGAGGGTGAATGAAAGCATGTGTACCAGACTGTGGGAATGACCTATTGTCACAAAACATGACAGTAGAAAGGTTAGAAGCCCAGCAGCCTTAGTGATCTGGGTGGGCAGAGGTAAGCAACAACACCAATGCACCATTAAGGTCTGACTGGTCTATTTGGTCTTACTGTTGGTTTGGGGTTGAGTTCTGAAATCAGATGTTCCTCCCTCTGAAATAAAGGAAAATATTACCTTTTGGGAGTGTAGGACTCCATGGGATCAGGCTGAGTCTTGCTGCTCATAGGCAGACCATGTCCCATAGAAATAGTTGTGTCATGGAGGTCCCTGGGACAAAATAAATTAGTCTGTCCTTGAGCCTTAACAGTGCCCACTTGAATTTTTTTGGATCATGAGAATTAATCAATTCAAAACAGTCCTAACTTGGGAGGTACTACAGAGATGGCTAGGTGTTCCACCAAAATTTGTGTCTTCACACCCTCTTGTATGGTATAGACTTGTCTTTGATACACAGTTGTGCAGGCAGAAACTGCATTTCTCAATTACTCTTGTACTCTGGAATGGCCATGTGACTAGTTCTCTCAGCTACTGAATGAGAAAGGAAATGATGTTTATCACTCCCAGACCAAGGCATTTAAGAAGTATGCACATCTGCCTTCTCCGTGTCCTCTCTTTCCCGCTTCTTTTATACTATAAACTGAGGACACTCAAGTTCTAGAGCAGTGGTTCCCAGAGTGGCGGGTAGTGCCTGGGAGTCCCTGTCACCTAGAGACACTTAGTCAAAGACAGGCTGATATGGAAGCATAAACTCTCACTCCGTTGCCTGAAGTTGGTATAAACTCGGAGGATAACTCACACTGCAGAGCCCCCTGCAGAATCAGGCTGGACTAAGACTTGGTTGGAGATCCCACCTTGCCAGCTTCTTCCAATCCATCCTTTTTCCTGGTTCCTCGATCCAAACACTGGTCTCCCTGGGACCCCAACCCTATTAAATCAATTGCACCCAATTCCTCATTTCGGGTTGTTTCTCCTGGGTAGCCCCACCTGAAAATTTCCATTATTCCTTTTCCTCTCTCCCTGCCTCACCAGTTGAGGAAAAGACCAGTTGAGGCAGTGTACATGACAGCACTTTGTAACTGACAAGTATACCCATGTGACTCATCTTCCATGATACTTTTCCTCAGTGTCCATCAGTGTGGGTGTGTCAGGGTGAGATAATTATTTTAGTGACTGGAAATGGAGGTCTTGCAAGGGAAGAAATAGTGTTAATGTAGGAAAATAACCTTGATGGGACAGAGGAGGCACTAAAGATATTCTTTAGAGGGAGACCATTAAATGGGGCAAATAAGACACTGTGCATAAGAAATGAACAGGAAGTCTGAAGAGAGGAGAAGGGATGGCTGGGGTGGGGAGGCAGCTGGATTGGAATCCACAATTTGGTAATGAAGGGAGAGCTTGGCTCTTACAAGTTGAGTTGTTGACATGCTCACTTCAGTAAAGTCAGTTGTGTACACAATACCTTGTGAGAATGGTTTTTAGAAAACTAGGTTCCTGTTCTTAGTCATCATGGAGCAGAGAAGAGGACAGCCCAGATCTCGCTCTATGTTCTAGCTACATGCAACAACTGCTGACTGGTGGGCTCCACAGACACACCATCAGTCTGAAAATGGCCCTGCCTGAACTCACCACCTTCCCTCTCAAACCTCATCCTTCTACTGTTCTCCAATACTCCAATACTTTCAGGTGTGGGTAGGAAACAGCTGGTGCTCCCTCCAGCTGGGGGCCTGCTGAAGAAGTGTGTAGAGTATATCCCAGAATTTCTCAGCCAAAGATTAGGAAAGCTGGGGCTTTTTCAATGGTCTTCATTGGTTGCAAGTTGCTCTGGGCATGTTAAATTCTTAGAAATTCTGGGCTGCCCAGTGCCCAGTTCCTAGGGTGCCACAGGAAGGCCTTGGAGATAGCTCTATGGAAGTTTGGGTACCCGAAATGGAAAACTGTCAGTATGGATGGGGACCTACCTACCACTGCTAGAGACGTGAACTCAGAGATGGGCCAGGGGTTGTGGGACAAAGCTCCCAACCCCTGATCATCTGCCATAACTGCTCTTTCCTCCCCATTCTCAACCACTACCAAAGTTCAGGGACACGTCATCTCTGTCCTGGAATCAATAACTTACTCTCTGACTGAATTGTGCCTCCCCCAAATTCACATGTTGAAGCGCTAACTCCCAGGTGAATTTATTTGGAGATAGGTCCTTTAAGTTGGTAATTAAGGTTAAATGGGGCTCTAAGGGTAGGGCCCTGATCTGACAGGATTGGTGTCCTTATAAGAAGAGGAAGAGACACAGGAGCACTCACACATGGGCTCGCTCTCTCTCTCTCTCTCTCTCTCTCTCTCTCTCTCTCTCTCTTTTTCTCTCTCTCTCCATGTGAAAACATAGTGAGAAGTGAGAAGGTGGCTGTCTATAAACCAGGAAGACAGGCTTCAGGAGAAATAAACCTTGCCAGCACCTTGATCTGGGCCTTACAGCCTCTGGAGATGTGAGAAAATAAATGTCTGCTGTTTAAGCCACCCAGTCTATGGTAGTATGTTATAGCAGCCTGAGCTGGCTAAGACACTTACCTACTAAGCCCCACACCTCCTTTCTCACTCCCTCCCATTGTGATTCAACTGATCTTCTGAAAGGCAAATCTGGCCCTGTGACTCCCCAGTGCAAACATTTTTGAGAGCTCCCTAGCACCTCCAGGGTCTAACAGATAGCCTTGACATTGGCCCCAAGACCCCATACACACTCAATGTATCTTTCCAGCCTTGTCCCCTGACACTTTTTGGCTTGCTTTCAGTATTCTAGCTACCTCAAACTGTTTTTAGCTCTTCAATTTTGCTATGTGCCTGAACCACAATGCTGTTCCTACTGCTTTCTCCCTTTTGCTCCCCTGACAAATCCCTGCTCCTCCTTCAAGGGTCCCTGCCTCTCCCTGACTCCTCCAACCAGAGTCTTATATGCCGTGACCCTCCCCTGGCTTCTAATGTCTGTTGGTATTGAGCTAGTCACCCCACCTGTCTTACCTGCCCTCCTATATATCCCCAGCATAAAGACCTGGAACATAGTAGATGCTCACATATTTATTCAATCGATAGGGAAGCATTGCTCATTCATAAGTCACTGAGTGTTACAATGGACAGGAACTTTAAAGATACTGTGTTCAAGTTCCATATTTAGCAGAAAGTGTAACAGCAGTCAATGCCCCATCCTCATGCTCTTAGGCTTTCCTGTCCTGGTGCAGTCCAGGCTGTGCTGTCTTTGCCAGGACCTCATCTCTGCCTTGGAACTTCCTCTGGGCTTTGGCACCTGTTCTGCCCATAATTGCAGCAAGCCAGAAATGCCAGGAATGAATGCCTACCACCTCTTAGGAGCAGCCCTCAACCAATGACTAACAGGACTTGGTGAATAAATATCCCTACACCCTCTCCCCTTAGTCTGGATGTCACTGTGGCATATTCTATACCATCTTCCAGAGAATCCCAGCAGGATCAAGCTCCAGCTCCCACAGTAGTGACTAATCTGACAATCCCTCCTTTATCGATTTCTTTTTTTTTCCTGCCTTACTTCCCAACTTCCCTCCCAGAGTTTCCTGGGACTACCTCCCAAGTAAACTCTTTGCACTTGAATCTTTATATCCATATCTCTTCTGAGGTAACACAAGTTAAGACAGAGACGGAGGTCCAGAGAGGACAAGAAACATGGCCAAGGTCACACTGCTGTTCAAGGCCAATGTTGGGTCTATATATTTGTTTCCTGGCTTTTCCTGCCTATACTCATCCTACTACCCCACACATGGGACTTCCACGGTACCCTACGCTGCAGGTCATAATGTAAAAACTTCTCCCTGTGTGAACCAAGGAAGGAGTCCCTCACCTTTAGTGAGTGGTGTGCCCAAACCTGGGATTTGGATGCCAGGACTAGGGACGCATTCTCTTCCTTCACTATCCAGCCCTGTTCTGTCGCTTCTAAACCACTTCTCACTTCCTGTCTTTGGGGCCCCAAACTTTCACCTCCCAATGCAGATAATTCCAGCCAGAAGGGACTGTCTTTGGAGGACCTTAAAATGTTTAGCCTTCGCATCCCCCAACCCAGCCTTCACCCCCACCCCTTTTGATTTCAGGCTGTACTGGATAGAAAGACCTCTATTGATTTCAAGACAAACATGCCAACATTTAAGCCAAAAACCATGAATCTTACACTTGAAAGTCCATTTCAAGCCCCTTGGGCTTCTGGGAATTCATACTAAAAAAACTCTCATTCACACACACACACACACCAAACATATAACACACAACACGTGAAATGCAAACATGGAATGCATACAACACACAACACATAAACACAACACACATAGATACAGACAACGCAAACATGTGGCCTACATAATGCACACAAACATGACACATACGACCCACATAGCAAACATAGCACACACATACAACAACATACACGTATTACAAGTAAGCACACACATACCACCTCATTTCTTTCAGTCCTTTCCTGACCTGAGCAGGAGGCGACATCTGGAACAGGCAGAGCACCAGCTACAATCTTGTCAGCATATCTGGACTACACTGAGTGCCATGCTGAAGAGAAGGTTATTCCAGTTCATTTCCACCAGGCATTTTAACTGGCTTTTCTCATTTCTTTCTCATGCCTTGGTATTAATTAGCCCCGGATTTCAATCTGATGCATTAGGCAAAAACAATTCTAAATGCTTTTGGAAAAACAAATCCCAAATTAGCTGTAGCTGAACGTGCATCTATTTGAGAGGCAGCATGAACACTAACGCTATAAAAATAGAAGTGACACCCCTCTAAGAAGGAAGGCCAAGACCAGCATGTTTGTTGACTGCCTGGTTCACAGCCCTGCCCCAATGAAGGCTGCAGGGGTAGAGATTCTTGGTCCACAGGAGGGTAGGAAAGAAAAAATAAGTTTTAGATCTAGGTTACAGGTAAGGAGGGAGAGGTGACAGCAATTCTCTCTTCTTCCTGTTTCCTTTTCCCTGGCTTTCTCTTGTCTCTGGAACAGCCTTGTTTGGAAGTCTAGAGATACCAATTTTCTTTAGGCTGCTAGAGACAAAATCTATTTCAAATTCCTCCCTACTCCAAGCAGTAATCTTCGTCCACCTGCCTTTTCCTCTTCTGAGTGCCCCACAGGGTATAGCAGGGTGAGGGTAGCCCACCTAGGGACTGTTCAACATAGCACTACAGTGCCTAACACCATGCACTGGTCTCTAGCCAACTCATGAAGCTCTGTCTTCTCCCTTCAGTAAAACCTTAAGTTCCTTAAATGCAGGGATGTGGAACCTTTGTGGTTAGGAACACCAGGCTTGCAAATGTTTTCTGTGTACAATTAGCAAACTAATTGTAACAGCTGGACTTGATCAGAAAAGCAGAACCACTCTGAGTGATCCAGAGAAGGGGGAGTCATTATAAAGATTAGCCCTGGTACAGTGGAGGGAGCCAGTTAAGCAGTCAATGCAAGGCTCTACTGCTTCTGTGCCTGATAATGGTCCTGAAGTCAACATGGTCAGAGGTCAAGAAGGAAAGATGAACATGAAATGGAGGATGCCAAGGACAAACTGGGTACCATCATCTATTTCTCAACACCTCCAACCTCAAAGAAATGGGGTGACCTGCAAGGCAGGCAGGTGCTCTCTAGCATGAAGCTGTACACATATCGGCCCCTGTACTCAGAGGAGTTGAGGGAGGAGACCTGGTGGGAGCTGGAGATGCTGTAGGCCCAGCTGCCACACAAAGTGATCCAGCAGAGGGTGACACACACGAGCTGTGACAATACCCACCCTACTCAAACTGTCAGACCATAGAAATGGCTGCTCCTTCACTTCTACCTTTCATATCTCCCACAAATTTCTCTTGTGGCCACCCCTAACTCAGAAACATAGAGGGAAGAGAATTCTGGAATGCATAATATAGTCTAGTTAGGTTAACAAAAAGCCATTAACTGGATAATTATTTCCCAAACTACCCAATGCCCTCCAGTCAGACACATTTGCACCAGGTAAGAAATAGGCTAACTTATTGCTGTACTGGTCAACTACTGCTGTGTAACAATCTTAAAATCATAGCAGCATCCAATAATTAATTTTTTTTCTTATTCACAAGTTTGTGGATTGGCTGAGGGTCTTAGCTCCAAAAGTCTCTCATCCTCCTCCTAGAACTGGTACAAGCCTGGGCACGTTCTTCTCATAGTGATGGCAGAGGCACAAGAGGACAAGTGGAAACTTGTGAGGCCTCCGGGGGCCTAAACCCAGACCAGCACACTGCTCCTTCTACTCCACCCATTGGCCAAGCAAGTCACATGGCCAAGCCCAAAGTCAAAGGCAGGGAACATATATTCCACCCATGAAACCATGGCAAGGATGCAGATGCAAAGAGGGGTGAAGAATTGGGGTTAATAATTCAATCCATCATTAGAAGACAACTCCCTTTATCTTGACATATCTTGTTCACCATTTTCGTTACCAACCCTAGAAGAGGCCATGTCTCTTTTTTTCTTCAACGTTGTTCAGTTAATCAGGTTACTTCTGTGTCATTTTTACCCCTATGCATCCACCTTCCTCTCCCTCAAATCTTGTCTAGTAATCATGGGAAGAGGGAGATCTCTTTTTTTTTCATTCCATATCTGAGCTAAAAACCATGAGGTGGTTGTGTGAAATTCTGCAACATATACAACTGAATGCAGGAAAACAAGGCTATTAGCTTTGAAGCGAAATTAGATGAAATAAAGAGTCAATGTTGTCAAACTCTAACAACCCTTGAAATTCTCTGGAAGTGTCATCCATGATCACTTCGAAGGCTCCGTGTGCCTCCTCAGATCCAACTAATTAATATCTGTTGTTCTTCAAGTCCCAATACAGAGCTATAAGAAACTTTCTCCATTTAAATTTGCTGTTTGTGGTATTAGTATTCAATGACTAAAATTACTTTTTACTTGTTTATAGTAGAGGAATGAATAATTTAATCCACAGAATATTCTGAGTGCATTGCCTGGTACACAGTAAGCACTCAACAGCTGTTTTCCAGTTAGTAGTGGCCATAGTCTTCATTACAAAGTCATAGTGCTTTGAACAGCTATTGCCGTGTAACAAACTACCCCCAAAATATAGTGGCAAAAAAAGTTATCGAATTTGACCTTAGAGGTATTAAACATCAGGAACTCAAGGCAGGGCACAGCAGGGTTGGCTTGTCTCTGTTCCATGATGACTGGCGCTTCAGTGAGTAAGATTTGAATGGTTAGGAGTGACTTGAATGACTGCAGGCTCATCGGGCATCTCTAATTCCTATCTCTCTCCAGCATGGTAGCCTCAAGGTAGCCAGGCACTTTACATGGCAGCTCAGGCTTCCAAGAATTAGCGTTCCAACAAACAAGGCAGAAGCTGTGTGGCCTTTTGTGACCCAGCCTCTGAAGCCATGTTATATCACCTCTGCAATACTCTACTGATTGAAGTAGTCACAAGCCCATGAGACTCAAGGGAAGGGGACAAGACCCCATTTCTCAACAGAAAGAACATGAAAGAATTTTCTGCCATGTTTGAAAGCTACCACTCAGCTATTTCTGGTACATTGACAGTCGAATCAGCTTTTGTGGGTTAACTGGAAACCAAAAAGACTCTTCTTGGCAATGTTTCTATGAGAATTATGTTTTTAAGTCCAATAACAGACTTACAAGTTGACTTTGGGAAACAACTCACTCATAAAGTGGAACTTCCTAAATTCTCTTCCCTCTCCCAAAATGCCTAACACTGTGAACCTAGCCAATATTTATTCATCATTAATGCTTATTGCGTACTTCCTATGTACCAGGCTCTATGCTCAGCACTCTACATAGATTAGGTCATTTGATCCTCCCAACCATCCTATAGATTCTTTGTTATTCCCATTTTACAGATAAAGAAGCTGAGACTTAGAGAAGGCAAGTGATGAGCCAAAGGTCACACAACTTGGACTGTGACTCGGATTTTGAAACGAAGACTGTCTGTTTGCCAAGCCCAAGCTTAACTACCAGAATGCACTGACTGACTCCACAAATACTATTTGAGTGAATGAACACTTCTTGAGATATGTAAAGGTCAGAGGGCTCTTTCCAGGGAAGCAAGCTTACCAGGAAACTGTCTACAGATATAGCCATCGATTCCCACCATGGGTGACCAGTTCTTGTGCCAGCAGGCCAAGATGTACCAAAGTGACCACCCTCCTTCCAGCGTGGACCTAAGTGACACAGTCCTTTCATGTGATCACAGCCACTGTGTGTCCTCTAGCCATCCCTGCCTTGCATCTGAGCTTCCAGTCTTCTCATTCCTCACTAACCCCATCTTTCCTAAACCAGAGCAAACCAGGCCACCCTCAACTTTTTGTCCCCGGGCATGGATGGGAATGAACAGTTGTTTTGTCCCTGGCTGTACAAAGCCATTTGTGCCAGAGCAGCTCTGGGCCAGGGGTGGGGGTGGGGTGGGAAGCAAGGCAAACACAATCCCATTCACCCAGACTGATTAACGGACAGCAACTACACGCAGGCCACAGGCAGGAGGCAGAGTTCAGGCTGGAACCCGTGGCATGTGAGCTGTTCAAGAGGAAAAGAGGTAGTTGCTCTGGTGGGCTATCTCCAGAGGTTTCACAGTCAAGTGTCATTGTCACCAGCCCCAGCCACCACCACCTGTCTGTTTCTCCAGCACCCCTCCTCCATCCCCATCTTGCAGTTTGGAATGAGAAAACCCCTTGTTTGGTGTCTTTGCAATAACGATGAAAGCCTTTTATTTTCCTTTTAAGAATTCATCTCTGCATTCCAGAGGGGGCATTTGTCACCCCGTGCCCAGGCTGCAGACATCTCCCTCCTTTAGATCCTTCTGCCCAGAATGGAAGCCTTGTCAGACACATGAAAACAGTCCCTCCGGACATCTGGACAAGGCGCAGCCTTTGGCTAAACACAAGGCCATCCTGAATGCCACAGACAGTGAAAGGAGAGCCCTTGTTCCTGGTCCAAATGGCCCAGCTAAATGCATGCAGCTGGGCACAGTGGAAGCAGCAGTGGAGGGGGTGGGGCGCGGAGTGCAGGGATGGCATTGGGGATGAGGGGATCCAGGTCCTCTTGGCCACCAGCCCAGGCACCTCCACCCGCCAATCTGAAAGGCAAGTTTGCTTTCGAAAGGGGCTCTTAGAATTGCCTTAGTGACACTGTTTCACCAATGGTTTAAAAAGCTCAGTGGTAACTGGTAGTGGGAACTGTGTCTTTTGTCTGCCCAGCACCCTCACCTTCTAGAGACAGAACTTTTCTATCCTGTGGGCAACCAGTTCCACTGAAAGTTCTGAGCCTGCCACCCCTTCCTCCGTCCCTGTCCCCACACACACACAAGACTCTATGAGGCATTTGACAGTGGTTTGGCCAATCAGAACCCTCCTTGGGACTTTTCTCCCAGAGATAAGGACTCTATTTCCACTAGGGTAACAGACATCTTGCCCACCATATGGCTTGAAGCTGGCTAAGAAAAGGAATGACAAAGCCCTAACATTATGGTTTGATGCCCTATGTCTAAAGCTATTTGCTGGACACTTCCATTCTCTGAACTAGTATATTTTACTTTTTCCTCCAGCTGGTTTTATTTGAGTCCCCTTGGGGCAGCTAGGCCAGCCTCACTCCTGCTCCAGGAGGGTCAGTCTCTTTCCGACCCTCCAGGAGCAATTGTACTCTTGACCAAGAAGCTCTGGGAGAAAATGTAAGACCTGCAGCTCCAGAATCTCTGACCAGTGGTGGCTCAGAGAAGCTATGAGAGCATCCCATCACCCTCACTCTTTGCCTTATAGTCTGAGCAGATTCTGCACTGCTAGTGGCAGGGCAGCCACCAATGCTGGATGCATAACTCCCAACTGCAGCAGCACGCTACAGTGCTCTGGGCATTATACATAGCTATGTCCTTGGACTGTCTGGGGCCCAGCTGCCCCCAGAGGCACCTCAGAACAATCAGTTTCAGGGACAGGTTACAAGTCCTCTAGCATGAAAGAGACTTCTGGCTGTGCAACAATGTGGGAGCACCCAGGACCAGTAACTTCGACAGGCCAGATAAAGGGAGTCCTGAGAGCTGCACTCTGATTATCTAAGCGGATGAGCCTGAGTGTTGAATTTTACTCCACTAACAAGGACTGGAATTTGCTCCCTCAACTACAAAGTAGTAAAAATGGTAGTTCTCTCTACATTACCACTCCCCACCCCCAGTGCCTTGAACACAGTAGGCATTTTGGCAATGCTGCTAAAATGGAAAGCAACTTTTAGGCTCAGAATTGATGTTGGGCACACTGCTATAGTCAAACCAAGTGTTAAAATACCGAAATACTATGTAAAGGTTAATCATCATTGACTCAAGCCCCTTGAGGGGTCTCCCTGCCACCCAGCCTTCCAAATCTTCCTCTAGTCCACCTCCAAAAGAGTTTAAACTCCAGAAACCTGCATAGCCTTAATCCAGGACTAAGAAAGGCTCCTTTTGATGGGTGGGTGCGTAGGCCTTACTAGTGATTAAATATTCTCTTATCCCCGGTTAAGCAGAAAGCCAGTGGCTTGAGGTAAGTGAACCCAAGTCAGGAACCCTGAGTCATGAGGCACACAGTCCCAGTCAAGGACTAAGGAGACTATCCAGCTTCTCTGGCATTTCTCACTGAGCTTCCCTCCTCAACTTCTAACTGCTCTGACAGCTCTCCCATCCAGTAGGCATAAACATGTGTGTGTGAGTGCAAGTGTATATACAATCAGGCACAAAATCAACCATGATGGACATATTCCACTTACCCTCATCCCCTCTCTGTTCTTCCCCAAATCATTTCTTACCTTACACCCACCATCACTCATGTTCTTCCCCTAAGGATACACTTGCTGAGAAAATTACTGAGAGCCAAACTTATGCCAAACATTTTGCTACTTATGGTACTTCCAAGTGGGTATTGTCGGGCCCATTTTACAGAAGAGGAAACTGAGTCTCAGAAGGCTAATTAGTTGTCCCAAACCACACAACAGAGTTGAGATTTAAACCCAGGTCAGAGGGTATACCAGCAGCCACTGTCTTCCACTGTACTCTGCCATCTCCCAAGACAGTCATATGCAGAAAAAGCTGTCATAGTATGGGTAACTATTTGGAACTGTTCTGAAGACAGTTTGACTCTCCTTCCCTATCTGTATGGCAAAATCCTCAAGCACAGATACTCTTTCCTTTCTCTGTCCTTTAGGCCCTATCTTCCTCCAGTGCTGGCATTATTCAGGCACTCAATCAATATTGATTAAATTGAACATCATAAAATGCACAAAACTAAGTAAGCCATGCAACCTGGAGGGCAGCAAATCTTTTTTAAATGGCTAACTGTGGACATGTTACTTATCATCTTTGATCTATAAAGGAGAAATAATAGTGGTACCTTCTTCAAGGGTTTGTTGTCAGGTTCAAATGCTAAACAAAAATAGCATAGTGTTGGCACACAGTAAGTGCTCAATAAATATTAGATAATATTGTTGCTATTATTCCCACCCAATGGTCTGAGCTCAAGGCAAGATTAATTCCCTCTGCCAATTGCTTCATTCAATGAGGGAAATACCCAAGATGACAGAGCTACATAGCCCAGTGACTGTCTCTCAGGGGGTTCTCATGGTAGGATTTGAGCTGCTTTTAAGGTCTTTGCCAAAGGCACGGCTCTGCTGAGACTCTCAGAGAGAGGGAGGGCTAGCCGAGTGAACCATTTTGTGTCTATTTAGAAGCAGTCTTGCACTCTGGTGTAAAGGTCACTGTAACGTCCCATGTGACTGAGGCTATGCCCAGAAGAAGCCATGTCCAGGATCCGTTATGAACCTGCTCCCACATCCTGCAAGTCACCAGGCAGAGACCTGCCACCGTGTGCTTGAATGCCAAAATCATTTAATGATTGAAAAAGATCGCGATCAATGGCTTCAGCAACTTCTGGGAAGCAGTAACTCAGCGAGCTGTGGAAGGTTCTCAGTTTGCTGTCTCCAGCCTGGCCCTGTGGCAGGATTTATGCTGAATGGGCTCCATGAAGCAAATATATCCTGGGATGGGGCCCTATCCAATCACCCCACCCAGGAAGTGTTGGCATGCTGACATCACCCTCACAGCTGCCAAGTCTCCCTTGCTCTGAGGGGCACTCTCTCATTTCACATTAATTAGAAGGCCATTTTCCAAGCATTTCCATCCCATAATGAAGGGCTTTCTGCAGTGGCTCAGTGAAATACTAAAACATCTGACTTGGAATCTTTAAAAAATATATATCCTGTTTGTTCAGTCTGTATATTATATAACTCTTTATATTCCAGGGGAGGGGAGATAAGTTCAGAAGTAACAACTTGTTCAAGATGTTGGTCGGAGGAAGGGGGTTGGCCACACCACCACTTTCACCACTGACCACTATGCTGTTCTTTCCCCACCCTTCTTTTGCCTCTAACAGGGAGATGGAGAGAGTAGGAGGGAAGAAGAGATGAGAAGATACAGAATCAGAACCTCAAAGAGGACAAAAATAGTAGTCCCCTTGTGATAGACCAGGATGTGGGGGGCTCTCAGTGAACTACACCTCTGACTAGTCCCCACTCACTCTGACTCTGCATCCGGTCATGTGATTTGCCTTGGCCAATGGGACTTTAGCAACAGTTGTATAGGCAGAGGCTTGATCAGGATGTGCACATGGTCCTCTTGGAACACCCACTCTTGAGATCCAGCCACCAAGAAAAGAAGCCCAAGTTAGCTATGTGGAAAGGCCATGTGAGAGAAAGAGGCCCCAACCTCTAGCCAAACCCCCTTAAAGAGCTGGATATGTTGACGATGCCATTGAAGACATTCCACTCCCATCCACCATCTGACTTCAGCTATATGAGCTACCTCAAGCAAGACCAGCAGAAGATTCACACAGCTGAGCCCTAGTCAGTGCACAGAATTGTAAAAAATAATAAAACCACTTTTGTTTCAAGCTAACAAGTTCTAGGGTAGGGTGTTATGCAGCGGTGGAGTGCCAAAACATCCTATTATTTTCTAGCAGCGTTTGTGTCAAGACCACATTTCCTGGTGATGCCCAGTGGAAGTTTCCCAGACATCTGTCATTTAGCATCCACTGATCACTGTAGCTCCCCGCTAGCTGCCACCCTTCTCCTAACTTCTAGTATATCCCTTTCTCTTGCTCAATAAAAGTAGGGTTCCTGTTAAACCATTACGTTGACATTTTTCACACAGTAAATCTTGATTATCAAGTGTTTCACTCAGTCATGACCATTTACTGTGATAACAAACCAAGGCTCTGGGGTTATAGGATGTAAAAGAAAATCGTTCTACCGTCTGTAGCAGAGGGTGTGTTTGTGTAAGGCAGTGTGTGGATGCTGAGATATGAGATTAGAACTACCAAAGACTAAATTATGTGTGTGTGTGCATGTGTGTGGTTATATATAGTGAATTTATATATATACATATGTGTGTGTGTATAATTTCCAGGTTCATGCTATATCACAAACTAAGCTAAGTGTTGAAAGGCTGTTTTGCTATGTAGAAATCCTTGCTATAATGAATTAATAAGATTGCTGTGCAATCAACATATTAATTGTATGTAAATGGTGTTTTTTTAAAATGCTTTAAAACAATTTATTCCCCTGAGCATTTTAAATAGGCCCCCTGGAAAGTTGTTTATGTAGTCATTTACTTGGCGAACTTCTCTCTCCTGGAGGTTTCCTTCAACCCACAAATGAACACTTGAGAAAAACTTGTCCTCCCTCTTCTTCTTTCTCTCAGGGCCCCAGGAGCTAATGTCCTGAGGGTTGGGGCTTGGGATCCATCAGAGTGATCCTGAAATTTGTTCTTTGTCTCAAATGTCTCTTGTCCCTTCTGTCAATTAATGCTTATCTTGTTGAGGTCTGGGTAAGGTGAAAACATCAATGACTATCAGAGACAAAAGAGAATCAATCAACCCACTAACAACTGCTCACTCTCCCTGCCGTGTTCCTACCTTGGCATAGGAGATTGCTCGAGTCAGCCATCCCACACGTTCCCAAGACAACCATCATCATTATGCCACAAGTCACTCAGGACATTGCTCCAGGAACTCCAGAACCTACCCATCAAAACAATAAATAAGGAAAAATACAGCACCAAAATAAGATGTTTGATATAGAAAATATACTTGTTTAAGACATGAAAAGAACCACGGTTTGGATTGGTTTGGTTTGGTTTGGTTTGGTCTGTGGCTCCAAACCAATTAACCCAATTTCCAAATTAACCCATCTTCCAAGGACCTTTGCAATAAGTAAAGTTTCTGCAAATAAGACTCGATCTGAGGCAAGCCTGTTGTCCATCTAGAATTTTCCCACAAGCTCCACAGAAGTATAATTTTATTTATTTTCTCGAGATACATAGATCTCTCAGTATAGAAGAACTATGCAGGGCTTTTTCTGAAAAGTGTGTTTAGAATTCAGCTCCTCTCACCTGGAATATTTCAAGGTAAATCCTCAGAAAGTAGTCTTAAATCTTTCATCCCCTTCCCCTTTCCCACTTACTTTCTCCAAGTTCACAAGAAGCAGAAGTTCGAGGCTTGAGGGACAATTAATGAAGCTACTGCACATCATGACTTTGAGCCGGTTACCTTGGAGACAAAGGTGGCATTTGTGTGTGAGGGGGGATGGAAATCCAGCACTCCTACAGGCTAGAGGCCATTCTTAGGGAGTCCAAAATAAAGACCAGAAACCTGTAACCTGTTTCTGGGACTGAACTCAGCTTCATGAGGTTTGAAAAGGCCTCTGTCACCTGGTTTAGCCATGACAGCAGGTCTGCGGAAGGCCTGGTCCTTGCACTGGTCAAATACCAGTTTGCTCCATGCCCACACTTCTGGCCTGCCCTGTATTACAGGGCATCACAGTTCTGGGGCTCTCTTGCCCTCAGGCTTCCAAGGAGATTTGGCCAATGGGAGGTTTGGCCAATGAGAAGCTTGGCCAATGAGAGGCCCTGGCAGAAGATTCGGGGGCAGAAAGAGGGGAGAAGCCAGGACATTTCTTCCCCTCTTGCTCTGCTTCCTGTGGCCTCCCTAGCAGCAGCTGTGGCTTTTCTGTGGCTCCAGGGTCCCTACCTTCATGCCCCTACATGTCATATGGACCCATCTTCTAGGTTCCAATAAGACCATTTCCTCCCTTTAGCCTTCCAGCCCAAAGGGTAGTAACTGCTTCCTGCTATCATGAATCTCTGAATTGCCTCACTTGTGTGGCTTCTTAGCACGTCCATCATCTGTGTAACCAGTTCCCTACATTTGATACCCTCAGTTGAAAGACCTAATATGGTCTCTGCAGTAGCCATCCACTCTCTCTCTTCTTCTGCCTAATTTAACTCACACTATCTATGATTTCTCCCACAGCCAAATTTATTGCATTGAGTTTATAAGAACAGTGAGAATTTAGGAAATGGAGGGATAATGAGACAGAAGGAGGAAGGCAGGAAGGGAGGAATGACTGATAGTAAGTGAGCAATTACCTTGTTAAATACATATGCCTTATTTCATTTAATCTTCACAACAACCTTATGAGTTTGGTACTTTTATTATCCTCATTATACAAATGAGGAAATTGAGAAATTCAGCAATTGGTCCAAGCGCACACAGCTAGGAAGCGGGGGTTCTAGAATTCAAACCTAGGAAGAATCCAGGGAAGCCTCTAGGAGCTCAGCCCCCTAACCCGTCAGATGACCCATCTCCACTAAGAACCCTAGGAGGTCATTGGGAAGCATTAAGTTGACTTCTAAAAAGATTGTATTTTAGGCCTGAACTGAACTTGGGGCTCTGCATGGCTCCAAAGGGGAATTCTCCAAAGGGGGGTGGGGCCGACTTTGTATTGTCCAGTTCAGGAAATCTTAAACAGTAATGAGCTGAGGGTCTCTCTGCTTTCCTTCTGAAGTATGTGTAGATGAGAAGATGATAGGCACCAGCTTCCACTCTCAACACAATCACCACAGCTGGCCATGACCAAACCCTGGAAAGGAATGTGTCAGTTGCTCCAGATTTCCCAAAGCACCTAGTCCAGGGTGCTGAGGAGAAGGTGGGCCCACTCCACTCCACTGTAAGACTCCATCCTCAGGTCCCAGGCCTTCCCACACAAACAGTAATGTCTGTGTCTTCAAGCTGGGCAGGTGGGTGAGAGAAGGTAGTTGCATCAACCTTGGTATCTTGACTCCCACTCCTCCCTGGCTGCTCTATGCCCAAAGCACAAGATTTGCAAAGACAAAGCTGTCAAGAACATTCGAAAACAGGACCAAAGGAGAGGCCAAAGCTGAATACAAAGCAATGAAATCGTGGGAGAAATATTTGGAACCTCCACAGAGGAAATATTTAAGAGTGAAGTCCCTCTAGTTTACCAATAGGTCACCAGCTAGCCACCTAATACTTTTGGTTAAAGCATCTGGGGGCAGCCTGTTATCCCCACTGACCAGTCAGAAAGGAAGCAGGCTGGGGTGGCATCCTAAAGCACCCCCTTCCAAACCTTCCATTAACCTTCTCATTGCTGGATTGGGAGTTTCCTGATAGCAGGGCCCTTGGGGCATTGGGGCTGTTTACTAAGAAGTACAGAGGGATTTTGATATTTTAAAGATTAGTAGGGAGTCACTGAAGCAGGCCAGCTAAGTGCCTGCCACCCAGGACAGGGCCTCCTGGTGCAAAGCTACAGGGACAGGTGACTGCTCTGTAAGGCAGGTATCTTCAGACCCCCAGAAAGGAACCCACATGAATAAGGATCTTTCCTAAGCAGATACGCTCTGCACCACCATTGCAGGCAGACACGTTGTGGCCTATAAGGCTGGTACAGAGATGTGTCTCCACACCTCCACCCCAAAGGGAAAACAGTGATTCGCTCTAAGCTTCCCAGATTCTGTATCTGTTTGTCTCTGGCCCAGCGCCTGGTCTCCGAGACCAGCGTTTGTGAGCAGAAGGAGGAGGCCAAGGCCCCTACTGTCTATTCTCTGCAAAAAGCTAAGTGGCTTTGGGGAGGCGGGGGTGAGAGGGAGGTGAATGCAGCTGGGGGAAAGACCTTGACCTCAGGAACCCTAAGCCGCCAGCTGACAGCAGACAGCAAGGGGGGGCCCTTGGGAATGGCGCTTTTATTGAGGGACATTTGTCTTCATTTGAGGCAGCCTACATCTCATCACACAGGCTTGCCTTGAGGCCTGAGACTCCCCGACCCCTACCCTGTCTGTGCCTGCACTGGCCAGTATGCTGGTTTGAAGGAGAAGTGGCCTCTTAAAGCTCCTCAGAGCCAGGGTGACAGATGTCAGGGAAAGAGTAACAGGAAACTCCGGCAGCACCCCCAGAAGGCTCCTAGCTCCTACCCTGGAAAGAAGACCTAGGACAGGGTGGGCACCTCACACACTCAATCCCCAGAACTTAGGTCTACCTGGACCAGCGATTCTGGAAATTCATAACTCGTATTTGGCATAATAATCATAGAGTTAGATAATTTTTTTTTTACCTATGGTTTTCAGAATGCCAACTAAGGAAACTAAACCTCACAATCTTTGTAGCTAGTCAGGAGGTCCCCAGACCTTCTGTTTTCTCTCTCGTGAAAAGAGATTAATGGGAAGGAGTCCAAGCAGGTTTTAGAATCTGAAAATATCAGAGTGGAAGATTTTGATGGCTTTTTATTTTCCTGAAAGAGTCGGGATATTTAAAATGTCGGAAGACCATAAACTATATATGTTCTAGACGCTGCCACTAATCTGCGGAGTCTTGAATACATCATTTCATCTCCCGGTGCTTCATGTTTCCAAATATTTTTTTTAATTGCCTGATCATCAAAAGAGATGGCCGGAAGCGGGGCTACCAAGGCGCGGGCGCTGACTCTAACAGACCCTTGACCCAGGTTCCCAACTCGGTTTTGCCTGGGAACGGCTTGGGACCCTAAGGGACCGTGGAGGTTGTTGATGGGGTAAGCATGGAAAGCCTAGGTTAACAGCACCGTGCTAAGCACAACCCTACAGCATGTTTAGGGAGCTGGGAAGAAAGCACGAGGCACGTGGCGCCCTTGCTCCAGGACTTTGAAAACGCACGGCGGTGCGGGGCGAGAGGCTGGCGCCGGAGGGGCAACCAGGGATCCGACGGGCGTTGATGTCGTTGTATTAAAAAAGCAAGTTCGAAGGGGGCGAGCGGCGTCTGACCTTGGCGCTCAGGCCGGGCGCACTGCCGCGCTTGCCTCCCCCGCTCGCAAGGTTCATTTCCATTTGGAGCGCGGCGCGTCCCAGTTGCCCTTATCTCACCGCCAACGCCGCCGCCGCCGCCGCCACCGCCGCCGCCGCCGCGCCACTGCAGCGGCTTTGCAGGCGCGGGCGCCCGGGGCTCCCTCCTTCCTTTCCCCTCCCCCGCCCATCCGCCGCCTGCGCCTTTGTCTGGCCAGGCGGCGCGCTAGGAGCCAGCAGGGCGGGTAATTGGCGGCCGGAGAAGCGAACGGGCCAGCCCAGCCTCCACTAATGAGCGGGCGGAGCCGCGGGGAGGGCGCGGCGGGATCCGGGCACTCAGCCAGGGAGGGGGCTTCTGTGGCCGCGCGCACCCTTGGATAGCCATCCGGGTCCCGACTGTCCCCTCCCTGGGTGTGGCTGGCACCAGCGCCGCGAGGGACATCTCCCTTCCCTTATGTGGTCCCCGGCGAGCTCCAATTACCCTGCGGCCGTGCCAAGGCCTCCGGCTGCCCCCGGGCTGCCCCCACGCCAGCTCCGCGTCCCCAGAGAAGTGCCAGGAACGGAACGCGCGGGTGGGAGGGCAGAGATTGAGAGGGGGCTCCCCGGGGGCTTCGCCGCTCTGCATGGGGATCTTGGCGGCCCTCCGGCGGGGGCACTGCGGAGAGAGCATGCCTCAGGGGGCCAATGCCAGAGGGCTCTCTTTAGGGAAGCCCTCAGGCAGCAGCAAAATCTGCTCCCGCATAGATGGTGATAAAAATCTACCCTCATTTCTAAGTTAATTATACTGAATCCGCGGTGCTCGGCTGGCCTAGGATGGCTGGCCAGGGCTACAGAAGCCTTGGATTGTCTGTACGGTGGTGCGCTTTGGTCCCTTGCTGGGGAGGGGAAGATCATGTGTTGTTGATTATGAGAAGACCCCTTTCCAAGCCTGAGTTTGCTGGAAGTGACAGAGGCCAGCAGAGATTTGAGGGGAGGGATGGGGGTAATAGGAGACTTCAGGGAAGCCTTTCTCCAGGCCAGCCCTCCCACTCTGGGAAGCCCACCCTGCTGCCACCACTTGATCCAAGGCCCCCTGACCCAAGAACAGGCTCCTGCCTGTGGTCTAGTCCCCCAGCCCCAGCTGTCAGGAATCAGATTCCATAGCAAAATGGCCTTATGACCTTATGCTCAATTTCCACTCATCACCCCTGAAACCCTCTGCATCTCCACTCTGGCCCCTGGCTGTGTTACTGGTTCTTGAAGTCATTGATGCTTCAAGTTAATTTCATGGCTGCCCTTTCAGATGGGGCTTCTCAGACTTGGAGGCTGAGGCTATACCTGTGGAAGGGTGTGCCATGCCTTGGGAACGAGGGCCGTGGGAGAACCCCATACTGGCCCTAGCACAGCCTTAGGGAACCACAAGCAAGTTAGGACAGTTCCAGGGGATGAGTTTCCCAATGACCTCCAGAGTCACTTGACTTAAGGGGACTGCCACCTACTAGGGTAAGAGAAGACGTCATCTTCCAAAAACTCCTCACCTAGAAACCCCACCCTTTTCTCCTTTTCTGCTGAACTCCGGGACAGTGGCCACCTAGGAGCAACCCACACAGCAAGCTTTCCCTCCTTTTTATGTTTTTAACACATGCAGTGAAGAACGCACATCTGAAGTGCACAGCTAAATTTTTACATATGTATATGCCTGCATAATCACCACTCAGGACAAGAATATAGAAACTTCCAGCAGCCCAGAAGGTTCCCTCATGCCTCCTCTTAGTCAACATCCCCCAACTATTGTGACCTCCATCAGCACAGATTAGTCTTGCCTATTTTTACAAAGGAATCATGCAGCATGTGCTCTTTTATGTATGGCTTATTTCACTCATTGTCTGCCAGATTCATCTAGGCTGTTGCATGAAACAGGGGTTCATCCTTTTTCATTAATTAGTGGCATTCCATTGAATGAACATATTACAACTTATTGATTCGTTTGCCTATTGACGGACATTTGAATTGTCTCCACCTTGGGGCTGTTCTGAATACTGTGGTTATGAACATTCTTAGATATGCCTTTGGGTGGCTATGAAGACCCATTTCTGTTGTATATACACCCAGGAGTGGAAGTGCTGGGTCATAGGTAGGCATATGTTTAACTTTATTGCCAGTTTTTCCAAAGTAGTTGTACCCAGTTAGCTTTTTAAAGCTGCAATCAAGGCACAAATGCTGTTCAGAAAAGTTGCAGACACTGCATAATAATGACAGCAGACTTAAATGGAGCACTTAAAATGTGCTAGGTACTGTTCTAAGGGATTCGCATGTAATTAACATGTACTGGCATGCATTTATACGCAAATGTTCTCATGGCGCCTGATTTCATCTTAGAATGAGAATGAGATCTCAAGGGCTAGGTTTATATTGATCTTCGCATTGCCTACCCCAATTGGGATCCAAATACAATATTCTGTGTTTATGGAATGAATTGTCTCCATTTTACAGATGAGGAAACCCAAACCCAGAGAGCTGATAACTTGCTGACGATTCCAGGGCTAGTGTGTGGCCTTGTTGGCATTCTTATGAATGTAAGCCTAGCTCCTTTAATTAGCTCCTTCTTACACTCCAGATTGATACCTCAGCACTCCAGCGCTTCAATCCTTTGAGATTCTTTTATATATTTTTTTTCGTTCTATTCTTGTGTAACAAACAACTCTAACACTTAGTGACTTAAAACAAGTTATTATTGTCTCTTGGGTTCTATAAGCTGACTGTACTCAGCTAAATGGTTCTAATTTAGGATCTCTCAAGCAGTTGCAGCTGCACTCATCTGCGTGCTGGACCGGGCTGGACATCCAAAATGGTGCACACACGGCTGGTGATTGATGCTGGCTATCAGCCAGCAGCTTAGCTCGGGCTGTCGAGTGGAGTACCTTCATATGACTTGGGCTTCCCAGTATGGGGCTAGGTTCTGAGCAGAGTTTCCCAAGAGCAAGAGTCTCAAAAAGCAACAAGGGGAAGCCACCAGGCCAATTAAGGGGCTATACCAGGAACTGGTATATATCTATACACCTCCAGCATATTTTGTTAGTCAAAGGAATCACAGGATCTCACCAGGTTCAAAGGGATGGAGACATAAACTTGATGGATGAGTGGCAGGTCACATGGCAGAAGATCATGTGAGAGTGACAGCTACCATTGTGGCCATACCTTCCCTGTCCACTCACTTTGCTTCTCAGCTATAGGCTCAGGAAGGCCAGAAACACCCCTCCACCTCTTTGGTTCTTAAAGATTCAAGGTTCCCAGGACTCATTCTATTTCAGGTCAAAACTGCTGAACTGAATCATCTCAACACTGGCCCCTTAGCATGCTCCAGTTGTGCCTACCTGGCATCATGCCCTGAGCCAGCTCACCATTCCCTGAGCATACAGCTACTCTGGGTCCCTGCCCCCACATATCAGTTCCTCTTCAAGTTCTGAGCACTGACACCAGTCTGGAATGTCCCAACATAAACCTTGACATCTCTTCTCATACAAGTAGATAAAGCCACTCAGACCTATGACCAAACTAAAATTTTCCTACAGCCATCTAAGGTGTTGGAGAATGGGAGGGTAGTCTCTACCCCTATGCATTACTCATTTGAAAGAGCACAGACTCCAGCTGTAAGACCTGTATTTGAACTCCTGCTCTGCTGCTAACTGGCTGTGTGATCTTAGGCAAGTGGTCAAATGTCACTGTGACTTGGTGTCCATATCTACAGAAGAATGTCGTTATTGGGCCCAGCTCAGAGGGTTGGTATGAGGATTAAATTATATAAGTATTTGGTAAAGTACGAGAGAGAATAGATATTCCCAGAGCCAAGTCTTCTTTTCTCAGACTCCAAAGCTAATTTTTTAAACTTCTTTCGTGTGATTAGTTTTTACATTTGATAAATTTCACCAAGCAAACATCCACATAATCAGTGCCCAGATCAAAACAGACATCATCAGCACTGCAGAAGTCACTGCCCCCTCAAAGTTCCTATCCACCCTCCAAGACTATCCAGAATTATAACACCCTAAATTAATATCTGGCCCTATTTGTAGCAGCCAACTTTCTTGCATAATTAGCAAACAAGATAGTCATCTATCTGGTGTGATTTGAAGGGAGCCAGCAAATCCAGCTCCCACTGTGCCTAAATTTCCTCCATTATTGAGGCATTCCTTTGTGTTAAGCATTGCTACCACCCATGGTTCTCTTTTAAAATGCAAATCCATCTGTGTTGGGGTAACAGCTATTCCCTAGTCCCATAGAAAAAAAAATCTGGTCAACCTTTTCACACTGGCTCCCAGGATATTAGGAACTCCTTAACCAGCAAAGAAATGCTGAAAAGGGGGAAGCATGGACTGAGGAAGATAGACCTTGCCTGCTTCACAATTTTGCCCAAAGCTAATTTAGACTGTTAGCATGCTATTTTTAAGCACATTTTAAAATCTGGTGTTTACGGGGATTAAGAACCCATCTTATCCTCCTACCCTTTCCCCCAGCCACCATCAACCACAGCAATTCCATCAAGCCACCCAACACATAGAAAAAAAGTAGGTGGCAATAAAAATGAATCCTGCAGGTTGGCTAGAGTGCAACCCCACTCTGCTCTCCCAAAACACCTTTTCCAAGCCAAGCCAAAGAGAGCTTCTGGCAAAATGACGCCATATGTCAGTCCTTTGACAAATGAGTCCGATCTGCAGCTGGAGCCTTTGATAAGTCATTTGCAGGCATCTGGGAGACATCCACGCTAGTCTTGGGAATACATCCTAGCCACATCTCAAATTCACATCTTTTCATGTTTTTTTTTTAAAGCATGCCACGCATCTGTGAAGATTCATGGCTTAAAATATTTTTTTTTTTTTCTGCATTTCACCTTTTCTCATTTTATTTTTTTTTAAGGAAAAGAAAATATTCACTCCAAGGTTCATTTAGTTCCTGGGTAATAACTGCAGATATTAACAGATAGGCCCATACATCCAGCATAAAATAATAGAATTTGTTGAGTGCAGTAGACATCTAATAATGAGTACCATGGATAGTTGCAGAGCTGAAGAAAGACTTCTCATAGTAAAAGAGAATACATGCCGTGAAAAACAAGACATAAAGGACATTTGTCAAAATGCTCTCTTGTACCTTCAAAGGTTTGCTCAAGCAAGTCCCCCTACCTGAAAAATTTTTTCTTGACTTTCTCTCCCATACACTTCCTCCTCATCCAGCAAAATTCAAGTCAACCTCATCTCTTCCAAGAAGCATGCCTGTGCCCTTCTACTGTACTCCCACCCATCACAGCCTTTCCTCATAGCATCCTGGACTTACTCCTGCCAAGGCACTTATCATATAGCATGTAACCATCAACCGTGCTATTGTCCTCTGCAAACTATAAGCTCCTTGAAGGCAGGGCTCATGCCTTCTCCCTTTGTATTCCTGGCACCTAACACTGTCTGCGACTCAGTCTAGCAGATACTGCTGGTGACCACCTGTGCCCCGTAGCCCTGACCACTTCAGTGCAGATCTTTCCAGTTCCAACAGGCACCATCGGCATCTTTGCCCAAGTGTTTTCTCTGGTTTCTGGAGCCTGCTTTGCTGTTCCAGTGGCAGGCTGGGAGTTAATGCCCTTCCCAACAGCCCTCAAATGATGCCTGAAGGGAGCTGACATACTCTCACCCCTCCCTGGATGAAAAAACTGAAGCTAGTGTTCAACATTGGCTTGGAAAGTTCCCCAGTGGTATGAAATTCCAGTTGCCCACAGTGGTAATGGATTTGATAATATGCTCTTCATTGCCTACCTGCCTTCCCTTCTCAACCTCACTTGCCCCTCCCATACCAAGGTTTCCTGGGATCACCTCTCAAATAAACATTCAAATCCTTGTCTAAGGATCAGCTTCTAGACCACTTAACAGATGCTTAATAAATGATCTTTGAATAGATGAAGAAATGAGTGATAGAAAATTTTTATAGCATAAATATCAAAAGGAGCTCTCTAGGGCTGGATTTTCTGTAGGGTCTGTATTATCCATTTTAAGTGACTACATTGAGTCAAATTCATTCCACCTATATCTTGTGTAATTACTAAAACCAACAAAACCATTTTTTCTGTTTTCAAGAGTGTCATTGATTTTCTAGTATATGGTTATTGAAAAAAAATACTCAATGTGCTCAAATAAACAAGTAATTTCCAAAAAAAAAAAAGTTCTCCTTCCCTGCAGACCAAGCAGATAGGCCAAGTGCCAAGGAACTGGGAAGATCGCATAGTGTGGGGCAGAACACATGCCAATCTGGCTTTGATTTGGGTCCCCTGGCCACCCCGTTTCCCCTTTTTCCTCTTCTGTAATCTGTCACAATGCAGCTTCAACTGGATTATGGGGTTCTATTTAAGTGAGAAGCTGTCAGCCTGCCTATGCTATCCCTTTCCCAAGGGAGATATCAGCAGCTGAGAGTCTGTCCTCACTGCTGTCTCTCAGTCCCTTTAGTTAACACAAAGGGCCAGGAAATAAGGAAACAAGTGAAGATCTTGTCGATAGTGCACAGTCTGATTTTACTAATTCCCCTTTTTCCTCAATGATCATCTGCCCATTAGACTCTAGCCTGGTTCTAAAAGATCATTTCCCATTCAGCCTGATGTTTCTGCCACTTATATGATTCAAGGGGCTTCTTCTGGAAATACTTGAGCTTATTGGAGAAAAAGCTGACCACTGACATTCTTTCTACTTTGAAAATTCTTTGAGAATTTTTAAATGTCCAGATTTTTACTTAACTAAAATGTTCTTGCCATTCTTGTCTCCCTGTGTTTCCTGACAGGATTTTAGAATTGAGATTTTCTGTTTGTAGCCTTTTTTGTATGTAAGAGAGGCCGAATACCTACTTGGCCCACAGGTGGTAAAGAAACCCCCAACAAAAATAGCTAGTATTTATCGAGCCTTATAAGGTACTAAAAGTTAACCCTTACCCAACCCATGGAACACTCTGATTATCTCCATCTGACAGATGTGGAAAGAGAAGCCAAGAGAGATTACAGATCTGTCTCAGAGTCTTTGGGATAGTAAATAACAATGCAGGGTGCCTGCCATAAGCCTGAGCTCTTAACCATACTACTCAACCAATCCAATAGTTATTGAGCACTCATTATTGCTAGGTGTTGTCATGTAAATTTAACTTTCTTCTCTTGTTTAATCTTCTATTCAGTATGTCCTATTCAGTAGCATTTGTTTTAATTTGGGGTCCTCCAAAAGGTCACTGTGAGATAAGGATGTGAGTACAAGTCTTTTATTTGAGAGGGGATTCTAGAAGGCACCAGTCGGAGAGTGGAGAAATGAGGCAGAGAAAGGAAAGCAGCCACTAAAGGGTTTGTTATTGATCAAGGTACTACCATGAGCAACTAGGACTCAGTCCTGCTGATGAGCTGAGGGAGATGTTGTAGAATGTGTACCTCAAATATCCTGTCTGAAGGGCAAGGAGACTGAGGGATTACCTACTCTCATGGGTCATTAATTGAGGGTTGGCCCCCTGGCATGCTGCATACAGACAGAGGGGGCTCCAGGGCCAGAGAAAGCCAAGAGGTGCAGGTGCCAGCAATTGGAAGACTTCAATGACTGTATGCATTGAAGGGTGTGAGGAATATGGCCAAGGTGCCAACTGTGCCTACTACAATATTATTAGCCACATGGTACAGATGAGGAAAATTTTATAATACACTGCAAAGGTCTTGGTAACAATAGAAGAAGGCCATAATAATTAGAAATCTCAAAACAGCAAGGACAGACAGCACCGTCTCTGCCTTTAAAGGGCTTTCACTTTAAACCACATCAAGGTGACCCCCTTGCCTACGATTAGATTTTGGGAGTGTCTTCTGAGTCCTTTTAGGATGTCTCAAGGAAGAGAGAGACAGTAGACAATGCTAACAGAAGAAATGAAAATAACAAAATTTAAAAGAGGAAAATTTTCAGAATGTTTGCTGTAATATGGCAAAACTTTAAATGGAAGAAAATTCCAGACCATGAGGGCAATGTGGTAAATCTTTTGGGTTACTCAAAAGCAACAAATTCCCTGTGCTTAAAGAGCTATCTCCAAGTTTGATGAGGGAATCCCCTGTCCTCACACCATGTCATGGGCAGGGACACGAACTCCTTTGCCCAAGCACAGGAAAGGGGAATTGCCTTAAATGAAAATCCTTCCTGGAACAGGTCTGACTCCCAAAGCTTTGGTGCTCTCGCAGAATGGTCCAGGAAAACTCCTTTATCTCAAAAGAGGAAAGCTAATTCAGCTAAGGGAATGGTTCCTGAACCATAAAATTTCAAATCATTTCTTTTATGACTCTTAGCAGTGCTGTATTGTCAAGTGTGGTAAGCAGAATAACAGCTCCCAAATACATCCACAATCTAATCTCCAGACTTGTGAATGTTACCTTATAGGGCAAAAGGGGCTTTGCCGATATGATTAAGGACCTTGAGATGGGGAGATTAACCAGGATTTTCTGGTGGGCTCAATGTAATCACAAGTGTCCTTATAAGTACAAGAGTGGAGCAGGAGAGAGCTCAGCAGCCTGCCATTGCTGGCTTTGAAGATAGAAAGAAGGGGCCATGAGCCAAGGAATGTGTGTGGCCTCTATAAGGTGAAAAAAGCAAGGAAATGAATTATTCCCTAGCCCCCCAATACCTTGACTTTAGCCCAGTGAGACCCATGTCAGACTTCTAACTTTAAGAACTGTGAGAGAATTAGTTTGTATTGTTTTAAGCCACTACATTTGTGGTTACTTGTTACTGCGGCAACACAAGACCAATACACCAAGGTCCCCAGGGAGCCCCATGCTGGAAAGCTTCTCAAGTCCTCCATGAGCACTGTGGTGATAGAGTAACCTCACAATTATCCTTTTCAGAAGTACCAGGAAAACTTGCAGAGGGTCCCCATTTCTTGGGATACAGACAACAGTGGTCCCCAGGACATGTCAGGGCTTAAGAGGACTCCCTACCACCTAGGGCTAAACACCACAAGAATTAGCAAACAGTTCCTTTGCAGGGATTTCCTGACCTAAAAACTCTATCCCAGCTGTTTCTCATCATCTTCAGATGGTTTTAATCACACCAAGAATCATAAACCGGTGGAATTACTTAGGGGTACTTGCTAAAGAAGTCCAAGGCTACACTGTCTCTACCCTTAGCTGCTTCATCCCAGGCCTCTTGAGTCAGAATCTCTCAAGGAGAGCTCTGGGAATCTGTTTTTTTTTTTTTTCCCCTCTTTAATTCCCACTCCTTCCACTTCTGACCTATGGATGTTGCTGTCTCCCCTTAAGAACTGGATCTCCCCTTAAGAACTGGATCTCTGAAGGTGGGGTGTCTCCTCCCACGTGCTGCCAGTGCACCCCAGGGGTATGGCCCATGGCTCCCCCTGGGGCTCGAACCCAGGACCTTCTACATGTAAAGCAGATGCTAACCACTACACTGTGGAGCCACCCCCTGGGAATCTATGTTTTTAACAAGCATCTCCAGGGGATTCCGGCACCTGCTTATGGACCAGGATTTAGGAAACACTTTCCTAAACTTATCAGCTTTCAGAGCCTCATAGGATACTTTAACCAGCTGAGATAGTGGATTTTAAAACCCTCAAGAGAGATATGCCAATGAAGAAGATTCACCATGAGAACATAAACTTGCACCCTAAGTGGCTTTCACCTTAACAGTCTCTAGCTAGACCTTGGTCCCAGAGCTGAAAGTCCAGCACATCAACAAAGGACCTTGCATCCAGATTCCATCTCCACCACATTTCCCAGAGCTTTGGCCTCAGCCCTGATACCTTGCTGCTCCAAGACCTCCATTAACAGAGGGGCGAACTTGAACAATATCCCAAATGTCAGACACTATTTGTTGACTACTCAACAGCCTCTTTTTCCTTAATACTTGCAAAAGAAGCCTGGTTTTGCTGGCAAGTAGCAACTGAACAGGAAAGGTGTCCCCCCAACCTTAGAAGACAATTGCTCTAATCCAGTCATAGGATTCCAATCCTCTTTGCCAGCGGTTGGGGAAGAAATGATCTCATGACCCAATTCAAAATAAGAAATCCTAACTGGAAGTCTACTGTGCACTTCCTGACATAAAGGAAAACATCTCAGGAAGTTTTCTTTTCTACCCACTCTCTTCTTTTCTGCCTGGGACACTATTACATAGGGACATAAAGGTTGGTGCTATTATTGCCATCTTGTGACCATGAAGTGATAGATTTAACAGTTGAAAGAAATGTGCTAAAGATTGCAGAGCAAAAGGATGAAGCCCTTGATAAAAATTATTGGACAGCTTGACTAACCTTGTAAACACCTAGCTCCAGATTTCTTGACATTTATTTAGTTTGTGTTGCTTAGGCCATTGTTAGATAGTTATTCTATATGGCAGTTTTAAAACATGCATGCACAACACCCCCGCCCCACACACACACACACACATTTTTTTTGACATCACCTCCATCAAGAAGCATGTCTCCTCTTGAATCTGGGCTCTGTGACTACTTGACCAAAAGAATATGGTGGAAGTCTGTGGCAGTTCCTAGGCCCAGCTTTTAAGAAGCAGGCCATCTCATTCCTGTCTCTTGGGACACTTGCCCTTAGAACATAAACTTGAGGTTGTGAGGAAATCTGAATAGCCTGTTCAGAGGCCCACATGAATAGGAAACAGGAGCCCTGGTCCCCAGGCTTTCTGAGCTCCAGTTGACAGTCAGCATTGCCTTACCAGCCATTTTAGTGAACCATCTAGAAAGTGGATCATCCAGTTCCAAGCAGAGCAGCCCCAACTGATGCCATGGGAGCAGAGACAAGCTTTCCCCACCAAGCTCTGCTCAAATTGCAAATTATGAGATAAACAAATGATTATTATTATTTTGAGCCACGAAGTTTTGGTGTGATTTTTTATATATCAATAGGTTATAGGAACACTCTGTCACTTGCAGCTGAACTACATTCAGATTGGTTCAGAGCCATCTTGTAAACCAGAGGTCTGCAAGCTTTCTCTTGTAAAGGTTCATATAATATTTTTTGGCTTTGCAGGCCATACAGCTTCTGTTGCAACTGCTCAACTCTCTCATTGCAATGTGACAGCAGTCATAGACGATAAGTAAAAAGATGGGTGTGGCCATGCTTCAATAAAATGTAACTTATAAAAACAACTGGTAAGCATGATTTGACCCTTGGGCCATAGTTTGCTGGTCCCTACTGTAGATCAAGGCTACATATTATAACTCCTCCCAAGCCTGACTCCTTCTATTAGTCCTTGCCCTGGTTCTAATGCCATCCATGAAGAGACCACTGGCTCTATTGTCATCATCCATCATATTTTAACCAACAAGCAAGGAAGTTGAAAAACTCAATTTTCCACTGTGCATTGAACCTGGGGCCTGGCCAAAAAGCCTTCCAAAAGCCTGTGGTTTCTCCCAGGGAGCCCAGACATCAAAACCATAAAGACTCTTCCCCAGGCAAATCGTTACCCCCACTTGACACTCTATTTAATGGAAAGCCTTTCCCAGAAATAAGTATATTAAAATAAGCTTTGCGTTTTTTACATTAACTAAAATTTGATGCAAATTGATAATAAATTACCTCCCCCTACTCATTCATTTGGGAATCACATAAACTAGTTTACGGTTATGTATTATTACATTTCACATTAATATAGCCATAGGAAGCTAGGCTTTGAAGAAATTTGCTTCCTACCAAACCATCAGAAATCAAGGAGGTAAAAGTGAGATTTGGTGGGATATCTGACTCTCTTAATGTGCTGGCCACTCAGAGTTGTGAAAAGTAAGGCATTAGTGCACCGCTCGAGGCCCAAGTAATTCATCAAATAGTCACCATTTCTCTTATTTATCTGGCATAATTTTTCCCACTTTAGGATCTTATAGTCTTCTTTTCTTCCTTCTTCCTTTTTACCTTCCTTCCTTCTTTCTTTCCTTTCATTCTTCCATTAACTTACATGAGTACTTTCAGGACCAGTAGCAATGCACTGCCTCCAGATGGCAATAACTTAATTAGAGACTGAAAAAGATTTGCTATCTAATGGAGGTAAGACAACTAGACAGAGGAGCAAATTGGCTAAAGGTATTCAAGGGTTCATTTCTAAATATACCCTTGCATCTAAAATATAAGTTCAATGGAGACTTCTGTTTAAAGATGGCGGACTGAACACACACATTTATCTCTGCTTCCTCTTCAAACCACTAAAAAACAGAAAATAATTTTTTTAAAGACAAACCTACAAAGGCGGAAATAATGGGAAATAAATTTTATAAAGCCACTGAATGGGAACTAACTAACTTACCAAACTTGAAAAAGTAAATACTAAACAGGCAGTGGGATTGGGGAGAGCCTAGAACCTCATGTGTACCATAGAACCTTTCCAGAAATAGGTGACACCAGGTGCCTCTAGAAATAAAGGTAAATGTGTCTCTGAAAATAGAAGAATTGGTTAAAAGTCTGTTTAGAAGATCACTCTAGGTTCTCCACTCTACTTTTTACAGACAGACCACTGATGTTTCCATGGAATGCATAGTCCCTAAAAAAATCATAAAAAGGAAGTTCTCTAGACAGAAAGTTTCTAGGTAGATTAGAGTTGAAGCTGTGGGGACCATCTGGAAAAGAGGTTAAGTGCAGTCAACATTTTGAATATCAGAGAGACCTGTTCTCTTCCTCATTAACTTTCAGAATGGTGATAGGCAGACTCTCCACCCACAAGGTAGGAAACTGTTGTATCTTACTCTGAGGATTATGGCCAGTCCAAGAAGAAAATACTGAGACCCACTCTTAAACATGAACTGATAGCCAAGGGTCAACAAATACTTGCTGGAAGTCTCTGATTTGAAAGAGAGATGTCAAAGTCAATCGCTAAAGCCTTGGCAGGATCAAACACTATGCAGAGTAAAGAAACCTGGAAACAAAAACTATTGTTAATATTGTCAGAGAAACAATACGGGGATAATAGCAAAAATTTATTAAAGGTTTGTTATATATAAATACTATTCTAAGCACTTTATATGAATTAACTCATTTAATGTTTGCACTGACCCTCTAAGGTAGGTATAATTATTGTTCCCATTTTAAAGATGAGAAAAACAAGGCCCAAAGAGAATAATGTCTTTACCTATGTTGATGCAATTACTAGGTTCCTCAAGTAATCTGGCCTCAGAGTCTGCACTCAACTAACAAACAATTTTGCACCCCTGAAGCAAGAACAAGATGACATTAAAAGGAATGTTTGGAAAACCCCAAAATAAAACTTTTAAGAATTGAAAATACTATAGAATAAATTAAAAAGTCAATGGGACTATTGATGGATAAACATGAAGAAAGTTTCCAAAAAGTAGAGCAAAAAAGACAGAAATGTAAATTAAGAGAGAAGGAATAAGAAAGTTAAAGGATCAGTCCAAGAGGTCCAACATCTGAATAATAACCTTTCCAGAAAAAGAGGAGAGAAAACAAAGGAGATGATATCATCAAAGAAAATGATTCAAGAAAATTTCTTAGAACTGAAAAATATAAATTTCCAGATTGAAAGGGGTTCCAAATCTAACCTAATAGAAATGGATATGCATGAAGGCACACCATTGTGAAATTTTAGAACTCAAAACAAAGAGAAGGCCTAAAAGGCTTCCAAAGAGAAAAAACATGCATTGTATTAAAAAGTTGAAGAGCCAGAATTCTGTTGGATTTCTCAATAGCAACTCAAAGCTAAAAGATGATGGAGAAATGCCTTCAAAATGGTAAAAGTAAATGATTTCCAGCTCAGTACACTATACTCAAAAGAAAATATATAGAGCAAATATGAGAAAGTATAGACATTTACAACCATGAAGATCCTTTAAAATTTACATTCTATGCACCCTTTCTCAAGAAGCTAATAGAGGATGTGATCCACCAAAACAAGGGAGTAAACCAAGAAAGAGAAAGACATGGGATCTAAGAAATAAGAAATTTAATATCTAAATCTGAGCAAAGATTAAAGAAATAGAGAAACTAACCAAGAGGCAGAGAAGCAGCAAGATCATATTGCAAAAGGGTGTGTGTTCAGGGAGGAATTATTGCAGCTATCTTTGCAAATAATCTACCACTGTAAAGAAAGTGAGAAAAAATAATATGAATGTTGTTTACATAATGACAATAATGTGAATGCTTAGTATTGATCTAACCTAAACTACAATTTTGAGAGAGAAACAATGAAGAGTGAGTATAGGTGATGGTGCTGCAAGAGAACTAAATACTCATTTTCCATCCTAAGAAGTCAGTAGGAATTAAAAGATAATGCCTAAAACTAAAAATCACGAAGTAGCAATATAAATGTGCTAGAGTTGCAAAGGTAAATACCCAAAGAAATAGCCAAAGGTGGTTAAAGGGCAGGGGTAAGGTTTTCAGAGACTTCTGGTTGTTCATAAAAAGCATGTAGAACTATTTCACTGTTTAATATATATATATATATAATGACAAAAATAAAAACCAGTATTTTGAAAGGAAGGTATAATAGTTCTCTGATGTAACAATAAATCTCTCATTAACAACCCAAAGCCAGTGCTAAAAGTTGTGTTTTTCCCTCACTAATAAACAAGTAAAAGTAATTTAAAAGGCAACATTTATACAAATACATGTAGATAAAACAAAAAGGCCTCAAACAGAAGTGAAGACTATAAGCTACATATCCTGGAGGCTGAAGAAAGGCCACATAATGTTAATGAGTGTTTTCCTGATAGTTATAAAGGTAATTTATACCCAGAATATTCCCACCCATGTGAGAGAATGACCCTCCATTTTACTACATGTTGTATTAACATCAATCAATATACGTATGAGGGCTTTACATATAATGGATAATAATGTTGGAACTCCGCAAACCATTCTTTTTGGAGGAGCTACACAAAATTCTTTAAGAGAATGGAGCAAAGCAACTGAGACCTGCAGGGCCAAGCTCTCATTGGGTTCAACAATTGGGTTAAGCAATTCAGCTATGCAAATGAGACCAGAAGCTGGCTCACTCCCAGGCTGAAAACAGGAAATGCCCCAGGGAGTGAGGCCATTTGAAATGGGAAAGTGGGGTCTGGATCTGTTTAAGAAGGAGGTTCAGTGGACAGGGGACTTATTCCTGGACCGCGATACTGTGCCAAGGAAAGACAGCCATGTGGATAGATTGGGGGACTTTGGCCAAGTCACCTAGTTGCTTACATCTTGGTGGTTGCTTTTTAAATTTGGACACACTAGTTAATTAACTCTGGGGGGATTTTTTTTACAATGATACACATAACAAATCATCACATTGTATACTTTAAATATCTTATAATCTTATTTGTCAGTTATATCTCAGTAAATATGAAAAATAAAATAAAATAGAACACACTAATCATGTACACAGGGAATTATTGTGACATTAGAAAAATCTATATATTATATATTCACTTTCGAAATTTTCTGTTTCCCCTTGTGGTAAATTAAATTATTAGACTAAATTCTTCCCTTTTACCTTCACACCATTTGTTATGTAACTTTGCAATCCATTCTTCCTCTAACTTGACTTTGGGCCTAACAATATGACTTGCTTTGGTCAATGGAATATAACTGGAAATAACGGTGTTGGTTCTGAGCCTAGACCTTAAGAAGCCTCACTTATGTCTGCTTGCCTCCTTGTGTCTCTGTCATTACCATTGGAAGAATGTGCCCCCAAATCTCTCACTGGTCCAAGGAACATGAATAACATATAGAGTAAATCTAGACACAATTTGCAGATATTGCTTAGCCCAGCTGATCCAGTCTAGATTAACAAAGGCACACCAGCCAGCTCACATGTGTGAGAGAAATAAATGCTTATGATCATGTCACTGAGACTGTGTGGTTGATTCTTATACATCAAGAGCTAACTGATACATGTAACCAAGCCAAGAGACTATAAAGACAAAAAGACCAGGAGCTGGAAGAGAAGAAATACAGGCAACCCACCTATCAGCAGTGACCATCCAGAAAGCACCTAGAGTGATATGATCTTAGAATAAAGAGATGCTTGTGCTGAGAAGCTCAGAGTATCCTACTAGAATTATGGAGATAGGGATTTCTTATTTCATAAGCAGATAGTTTTATAACACTTTAATATTAATATTAATATTTTAGGATTTCTTTTTTCCTTAGCTTTTGTGCTTACCTGCCCGCTTTGCCAAGGGTGAAAGAGAAAGATCTGTGTCCACAATAAGCCTGGGAAAAAAGAGGAATAGTGAACTTCTGGAGTCCAGGCACCATCATGGAAATGAATATAATATAAAAGCATTGCTGGGAAAAGGCAGAAATTGAAGGCGAGAAAATCAGGCAACACAGGTGGCTCTTCTTGCCTAGAGTTGTTTTTCCTAAAGTCTTCTTTCATCCATTAGAGTACTCAGTACTGGATTAAGTTTAAGCATGTAATTCTTATATGCAATCAAAATTTACTTGGGTTTGAAATGAAGGCATAATTCAGTTGTTCCATTACACTCTGAACTCCGTGAGTGCAAGAACACCTCACTCTTCTATGCATCTCCAATGTTACATGAATGGATGGATGGATGGATGGATGGATGGATGGACGGACGGACGGCTGGCTGGCTGGCTAAATATTCGCTTCTTAGAATTTGTGGAAGTATAAGCCTCTACAGAATAGAGACATTTTTGCTTGGGGATAATCCTATTGAATAAGAACTTCATCTAAAGTTCTTTAAATTATTGTGTATACTGCTAAGTGCTCAAATATGTTTAGTATCATTGCTATCATTTAATAAAATTTTGGAGCTTCCTCCATTATCTATTAACTAACAGAACTCATTTTTTTAAAGTGACATTTAGGACCTTACAGTATAATGGAATGTTAATTCAGTCTTTAAATTGCAACTGTATTTACACCTTTGGTTACATGTCATTTCTCAGTCTCATTAATTTCTTTTTTTTTTTTTTGTAGTCTAAAAGCTAAGGTGTTGATTGGTGCAGGCATGTTACAGCTGAGGGCCAGGTGAACCAGATAGTTTCAGAAAACAGCTTCTCTGCACCATAATGACAGAGTACATTGGAGCCCTAGCTAGCTCATTCTCCGATTGGAGCCACTGGTCATGAAGAGGACATGGTGGCGAGAAAACGCACACACTGAGTGCATTCAGATGAAGGTGACTGCCCACAGCATCGCAGATCAGGGGCAGAATGTTTTCCCAAACACCAGCTTCCTCTGAATATCGCCTCTTACTGACCCACTCCCTACCTCTCTGATGCCTACAATTTCCCTTACCACCACCTTAATCCTGCCTCCAGGCTCTGAACACCCTCACTTGCCTGATGACCCTCCTGTCTGTCACCTGCCATCCCTGGCCCTCCATTCCCATCTCAGTCCTTAACCTCAGCAGCTGTCCCACCCCATGAATCTCCTCCCTTGCCCAGGGTCTCCCACTAGCAGCATCGAGAGTGGAATTTTCAGGAGTTGTTTATGGCGGCATCATTAATGTGTCTGTGAAGATTACCTACAAATGTCGAGGCATTTATTTCTGTTCATTGATTTCAATTTGCTGTAGTCATTTCCTGGGCTCCCATTGGCCCACGCACTCAGAGCCCTCTTCAAGGTATTGCCGAGAGGAGTTCAGAGTTCCTGGGGTAGCCAGTCCTTCATCACAGGGCCCAACTCAGTGTTCCACGAAAGCAACATCTATATGTGGGCCAGTGTCACACAAATGGAAAAACATTTTGAAGCCGCAGGCTTCTCTTGAATTAAATATTTATTCATTTCATGCCTCTTACTCTGTCCACAGAGAATCCAGCTCACACTAAATAACAAAGGAGGTCAGGTTTATGATTGCACAAAATACTTACCCTGAAATTATAGGAATATTGGGTCTTACAATTAATGCCAGGACTGTGGAACTTGAGAAAGCCCAAAGAAAAGCAACAGAAATGATGAAGGGGCAGAAAGATAAAGCTGGTAGAAAAAGCTAGAGAGTTGGACTTGCTTTAGATGCAAAAGACCTTGAGGGTGCTTTAATTATACTCCTCAATGTCTTCCCATGCTAGAAAATGGCAACATAGGATCTCTGGTTCCACTGGGGACACATTAACTTCTATCACCAGGTCAGCCGCTTCTGTGTTCAAACTTCTTTTTATCTCTATTTCTTATTAACAAAAACATATTGAGCACTCACTCCATAATTGAGTTAAAATTATTTAAGTTTAACTTATATCACTGTCCTAATATTATCTTCATGATAAAATATGCACAAAAATAGAAAATATCAAAAGGTGTGATTAGTACAACTTTAAATGAACGTATTAAGCTGTTCATCCCACGTGTCAGTGGATCACCTTACCATCACATCCACTTTGGCTCCCATGATCTAGACTGAAAATATGCCCAGCCACAAGGCCTTCCTGAGGATGGCGGGGGGGGGGGGGCGGGAATCTTGTCACATCTCTTATCCAGAACGGAGACAGTTTTGGACCAAGATCCCAGAAGCACATCTTGAAATGAGGATTTATGTGCAAGTGACTGATTAAGAACCAGCTCCCAGGGGAGGTCAGAGAGGAAGTGGGGAAGAAAGACAGGAGGGCGGTGGTGGTGAGTAAGGTACAACTTCAGCCAAGGTCCCTGCAGAGGGTACCTTGTCTTTCACACTCCTCCACTGCAGTCATTGGTTAAAATAGGTCTCTGGGCTGGGGGAGCAGGTGTTGATACACGCTCCAGGACTCCTCCAGCTTTCTGGGTAGGCAGGGTGACTATAGTAGCCTGAGGGCAATGCTCCAAAAAAGAGCCTTCAGTGCTGACTGGAGAAAGCACACTGCAGGGTGAGAAGATGCGAAAAAAAAATGGTAAAACTGTGTGCAAGGAGATCTGGGGAATACTGACATTGTGCACTATGGTAACTAATTCATGTCATATGCTCGATGTTCTCTGACCGACAGACTGAACTGTGCAACATGTGCTCCCAAGTCAGACTCATGCTCTTGTGAGGGGATTCTGGAAATTCTCTTCAGATGAGGCTGAGAGGGACCGGGTGTCCTGATTCCATGCCCAGCCCTGGATTGAGGAGGGAAAACTCTTATGACCTGCAGAGATTGAAACCAAGACCTCAAGAGATTAAAACCACAAAGTCTCCTTTGTAAAACACCAACAAACTCAAAGTACTTCCCCAGAGGTGGTGATCTGGCAAGCTGGAGCAGAGCCTGCACTTTCAAAAGCATTGCTACAGGCTTGGATAACCAATGGGGACCTGCCATTCCTGGAAATTTGGGCCAAGGACCGAATGCCCCAACTGCCAGCTCATCCTGTGGCCATGTGACCTTGGGTAGAGATTGGCTTCTTTCTGTGTGAACACTTCTGCATCTGTTTAAATGGAGAGGGCTGAACTTGCTTCCTGCCTAATCCACATATATTTTGCTTCCGGGAAACTCAGGAACCCGCAAGAGAAGGGAAATGACAAGTACCTGCAGCTTTATCATTGTGGCCTGGATGGGCAGGCAGCCACAGCACAGCTACTTGTTATATGTTTCTGGTTGTGCTCTGAGAGCCAGAACTTGTGTGGCCATGTTCACAGAATCGAACAGACATGGCTCCCCACTATGATGTTATCACCCTCTACCCGCTGGATGTTCCTATTGCTGATATATTACTATTAATTTTTCGCCATTCTTGCAGCTTTCTATAAGGAACAACTCTATTTCATCACCTGAAATGCTGTGGAGTTAAAAGTGTGTGGATCTCGATCTAAGGCCACTGGATTTCTGACTCACCAGGCAATGATAAAATGTATGTATTTTTGCACCACCCACCTTTTAGATGGTGCTTATGTGTCATGTTAAATGTAATTCTCTTTAGCTTCCCTAGCTGCCTGGTGGTCTAGTTCTTCTTGGTCCTAGAGCCACTCACTTGAGAGCTGCCTCTTCATGTGGCCTCTGGGTCGATTCATTTTTCTCCCAATGCCTTAATGAGTGATGATTTCTAGAGACAATCAGATCAGCTGTGCAGGAGATTCAGCTCCATCATTACGACAGCCAGATATATCACAGGCACCATTTTTCAAGCCCATGTTTTTCATCCACAGATATGAGTAGGTTGATTAAACCTTCATGATATTACATCAGGATATTTGGAAAATAGCCTTTAGTAACCAGCATGTAGGTCTTATTTCTGATAAATCTTATTACTGCTGTGTGAGGTACTTTTACTTATGATATTTGAGAGCAAAGACTAAAGCTAGACTTGCCTGGGTCCAAATCCCAAACCCTGCCACTTACTGATGTGTAACTTTGGTCAAGTTACTCTACCTGCTGTCCCTCAGTTTCCTCCTTGATAAACCAGAAATAATATTAATCATGAGATACTTACCTAGGTAGGTTGCCAGGATTAAAGGAGTTAATATGTATAAACTGCACAGTACATAGTAAGAGATATAGATGTTTGTTATTTATTATTATTATTATTATTACTATTGTTATCATTATTTATTCTCTCTATAGTCCTACAAGGTAGAACTAATTTATAGATAAGAAAACATATTCAAGAAGGGTTAAGTAACTTGCCAAGCAGTGGGAGACGTGGCACTAAATTTTATATTCAGAAATCGAAATGTCTTGCTCACTGCTATTTCACTTCTCCCTTCAAGTTGACCTTTATGATAAGGTAAATAAAAATGTCACTGGGGAGGAAGACTCCACCCACCAGCTCCATCTACAAGGAAAAGGACCACACTGTGACACTATTCAGTTAGTCAATCAGTTATTGATCAAGTCTAGATTAAGCATCAACTGTGTGCCAAGTACTGTGCCAGGCCCTTAAAGGACCTTGCGGGGGCTACACTTAAGAGCTGGACAGAGAACACAACTAACCACATACACCGTAGTTAGTGCCAGAGAAGATTCCTATACCAAGGGTGTTATGGGAAAATAGAGATCTGAGGGAAAAGGGGAAGCAGAGAATCTTGTTAATATTGTTAGCTTCTCTGGCTCACACCTTGCATCAGTCAGGCTTCTGCCAATGTTGCTGCATAAGAAACAATCTCTACGTCTTCATGGCTTATGAAAACAACCATTTGTTTTTCTTCAGTTAAGCTTGGCTTTAGGCAGCAGGTTGGTTTTAGGGCTGCTTCATATAATGCTGCTTTCTTATACCAGCAGCCACAAGCACATGTTCTTCTCACAGCAACTAGCAGGAAATCAAGAGGCCAATACAAACCATACAAATGTATTTAAAGCCTCTATTAATGTCACTTCTACTGACTTTCTGTTGGCCAAAACAAGTCACATAGCCAAGCATCATTAATGGCACAAGGTACTATACTTTACCTACTCTAACAGGATGGCCTGCAAAGTTACATTGGTGTGGTTGTATAATTCTGTTACCAGGATGGAGTAAAGACTTGAGAGCAAGATTGTAATCTACTATGAGTGTCATGGGCAAGGCCAAGAAAGGAGAATAATGTGGGCAATACAAGCACTAATAGTTACTCTAGGAAACAGGGTGTGACTAATACATTTATTAGGTGAGACAGAAATTCAACTCAAATTCCCCTTTCCTACATAACTGAGAAATCTGGGATTTCTTGAATTCTAGTTTGAATGTTTCTAAAGGCCCAAATGAGGTTGTTAGGGTTCTGTCACTCTCTCTTCATCTTTCTATTCTGTTGTTTTATGCAGCAGGAAGTTGTACTTGTCAGACTGAGGATTTTGTGATCTTTACAGTTTGAGATCCCAATGGAAGTGAGAGTCTCCTACAGCATTCACATAACAAATCTCAGGGAAAATGCCAATTGGCCCAGTTTGCCCCATCCATGTATCCCTGAACCAATTACTATGACTCTACAATAGAATGCTGGGTGACTAGCTAGGAAGGCAGAGGCCTGGGGAACACAATGATTGTTGGTCCCATTGAGATCCCTTAGAGTTCTCCAGAGGAAATTAGCATATCATTTCAAGACAAAGAGAGAACTGGTGAATGCCCTGTTCATCTGCTAGTCTTGCTTGGGCTCATTTATGCTGCTGCTGCTGCTGCAACATGATGGTTCAGTGGAACATAAGGGTCCAAAATGACTTCATTCACGCGCCTAGAAATTGGTTCTGACTGTTGGCTGGGGTTTCTCTGCTCCCCTCCACATGGCTTCTCACCATCCAGTTGGCTAGACTGGTAGAATGGTGGTCCCAGAGGTCCAAAATAGGGTGAAAATTTAAGCCATGTCTCTGAAGGCTTAGTCTCAGAAGTCACCCAGCATCACATCTTCCACATTCTACTGGTCAAAGCAAGTCACAAGGGAAGGGGAAATAAACTCCATGTCTTCATGGAAGGAGAGCCAAACTCACTTGGAAAGGGGCCTGGGTAAGATTTGTTGTAGTCATCTTTGCAAACAACCTACCATGGTAAGGTTGGAGTGGGCTCAGGACTCTTGGTTGTCGAGCCTCCCCTAATGAGGTGATATTGACATGGGTGGTCAGGCACACTTTGAAAATGCATTAGATTCCTTCCCACAATGGGGCTCTTCTGTCAGACAGCTCCACTGTCCCTGCTACCTATATCTACCTTTTAAGGCAAGTTCTACCTGCACACCTCCTGCAGGCAGCCTTTCTTATCTCTCTGCATGCCAGCCAATTCCCACAGCCATTGTTTTAGGTGTTCTAAAACAGATAATGTAGTGTTTCTTTCTTGCCTTCTTTCATTGTGGCCCTCTGAAAGTGAAGGCCTCCCTCTTAGACTTCCAGATCTTGGAGGGCAGAAGGCACATCTTAGATAACATCAACCCCTGCCCATGGCACCAGGGACAGGGCAAGGTGCTCACTGGCACTTAGCAACTGGTGGATGGATAGAGTTACCACTCCTTGTGGGGTCCTGCCCTTCCCCTAGCCTCTCCTAAGACAAAAACCTTGTCCTTCTAGCTCTTTTATGGAAAAAAATAAAACAGAGGGCTGGGAACAGAGGGGAGAAGAAGTAGACTATTAAACTCTCCTGAGTTCAAAATGAAGGAGTAGAGCCTAATGTAATTTAATTAAAAAGAAAAGAATACTACCCCACTGCTACAATCAGGCTTGCTGAGCTATCATGCCTTACCACCTCACTTCACTCCATGGGGCAACATGAAGCAAACCCTAAACACCGTTTTTCATTTCTTATTCATTCAGTTCTTAAGTAGCAGGAAAAGGCATCATATTAGGACTCACCAGAATTGGTGTAACCGTTAAATGTCTCAACTATCATCTAATGCTCATTAACAAGCCCAACCTGATATTCCCAATATATTGTTAGAGTTATGTAAGAAAGGAACTTGACAGAAGCTAAGCAGGGTCGGGTCTGGCTAGTACTTGGATGGGAGACCACCTAGGAATACCAGGTGCTGTAGGTGTTAAGAAAAAAAAAAAAAAGGAACTTAATTTAGGAAGCAACAGGGGCTGCCCTTGTGAGCTCTATGGAGTTTCTCTCCCCTACTCACCCCTACAGTTTCTGGAATCTGTCCTCATGAATAGTAATCCCATCATTTGGGAGAAACAGTGTGGCATCCAACAAACACCAGGGAAGTGTCCTGCCCTTTTCTGGGGCTCCCAACAGGCATCCAGTGCACTTCTTATCAAAAGAATAAAAGTAGCTTATTTCCCTTGGCAGAGATACCTATGACATAACTCCAGAACAAATGCTCTGCTGGAATGTGGACTGCCTTCCAAATACATGCCACGCTTGCTCACAGGGATTACACTCTCCTCTGCTCGGATCATTTGCAAGGTTTGAAATGCATCCATATTAAACACGAACCATAGCATTTGCCTTTCCATCAGCATTCTACAGATTCAATATGGGGAGATGATTGGGCCTTTCATACTTAGCCGAAAGGCTATCACTCTAACAAGCCATTTCATGAGAAATAACCCATTTAGAGGTTGGCTGCAGCAGGTCATCGCAGTGTGATATGCGCTGAGAAGGTGAATGCAGTGGGAACCCTCACTTTTGTTCATCCACTCAACAAAAATTTATGGACTGTGTACTGAGGCACAAGCCCCAGGGAGAGGAAGGATGCCAAACCAAGAGGTGGGCTCTACCTACAGGAAGTTTGCAGTCCAGTGAGGGAGCAAGTTCCTTCCCAACACTCACTATAGAATAATGCACAGACCAGAAGTGGCAAAGCACTAGGCAGGGGACTGAGGGAGTTTGAAACAGTGACATTAGAGCCCTGAAAATTGCGTCAACAAAGTCAGATCCAATCCTCACTAGCTACTGTGTGAGAAATGAGTTCCTCTGGGTTCATCAAACCAAAGGACGTTAAGAGAAAATCTAGAAGGAGTCAAAGGCTGAGGAGATGGTGAGATAAGTTAGTGGGGCAGAGGGGTTCAGAACAGGCAGAAAACCCATTTAATTTTTTCTCTCTCCAGCTGTCTTTGTGCCTCTATTTCATTTTCTCTTTTTCTATAGTTCTTTCTCTCCTTCCCCTCCCCCTTTTTCTCCTCCTCCCCACTCCTTTTCTCCTCTTCTATCTGTCTGGTTCCTCCTCTGATCATCATCTCTTTCCCTTTCTAAATTATTCTTTTGTATTTTGGGGTTTTTTTCTTTCCACTCTTTTAATCTTTCTTTTCATTCTTCAATCTCTTTATTTTCCTGCTGTCTCTGACAAAACTAGAGAATAATGCACAAGCCAGAAGTGGTAAAGGAACTGAAAATACACTCTCTTTTTGGGGGAGGGGAGTGCTCATTTGTTTCAAAACCATTCTGCTTGATTTTTTTTCAAAAAGTAAAAAGTGAACCAGGCTTTTAAGGGAAACAAATAAATGATATTTAACTTACATATTGTCATAAGTTTATTTAATATGCAGTCTTCATTAGGTATTTGTCTGCATTCAGTGTCACCAAAATAAATAAGGAAATCTTAGAGGTTATTTTTTAAAAATAAAACGGGGGAAAAATAGTGGGAAAAAGTATCATGATACAGGAAAGCAATTCATTGAAAGGAAACTTCTAAAGACTAACAAGAAGATGAAGAGATAAACAACCACCATAAGTTATTAGGGAAATGCAAATTAAACAGCATCTCTTCACATCTAAGACATTGGAAAAACTTACAAAATTAAAATAAAACCAAATGTTGTGGAAGATGTGGGGAAATGGGAACTCTCGTGCACTGCTGGTGGAACTGCAAAGTAATACTGTCATTCTGGAGCATTATACAGAAATGAAGTCTGTCCAAACCCTATGACCCAGGACTTCACCCCAGAGAGATTCTTGAACAGGCTCATGACAGATCATGATTGAGGCTGTCCATAATAGGTGTGCCAGAGCAAATGGGGGACAACCTGGGCATCCCTCACAAAGGGAAAGGAGAAGTAAAATAGTGGTAGCTGCATATGACATAGCTACATATGATGGTTACAGAGACATACTACAGAATTCCTTGTAGCAATCAGAATCAATGGACCAGATTTACATGCAGCACATGGACAGATCTTTAAGACGTAGTGTTGACTGAAAAAAGAAAGATCTATAGCTTTATATTAAATTACTATTCTTATATAATTAAAAGCACATGTATACCATCCATCATATAAAGCACAAAAAAGACCACCATATATCTTTCAAAGGAGATACATTAGAGTAGGAGCTGGACCTGGGGGTGGGATGGGGAGAGAAGCATAGAATTGAAGTTGGAGATGTAGAGGAAAAATAAGAAACTAAATAAAACAAGAGGGATCTATGTCTGGATCAATGAGCATGGCAATGTGACATGATCAGAGGTGTATAACTGACGCAATTGTCTGCATTTGAAGGCCAAAGGACAGAAAAACAAGAGGAGAGGAAGGGAAATGGGGAGAGAAGAGGGGATAAAAACAAACAAGATCATTATTATCAAGAAGTTCAGAGAAGGTGTGATAGAGCCTCTTTGTAAGAGAAGAAAAATGAATGTCAAAAAAAGGCCTGGAAGGACTTGCCAAAGGTCACATGGCAAGGAAAGCTTGGGCCCAGGTCTTCTCATTTCTGGTCCAGGCTCTTCTAGTTGCCTCTTTCTCATAATGCAAGGAAGCAATAGATTATCAATGGCCCAAATTCAAGATAACTAAGATGGCAGCTGAAGAGATGAAGGGAGAAGGAAAACCAGCAAATGGGCTTGGTCAAGTGGATGGAGACCCTGCTTTAACCAGACCAGACAGCTGGGCAATGGTTCAGAGGGGCTAGTGGCCACTGCTAAGCAAAGGAGCAAGAAGATCCAAGGCTTGAATGCATACAATTTTCATATCCTCGAGGGGAAAAGTGGGACTTACAGAGAACCTCGTAGGAGGCTTTGTTTGTCACTCTTTCTGCTCTGGGCTGTTTCAGATATTTCCTTTCATCCTAATTCACCTTCATGTAAATATATATGCAGTTATGACTTCTTCAGTTTTAAAGAACAGAAACTCAACTCAAAAAACAGACTGAATGAAGAAAAAACCCTCTGGATCCAGAGTTTCAATCATTGTTAAAGGTAACTACCAGGTCACGTTTCTGTGGCAGCCAGTTGTACTAGGGTTTTATCTTTCTCCACAAAGAGACTGTGTAGATAGACAAGCCAATCTGTAGACTATTTTCTGCCCTTCCCACATGTGCCTTCTATACACAAATGGATGCATTCTGGACTAGGGAGTGTGCTCCTAAGTATACATTTTGTATTGGAGGGAGTGCAATTTGATCCCAGAGGAGATTGACCTTGGTAGCCTCCCCTATCCTCCTCCACCCATCCCCAATCAAAGGCCAAGGCAGGCTGAGCTGGTCTGCAGGGAGGCTGGCCCAGGACCGGTAAGGCAACTGGCTGGGCCCACAGAGCTCCCTTCCAGCTGTCTCCCAGCTGTAGTTTGTTCCTGGAGGAACCTCTAGCCACTGAGAAAGAAGTTACAAGGGAATTCCAGCTAGCAGGGAGGTCCCTCTCTACATGAAGGACCTTGCCTGCCTCTTGCTTCCCAGCCAGGGGATCAGACCAGGTGCAGATGTAGGCAGTGGGCCTACAAGAGGGATTGGCTGAGCAGGATGGAGTTCTGGTGGGAGGAGCAGAGCAAGGGAGAAGAAGGGAGTTAGCTGGCAAAGGTGGTCACCATCCAGGACAACCAAGGGAGGGGCTGGCCCTGAGCAGAGGTCCAATACAGCCCTGATCTTGCCCTCTCTGGCAAACAAGATCCACCCTGAAGGGCGACCTTCATAATTAGTGGGCCCCCTTATGCCATACCCACTGCTGATTAAGTGCCAACCTTGCATATGAGCTTTTCCAACATGAGCCTACTTAACCCTCATAACCATATTATGAGGTAGGAAGTAGTGTGATTCCCCTTTACAGACAAAAAAAAGGTACTTAGCCAGAAGTATCGGGCAAGGTTAGAAACCCAGGTCTGAGCTATACAACCCTGCCTCCCTGGAACCTCTGCTCACAGGCAATGCCTACACCTGACTCCTTTCTCTGCCCCTGTTTGGCAAACTTCCAGCAGGCCCACAAAAAAAAAAAAAAAAAAAAGCCTGAAAATAGCCAATCAGGAAAAATGCCAGGGATACTTGGGCTCCACCTGATGTTTGTTCACCTGTTGATGCTGGAATTCAGAGCAGGTTTCCTAAAAGGGTTGGGGGGAGTCAGGTCCTCCTCCTCCCTCCAACCTCAATGGGAGCTGCACACCTCTAATGGCCAATGGTGGAAGAGGCGTGGAGCAGCGCAGGTCACGGCCGAAGTGTGTCAATAATTCTCTCCCTGGAGCAATGAACTCCATCTCCTCCAGTCTGTGTGGGAGGAATGTAATCCAGTTCTTGAAACTCAGAGCACATAGTGATTCCTTTCTCCTTTTGTGGTCAGGAAATGAGTTTTGCTCTGTTTTTCACTTGGGGGCTTATTATGCAATTGCTTAAAATATGCAATGGGATGCAGATATTATATGAAGATGTTGAAATGATGACTTTTTTAATGGAAGCAATCTAATTATGCCATATCTGCACCCTTTTCATTTAAAAAAATATATTTTATAGTGTTTAAAGAAGAAGAGCTTTTTATGTGTGCGTCTGGGTTGTGTTTTTGTTTTGTTTAGGGTATGTGGTTTTATTTAATCTCCCAGACTGTTTAAATAGATTGCAAAAAAAAAATCCAAAAAGTATATGGCTGTGATTTTAACAAGATAATTAGCAGCTGCACTTTATAACAAAATCTAAGGCAATTATCACTTCAGGAGGACCCGGAGGAATCCCAGCTGCCAACATCCTGCTTCTTTGCCAGAGGGAATGACATCATAGCTGCTCCAGACAAAGGGGAGGTGATTTCTGGTCACTGTGATGTCATTTGCTCCAGCAGACAGTCCAGACAGCTGGAATACAGGTGGCTACTGCCTAAAACATGAGGGAGGAGGATGGGCACCAGAAGGACATCAGGTTTAAAACCCACCCCCGTTCCCCTACTTCCGTTGGGCCACCAGGACAGAAACATGTTTACTTAGGCTTCTCCTCCTCCCCAAGTCCTTGCAGTACCTTCTTTTCAGAAGTTGAATTGTGCCTCTCCACCTCTCTGAAGCCTCCTTTCTAAATTTTTATCCCAACTAATCAAAATTTAATGGATTATTGGGTCTTGCTCACAGTAGAGTTTACCACTTAGCCAAAATGTGTCCCTTCAAAGATGAAAATTGCTAAGTTACATTGGACAGCAAGTCAAAAAAAAGTTTAAGAAGATTTGTATTGTCATTTCAGTGTTGCATTCCTTCACTCTGTGGCAAATAGTTTATCAATGTAAGCTCCCGAACACTTTAGGGATCAAAAACAGCATTCTAACACAGTATCGTCAAATTCCAGGTAGTAAATAGGAATTTGTCATTCACTGAATTTGAGGCATAAAGCTGAGCCATAATTATCTCATTCCCTGATTATAAATTCCAGCTAACACTTAAAACATGTTATGGGATAGTCCAGGATACACTTAAGTATTGAATGTACAGTCAGATTTTGATGGTTCCAAAGGATAGAAAAAGCGGGTCTGATTTCCTTGTAAATTGTAGGAGTCACAGACCAGCAAGCTGATTCTGGTTACAGACAGGCAAATGTGCCCCAACCCCACCAGTTCATGAAACTATAAAGTGGCAGCTAAGTCCCTGTACATCACAAAACCAGATGACATTCTTGGGGCCCGGGTGAAATTTGTCCTCTGTTCTTTGACAAGTAAACCACAGAAAGATGTGTGCTTGTTCTTGTTCTCTCACTCTCTCTCTCAATTCTCCCCTCCTTTTGAAAGCTGTCCCCCTTAGGCTCAAGCTACAAACTGGTAGAGAATTATAGGGTCAGGACATCTTTCATTTCTTCTTCCAATGTCAACTAGAAGGCTTCTGGGCCACATAGGAAATGAAATGAGACTTGAACAGCTCCAAGAAAGCCAGACTCCCAGGTTTCACTCAAACACTGATGCTAACCCCAAGGTAACAATGACAGGCCTGCCCAGAATTCATCCTCCCTCTGCAAACAGACAGAATTCTATAGCTGGGGACTAAGTGTGCAGCCCACACAGCAGACCCTTTGGCCCAGTGCCATTCTCAGCCTTCTAAAAATGTCCTGCTTCCATTATGGAAAACAGGTGTCCATGTCTTCATGCATTAGGCTGGACATCAGGCAGGACCCTGGGCTGAAGGGTTGTTCCTATTACCGCTTGCTGTTTACAAACCACCTAACTTTAGTGCTATAAACAACCATTTTAGTATGCTCCTGAGTTCGGTGGGTCCACATTTCAGACAGGACACAGCTGGAGTTGCTTGACTCTGCTCCATGATGTCTGGAGCCTCAGCTGGGAAGATTTGAGTAGCTGAAGGGTGACTCAATGGCTAGAGGCCAGAATCATCTGAAGGCTCCTTCACTCACATGTCTGGTGCTTGGGCTAAAAGGACTTGAAAGCTGGGCTCAGCTGGGACGGTTGATCAGCCAACCCACATGTGGCCTCCTCATGTGGATTGTGCTTCCTCATAGCATAGCAGCCAGTAGTCAGACTTTTCCCAAACAGCTTGTTACTCTAAGAGTGAGTGTTTCAACAAAGAAGGCAGAAATTGCTTAGCCTTTATGACTTAGTCTTGCGAGTCACATAGCATCACTTTTGTAGTGTTCCTTCGGTTGAAGTTTAAACAAGCCCACTCAGAATCCAGGGGAGAGGTCATAGATCCCACCTCTCAACTGGAAGAGTGACAAAGAATTGGCCGCCATGTTTCAAAATCACAGTGAGGCTGACTTCTGTACAGTGTCCACTTTCACCAGCAGCCAGGTGTTCAATGTCACTTAAACATGAGGACAACATTTTTTCATCAAGATTAGTAGCACTAGAACAATGCTTGCGATATGGAGGGAAAGGGATAGTGGAGGGTGAAGTGCAAAAAACTTTGGTCTGTCTTTTTTCAGTGTCTAATTCTTTTATTTCATTTCTGAGAATCTATAAAGATCCCTCAGACCTTCTCCCTTACATTTTTTTCAAGGTAGATGGAAAAGGATGAGTCACATTCCAAGTACAGAAAATGTGGCTGCTATTGTACAGAGCGCAAGGAGAGAGAGGCAGAAGGCCTGCTTGGAAGAAGCAGGTTTCTCGGTGAGCTAGGGGTTGGGTGATCTAGATGGGAGGGGCCTTGGTCAAGTTGGAGGTAAGAGCCATCTATCTCACTTCCTTCCTCCTCTCTTCCTACCCTCAAAGCCTGAATGTGAGCTGGATTAGCTCAAGACTCCATCCCAGGGCTTCTGTCCTGAGAAGGGAAATGTGAAAATAGAAAGCAATAAAGTACCTGAGATTATGGCCAGAGTTCTTGGCAAAGCAGGGTGCTGGGGTGTTTGTTTTCCACTCTACTCTCAAGAATGCCAAGGCCTCTAAAAAAGCACCCAACATTTATACAGACCTATCTAGGTGCTGAGATAGGTAACAGAAGAGGGATCTTAAATCTGGCTGGAAGACAGCTTCTGGCCCAGGGATTCCACTCCTATCTTTCTCATGGCTGAGAGAACCAAGGTTCAGAGGGGATGTGACTTGCTCAGGGTCACCAGTGTGTCAATGGCTGAGTTGGAACTATGCATCACAGTGCCCTCTGCCCAGGGGTATTTTCTACAGCTGACTGACCACCAGGGTGACAGCCAGGGAAAAGGCACTAATCACCAGTATTTAGCCAGCTCCATAAAGCTGCCCTGGGCCTCTAGGCTGCTCTGGGCCTGCCTGGAAGGTCCTGCCTACCCCCCAGCAACCCACAGATGCCCCCAGGCTATCAGGGCCACGTCACTGCAGCCTGCGGTCTGCCTGGCTAATGGCAACGGCTGTGAAAGGCGTGAAGCCATGGTAATTACAGCATCAAGGAATCACAAATGGATTTGCAAAGATGACATTAGGAGCATTAGACCTGGCACGGGTGCCTCCAGAGAGGTCACTGGGAGGAGGCCGAAGCGAGGGCCAGGGGACAGGAGACAGACTCATCTCTGTCTCACTCTACCCTCTTTGTCCCCAGCCGGGCTTGTGATGACAATGCCAGGATTCACAAACCCCTTGCCGAAACCACGTCAACCACCAGTCTCATGTCAGCAAAGATAACAGATGCCTTTCACAAGAATGTAATTGCTTGAAACACAACTGGAAAACCCCCAGGAGGTTGAATTAGAAGGAGGGAGCCTTGCTTTGGGGTCTTGGCAGGGGTGACCTGGTAGGCAGTCTCTCCCCAATTCCCATGATCCTTTGACATCCTAATAAGCTGCACTGGCCTCCATGGAAGATAATTATTATGTCAGCAATGCCCACTTGCCCTCCAGCCAGCCTACATATGGGCGATGGCAGTGAGGCTGGGCTTCCTGGGTAATATTTGTTGCTGGAAGAATTCCCCAGAGACTGGAGGGGCTGAAAGAGACAAATGGAGACAAGGACAAGGCCTGGGTAAGTTGCCATCTCCAAGCCTGAGAAATGGGTCCAAAGTAGAAAGATTGCTTTTGACCAAAGCTGGCACCAGTAGGTGTCACTGTAAGAAAGGAGGCAGGGGTGTGGGGTGGGGGCGGGAGGGGAGGCTGTCTGTGGACTGTGCTGGTAAAAATAGAGCTTGCCTGTATTCCCACTGCCAAGTCACCAAGCCTGGTGATTTATAAGGCTGGGAGCAGACGTGTGTGTAAATGTTTTTGAGTGCGAGATGTGTAGCCAACCGCGGGCTAGCTTTTTTAAACTTACAAGGAAAGAGCGAGGGAGGGAGGAGAGGGGAGGAGAGAGCGAATGCAGCCAGGGTGGGAAGCACATGGGCCACTTTTATGTAACACTCCTCTGATACACTCCGCAGTGGGGATTTATGCTCTCTTTGAAGTAAATTGCATCCCGGTGCACCATAGCATGAAAGTTAAGATTTACCATGGCTGGGACCTCCGAGACCCTGCTGGAAGCTAGAATAATTAGCACAGCATTTGGCTGCCTCTCCTCCTGCTCTGCAGGCGGTGACAGGAGTGGCACTAATAGATCTTCTAGGCCTGGGCCCCATAAGTTTGCTTTGGGGTCCACAATGTCTATGGGCAACAATGATTCTGGTCAACTGAAGACATGGAGGTGGGAGAAGGGCTGAGACAGACCTCATTGCTGAGAACACTGACCTGAGCCTCCTGGAGGAGCTCCTCTGTCAAAGGAAAGGTTTAGGCCACAATGAGCTCTTGAGGAACCCAGGGAGCTCATTTACAAACAGATTCCAGTGCCAGACTCCTGACTCACTACAGGTGGGCGTCCTGGGACACCTGGCCAGTTTGGGCCCCAGATTATATCAGCTCCAGTATTCAAAGGTTTTCAGAAGGCAGTTCCTGCCCCACTCCCAAGTCCTCCTGACTTTTCTCCCCAGCCCCTGTAGGCATCTTTCCGAGGGGCCTTTCCCATTTCTTTCATTCAGGAGAAGCTGAAAAGTCAACTCGATCAATACATCTAGTCCCAGGAGGAGAGTTCTAACAGGTTCTGGTCACTCCAGCTCTGCTGCTAACCAGCTGTGTGACCTTGAACAAGTCCCTGCCCCTCTCTGAGCCTCAACTTGCATGTGTATGTCATAATGGAGTTGGATTTTCATAAGATCGTCTTCAAGGGTCTCTGAACATTCTTGGATATTTCTGATCCTCCCCCTCCCAGAACACCCATGTGGAGTTCTGAGGAATCAAAGTAATGTCCAGTTAAGGGGTCATAATAGGATGTCGGTGGGGAGAAGGAGCCTGCAAGCACTGCTCCTGGCCAAGCTTACAAGGGCCTACTCAGCAAAGGCTTTCATGGGGTTGCAACAAGGTCATCTTATCATTTACCACTACACAGAAAAGAGCAGCTTCCCAGGACGCCTAGAGACCCCACTTCACAATCATAATAAGAAAGCGACACAGGGTAGCATTTTCCAAAACCTCCATCTGATTCTCACAACATTTAAGATAGATTATAAAATTGTCCCCATTTCACATCTGAGGAAACTGAGGCTCCAGGAAATGAAGCAATTGAGTATTGCAGAAAAATAGATTTTGAACTGAAATTCATGTGAGTGTTAATTTCAACTCTGCCACACAAGCTGGGTGAACTAGGAGAATTGAGAAATTCTCAAAGCCTTGGTTTTGTCATCTGTAAAACAAGTATTAACTCTACCTTAATGAAGTCTTATAATGGCTGAGTTAGCACACATGAAAGGGACACACAGGGCACTTTCCTTGTAGGTGATGTAAACAAGCAGAAAGAAGTGTCCTGGGCCAGAGTTGCTTGCCAGTAACAGGAAAATCAGGCTTCAGACCCAGGCCGCTGGCTATGAGCCACTTTTGCCTCCCAGATCTCAAGTGGTGCCTGGCATGGGTCAGGCCCAGTAAATATTTGCTGAACTGAATTACACCAGCTGCTATCACAGAGGCCTCACTGTCGAGCAGAGTTGAAGAAGTAGTGGCTATAAAGCTTCGAGGGCTACAGAAGATTCTCAAAGGGACTCAGGGGCCAGCGGTATGGAGAGAATTTAGGAAAGGGGAGAAACAAAGTTTTAAAAACTCATGCTGCAGGGTACAGAACGCCATGGAGATTGGGACCAGAATCAGAAGAGGGCAGAGGTTGTGGGGCGGATTCTGCAAGATGAATCCCCAAAATTCCCTGAGCATCTTTCAGATCAATCATCCAAGGCTTTTGATTTGAAGAAAATCTGATCATTGAAGTGGAACCAATAGCCACAAAAGCCAAGTGAGATTCCTGAATGAACTATCTTCTGCTCCTCTTTCTTCCCCCGACCATGCTCTAATTCTCCTCTGCCACATAGATAGGAATGTGAGAGGAAGATATGAAGTAGGGGCTCCCTCCAGTGTAAATCCTAGATCCAGAATTGTGGGAGTATCTCAGAGCCACCCAGTGAATTGCCAACCTCTCTCTTCACTCCAGGTTCTCCAGCCTCAGATCACTCCCTGAGCTGAAAGTTTCCAGACATCCCAACCCCTAGAATGTTGCATAGGATCTTCCTTCTACTCCATTGCGGGGAGGGCACAATGAGAAAAGCCACCCACCATTGATGAGGTCTGAGCCTCCCCTGCATAATTACCCCTTGTGCTCAGAGGCACATCTAATCCCTGAAGTCACATCCAGGACAGGTGATACAGACTTGCCCAGCTGACAGGCAAACAGAACAGTCCAGGGCTCTTTACCTCACCTCAAAGATCAGAGATGGAAGGATGGATAATCACTGGATGTGTGGATGAATGGACAGATGGATGGTGGATGGCTGGATGGATGGATGGACGGACAGATGAACCAAATCCCCCAGCCCTGGCTAGCTTCTTGCTCTGTATCATTACACCTGTCACAATCATGAGGTTTTTCCAAGTGTGTTGCTTACTTTCTCCCTATTATGGCTTTAAAACACTCCCTTTTCTGATCCTCAGAAGACAACAAACAGCCCAGTGACCTCCTGTAAGAAACGGTCACATTTAGTTAGCTATTGTTCCACACATATGACATCATGGAAAGAGGGAGACAGACCCAGGTTTGTAAACCAGACCTAACGTCACTGAGCCATGTGACTTTAGGCAACCTCAAAATCTCTCTGAACCTGTTTCATCATCTGTAAAATGGGGATCATAATCATGACCTCTCTGAGAGTTTCAAGGAAAGATATCACTCCCAAGAAGTGCCTAACATGTGGCAGACATTTTCTTTTCAAGAAAGTGAGCTAGCAGTAATAGAAAGGAGCCTAGGCTTTGGCATCTAAACTAGTCTGGGTTGGAAACTGCTCAACAACTCATTGTGTGGCCTTGAGCCAAGATAGTGGATTCCTGTCTGTAAAAAGGTTACTAATAATGCGTACCTTTCAGAGTCATCATGAGGAATAGAGTAGAAATATTTTATGTAAAGCTCTGAGCACAAATGATAGCCATTAGTATCTCTTGTAAAAGGAGATGGGGAAACTGAGGCGCAAAGTGATCTGCTCAGAGAATAAAAGAGTGATGAGCCCATGAGCTGTGCCAAGGCACCACTAAGGATGATGTTAACTGTGCCTGGTCCCCACCCAGCAGGGTTGAGGAAACAGAACCCTTCAGGCTCCCTGGGAATCAGGATTTGGTCTGATAAGTTGCAACTCAAAGGGTGAGCAGGGGCCTGAGAGCTAATTTTGTTCAGCTTCCTGGACTACAATCCAGGACCCTATACCTTCACAAGAGAGCATAGCCAGGTGATAAAGAACACTAGAGCCACACCACCATGGCTTCCAATTCTGGTACCACCACTTGGGTTGTGTAACCACTGGCCACAGCATGGCCCCAATGTGTCTCAATAAAAGGAATAACAGTGCCTACCACAAAGAGTTGTTGCAATGGTAAGACAGTGCCAGGCATATGCAAAGTTCTCAATCAATGTTAGCTTTGATTATTATTCATTCTTTGCCACATAGAGCTTTGATCTCTCAAAGACCCATTAATTGCTCAGCCTCTTCTTCAAGAGATTTTTAAAAACCAGTAAATGAAATTCTACATGAAATCATCACTGTAATATTTCTGCTGCCAGGACAAATCATTAGGAAGTGAAAAACCTGGCAGTGATACCACTGGCCTGCTCAGAATGGAGAAGGGACATTAATATAGTAGTTTCCTGTCTAATGGCTAAGGAAGAAGGAGGGGAAGCAAAGACCTGCAAAAGGAGGGGACACTGAAAGAAAGGGGGCCTGTCATTCAGGAGCCCCCAGGAGGTGGAGGGGTCTCTGTACCCAACAGAGAGAGGCACAGAGCCAGCATGAGCTCTGAGAGGATGAAGGTCCCCCCAAGGACCACAGCCCAGTATCCCCTGGGCCATGGCCCTCCTGCCCAGCAGAGCCCCTGCAGTGCAGCCAGTGGCCAGCCAGTCTCTGGCTCTGATGCTCCCTCCTTCAGGACCTGGGGCTTTCTTGGGTTCAAGGAACCTAAACCTGCCTCCATTCTTCACAGAGTGCTGGGCTGAAGAACTTTGCTATCTACTGAGGCCACCCCCAAGAGACAGCTAACCTGGGTTTGTGCCACCTCTGCCTCTTCCCAAACTCCTTCTGGCCATCAGTTTTCTCAACTAAAGAGTAAGGGTTTGGCCAGGATGGTGGTTTGGAGAGCTGCATTGGGGGACCCAAGGGTGGGCAGCTGGCTGGTGGAGGCCAAGCTGGGGTGTGGGCCTCTACCTTACTTCTTTCAGAGCTGGTCTATCATTAGCCAATTTGAGGACCGTGATAACAGACATATGATTTTTGTTTATCAAAAGGATTCTACCACTCCAAACTCAAGAATATATTAAATTCCTGATTAAAGGGTCTCCTGCCACCCCTCTCTCACAAGTGTCCTCTGTCCTGGAAGGCACTGAGGACAGGCAGAGGGAGCTGGTTTGGACCTGACATAGAATCCAGACACCCTACTGATCCTCCTCCCTGAGTGGCCACTGGGCCATTAGTGTCACAGTTTATCCTCCAGCAAGGACTGGCTGGACAAAATGCTTTGGCCCAAGTCCCACCTGCAGGAGCCAAACCCAACAGTCTCCTTGGTCTCCTGGCTTATGCCAGCATATTTCTTGGCAGAGGAGGTGATCAGTGGTCAGAAAGAATACTGTTCTGCCTGAGCTTGGGTGCACCAAAAGGATGTCTCACTGGTTGTCCCCACAGGGTGGCTGAGAGTCAGATTCTGGGCTCAGGCCTGGGGTATCTCAATGGGCAACTTGTTCTGCTGGGGTGGATGGGCAGCAAAGAGTAGTAAAGTTATGGGGCCGGCCTGAGCCCATCTTGGGACCTTCAGGGACTGGTATAAGCAACCAGGCCCCACTCACACTCTGAATCTCCAATTCTAAATCCAATTTTGTTGTTCCTGACCAGAAGGCAGGGATTCCCTAGTGGAGTCACAGGGCTATCTCTCAGATAGTTTCCTAACAGCATGCTTTCTCAGGGGTGAGGAAGACCATCACCATGTTAGACACACCAAAGATAGAAAGAGGGGTGAGATTTGCTTAAAGGAAGAAAAAAGTCCAGGAAGGATGACCAGGAGCCCATAGCCTTTTTATACTTTTGCTGGGATAGTGATCTGAGCACTTTGGTGTAGCAGTCAAGGCCCTCTGAGTTAGAGACCCTAGTGGCTCTCCCATCCCAGCAGCCAGCCTCTGCCTGCCATATTAGTCACCTTCCAGCCCCTCTGGACTCAGCGCTAGAACAATCAGGCCACTCTCCTACCTCTGTGTCTTTGCACACTCCATTCCCCTAAATGGAATGACCATCCCTTTCCCCAACCTTTTCTCATCCTTATTTAGTTTGCAGGCTCCTGCTCACCCTTCAAAACCCATTTTTCCTGCCTCTGTAAGGCCTTCTCTGATCCTTTCCAGAGAAAGGTTCTTGCCCACTCTTCTGTTTCCCCGCAATATTTCATACACACATCACTAGTGGCAATTATTATATTTATTGGAAGAATTTGTCTTTGGCATGAATTACTAGACTCTGAGCTCCTTGATATATACTATAACTTTTTGTATGCACATATATTTGCATATTTGTATGTATTTTTGTCTTGTCTATCTAAAAAGTTGCTCAAGATCATATTAGGAATAATGATAACCAGCATTCATCAGCAGCCCAATGTGTGCCCAGCACCAAATAGGTATTCCCCACAACAAGCCTGCAGTGCAGGGGGTATTATTACTCCATTCTGCAAATGAAGAAAATGAGGCTTAGGATACTTAGGTATCCTGCCCAAGGTCCCACAACCATTAAAACTAAGTTAATTCTTTTAGATTCCAGAACCCAGTGTTTTCACCACTTTCTCCCCACACTGTGATGCTGCTGGAAGGTCTTCCCCCATTTCTCTATCCCTAGTGCCTACCAGTAGAGGCACCATCCCTGCTTGTGAAGTGGCCGTAATAGGTAGGGGGAAAACAGTCTGACCACAATCAGAGACCATAACCCGTGGAATGGGTGTCTCTTGCTACTCAAAATATGATCCTTGGACCAGCAGCATCCACATCACTCTGGAACTTGTACCTAAACACAGGTTCCACTGGAATTCCTGAATCAGAATCTGCATTTGAACAAGATACACAGGGGACTGATGTGCACAGTAAAGTCTGTGCTTTAAGCACCTGTTTCCACTGGGAAGAGACAAGGGAAGTTTCTGGCAAAGTGAGCACACAAAGAAAATGGAACACATTACTTTTTAAAAAGCACTTCCAAAGTTTCTCAACACACAGGTTAAAATAGAAATTTTCTTTTCCCATTGCCACTTTACTAATTTCTTCTACAATAATTTATTAGAATCGTATCCAAAAAATGTTTAACTATATTTTTTTCCTTTCTTTGACATGTTCAGCCTTAGGAATGAAAAGTTTATGCTACAAAAAGCAGTTTGGCCTTATTGACTAATGCTGAACTTAAATATATGCATTCCTAGGTGTACACCCACAGCAGGTGTCACATGTATCCACCAAGAGGCATGCATTGGAATGGCCACAGTAAAGCTAACCTGCCCCAAAGCCCATCTACAGAGGAATGGATAAATAAATTGTGGATTCGTCACACAATGGAATGCAAACATCACAATGAGAACAAGTAAATTGCAGCTACATGAAACAAAATGGATACATCTCACAATCATAATGTTCAGCAAAACAAGCCAGACCCAAAAGACAACATACTGTGTGATACATTTATGTAAGGTTCAAAGAAAGGCAAGCTATCTATGCAAAAGCAGGATACCTCCCTTGGGGAAAGCATTGACTAGGAGAGGGCATGATGAGGGCTTGTTGTCCCCACCTGGGGCTCCTACACTAGAGCTTTCAGCTTGTAAGAATTTATCCAGTTGTACACTTAGGATATGTGCACTTCTGTGAATGTAGGTTAGACTTCAATAAAAAGTTTTAAAAAAAAAGCTAAGTTGCCTAATGGCCTAAATTCTATGAATATGCAATAAACTTGCAGCATAAGAATTTCGTCCTGCAATTTGCCGCTGACTCTGGGTTCAGGAGGTATCAGAGTAACAAAGCACCCCAGGGTGAGCATTTGACAGGAAGCATTAACTGCCCCCCCAGGAGCCTCAAATACCTGATGGGTTTTCTCCTGCTTAAAATTAAAAACCTGCCCACAAAGATGCCAAGCAAGGAAGAATGTATCTACAACCCTCATTTTGCAATGTTATTAGCTGTGGGAGTTGAGAGCATTAGGTAGTGGGACTCAACCACAACTTCTGGCTGGACACTGGGTGACCAGACCTGAAGGACGAGGCCAGCAGCTTCCTTACCTTTACACACACAGAGCCTTACCCACAAAGGCACAAAGAAGTCTGTTGCTTAGTAATGGTTGTCTATGGATCATAGCACTATAGTGCTGGAAAGAGTAATAATAATATCTCATTTTGATTTCACACTGCTGTGTGTATGGCACATATAACTGCTGTATAAACACAATCTCACTGAATATTCACGACCACCCGGTGAGGAAAGGGCCATTATCATTCCCATTTTACAGATGAAGCTTGGAGCTTTTCCAAGGCCACACCATGACCCATGGCAGAGCTGGGATCACACTCAGGTAGGGCGTGATCCACAGCCAGCTTCGTCTAGAGGCATCCCTGCCTTAGAGCCCATGCTGTCTAAGCCCCCAATTTTACAAGTGTGGCTACTGGGTAGGGTTGCCTGATTCAGCAAAATATATATATAGGTCACCCAGATCAAGCTCAATTTCAGATAAATAATGCACAATTTTTTAATATAAGTATGCCCCATGCAATATTGGGATATACTTATAGCAAAATATTTGTTTGATTGTTGAAAGTTTAACTTAAATTGGGTGGCCTGTATTTTATCTGGTGCTCCTACCACTAGGGCCTGAGGAAGTATAGCAATATATGATGTCCCACTAGTGTTTTGTCAGTGGAAGAAGTCTGGAGCCAGAGCCCCAGCCTCCTCATTCAATGCTCATTCCACTGACTTCAGCCCCTCCCTGAACCTTCTCACACCCTGTATTTACAATCAAACCCATCACATTCCCTAGGGACTGCCTCATATTCCTTGTACCCTACTAAGCCAGGCTTACTGCACTTAGGGCCCCAATGTTCACAGCTGGGGTCACTGCAGCCCCAACCTCAGGCTCAGCCTAGCCCTAGGCTGCATAGACATGGGCATCTCCTTGTGGGAAACCCAGGGCCTCCTAAATTCATAGTGTGGGACTCAGCCTTGCTACAGCCTCCTTTTCCACTTGAAATCCAGTTCCAGTAAGTAGGGGTTCCAGGTAGCTCTTGCTGTATAATTAGCCACCTCTAAACTTAGAGGCTTAAAACGTGACAATCATTCATTTTGCTCATGAATCTCACTTTGGGCAGGTCTCTGTACAACATGGCATCATCTGGGACAGTTCACCTGGAAACTGCAGAAGTCACCTCCCACATGGCCAGCTCACATAGCTAGCAAGTTGGAGCCAGTATTTAGTTTGGAGTTTGGCCAAAACTCAGGACCAGAGGTCTTGGTTCCTCTGCACATGAGCCTCTACCCATAACCTGGACTTCCTCACAGCTTGGTAGCTATGTCCCAAGGGTGAATGTTCTAAGAGAGAGCCGGGTAAGAACTGAATAGCTTTTCATGGACCAGGAGTCACATAGTGCCAATTCTCTTTCAGTCAAGGTAGTCACAAAAACCCACCCAGGTTCAAGTGGAGAAGACATAGATTTTATCTCTTGATGTCAAAGTTCTGGAAGAGCATGTGGGACTTGAAATATTGTGGCTATACAGAACTTTTGTTGAGACCACACTAGCACCTTCTAACCAAAGCCAAAGTAAACCTTTGGAGACCCTTAGCACTGAAAATGTTATGGCACGACCTTTTCAGGTATCGCTTTGGAGCCCAAGAAGTTATTTGTTAAAGAAATAAAATTTGGCTCCTGGTCAAAATGGCAGAGTAGATAAATGTTGTGCTCGCCTCCTCTCACAACCACATAAAAATTACAACTAAACTACAAAACAGCCGTAATTGGGAATCGCCTGAAAAGTCTACTTAAACAGAAGTACTACAACTGGGGACACACAACAAAGGCAACTCCAAGACTGGTAGGAGGGGCGAAGGTGCGGAATGGGCTGGTCTCACACCTGCATATGGCAGTTAAGAATCAGGAGGGATATCTTGACTGCGGAGGTCCCCCGAAGAAGCAAGAGGACCCAATCCCACACCAGGCTCCCCAACCCAAGGTTCCAGTGCCAGAAAGAGAAGTCCTCACAACTTCTGGCTGTGAAAACCAGTGGAGATTGTGGCTGAGTGAGATAGAAGGCTGTGGAGTCACGGGTGTTCCTCTTAAAGGCCCAGCACACTGACTTACTCACTGACAGATTCACTTGTTCTGAGCTCCAGCGCTGGAGCAGAAGCTCAAAAGGTGCCAGAGACATACGAGGAGGAACTGAGTTATCTGAATTCAGAGTGAGGGCTGGAGGGACAGCTTCCTCCCAGACAGAAGTGCTGGCAGAGGGCATTGTTCCTTCATTGAGCCCTCCCCCGCCTGATATGCAGACGCAGGTGGCCGCCATGCCATATCTGAGTGTCCATCAACCCAGCTAACCCAGCGGGCCCTGCCTTGCTGATTTCCCGGGATCCAGCCCCACCCAATTTGTAGGCCCACCCAAGCCACTTCTAGAGGTTTTTCCATACAAATGGGCTATCTTGGCTCATGCTTTCCTAAAATCTCTCAAAAAGTTTACAAAACCTAAACAAGAAGTATCTGGCCTCACCGTGCCCTGTACCTCTTGCTAAGCAGCTCCAAGTTTGGCACTAGCAATAGCTGGCCTGAGTTTGTGGCTTGGCCTCTCAGGGCACATCCAAGGCCAACATGGGTGGTGGTCACCTGTGGATTGCTTGGTGGTTTATGCCAGGTGGCCCCACCCAAGGCACAGGCTGCAGTTGAACTTGGCCAGTGGCGGGTCCCTCCCAGAAGACCCCAGTGCTGACATGCCTGGAAGCCAGCCTTGAACATCCAGGGCCACATGTAACAATGACACTCACAAAGGGCATAATGGGCAAGCACCAGAATCCTGCTAAAGTGAATCCTACTCTGTAGGGTCAGTCAGCCAGCACAACAGCTCCTCCACTGTAGTCACCAGCCAGTCCTCACAATCAATCAGCCAAAGGGTCAATCCCTCCTACTAACGTGCAAAACAGCAACCAAGGCTCAACTACAACAGGGAGGCACACACAACCCACACAAGGGGAACACCTGGAGCACCCAGCTCAAGTGACCAGGGAGAATGCACCACTGGTCACCTACTACTTAAGACACCTATTACATAAGGCCACTCTACTAAGAACGGGAGACATAACAGCCCTACCTAATACATAGAAACAAACACAGAGAGGCTGCCAAAATGAGGAGACAAAGAAACATGTACCAAATGAAAGAACGGAACAAGTCTCCAGAAAACAAACTAAACAAAATGGAGACAGGCAATCTACCAGATGCAGAGTTCAAAACACTGGTTATAAGGATGCTCAATGAACTTAGGTGAAGAATAGATTAACTAAGTGAGAACTTCAACGAAGACATAGAAAACATTAAAATGATGATAAAAGCATTTTAAAAAACAGAAATGAAGAATACAATAACTGAATTGAAGACTACTTTAGGAGGAATAAACAGTAGATTAGATGAAGCAGAGGATCAAATCAGAGATTTAGAAGATAAGGTAGCAAAAAAAACACCCAATCAGAACAACAACAAGAAAAATAATCTGAAAAATAATGAGAATAGTTTAAGGGGCCTCTGGGTCAACATTAAGCGTACCAACATTTGCATTAAAGGGATACCAGAAGGAGAAGAGAGAGCAAGGAATTGAAAAATCTATTTCAAGAAATAACAATGGAAAACTTCCCTAATCTGGAGAAGGAAATAGACATACAAGCCCAGGAAGTACAGCGTTCCAAATAAGATGAACCTAAAGAGGCCCACAGCAAGACAAATCATAATTAAAATGCCAAAGTTTAAAGACAAAGAGAGAATCTTAAAAGCAGCAAGCGAAAAGCAGTTAGTTACCTCCAAGGGAGCTCCCATAAGACGGTCAGCTGACTTCTCAACAGAAACTTTGCTGGCCAGAAGGAATTGGCAGGAAATATTCAAAGCAATGGAAAAGGATCTACAACCAAGATGACTCTACACAGCAAAGCTATCATTTAGTATTAAAGGGCAGATAGAGAGCTTCCCAGACAAGAAAAAGCTAAAGGCATTCATCACCACCAAGCCAGTATTACAAGAAATGTTGGAGAGACTTTTTTAAGAGGCCAGCCTATACAGTAGTCTCCCCTTACCCATGGTTTCACTTTCCACCGTTTCTGTTACCTGAGATCAACTGTGGTCCAAATATATTAAATGGAAAATTATAGAAGTAAACGATTTAATAAACAATTTATAAGTTTTAAGTGTGTGTGCCATTCTGAGGTGTGTGATGAAATCTCGTGCCATCCTGCCCAGGGCATGACTCATCACTTTGTCCAGCATCTTTACACTGTATATGCTCTCTGACTGTTAGTCACTTAGTAACCATCTTGGTCATAAGATAGACTGTTGCAGTATTCCAGTGCTGGTGTTCAAGTGACCCTTATTTTACATAAGAAAAAGAAAAAAATTAAAAATATGAATAATAAAATGGCAACAACTATATTTCTATCAACAATTACTTTAACTGTAAATGGATTAATTTATCCAATTAAAAAATAGGGTGGCTAAATGGCTAAGAAAACAAGACCTTTACATATACTGCCTATAAGAGGCTCATTTCAGATTGAAAGACACACAGACTGAAAGTAAGAAGATGGAAAAAAATGTTTCATGAAAATGAAAACAAACACAAACAAAAAAAACTATGGTAGCAATACTTATACCAGACAAAATACACTTCAAAACAAAGGCTATAAAAAGAGACAAAAAAGGACTCAGTAATCCCACTTCCAGTTATTTATCCGAAGAAACCCAAACACTTCTTCAAAGGAACATGTGAATCCATTTGTTCATTGCAGCATTTACAATTGTCAAGGTATGGAGGCAACCTGGATGTCTATCAATAAATGCAAGGATAAAAAAGAGGTGATATATATATATATATATATATATATATATATATATATATACACACAATGAAATATTACTCATCCATAAAAAAGAATGAAGTCTTACCAGCTGCAAAAACATGGATGGACCTAGAAGGTATTGTGCTGAATGTACTAAGGCAGACAGAGAAAGACAAATGCTGTATAATTTCACTTATTAGTGGAATCTAAAAACTAAATAAATGAACAAACAAAACAGAAACAAACTCATAGAAAATATTTTGATGGTTGTCAGATGGGAGGAGGTTGGGTGAGAGGGGCCGGTGTAAAGGGGGAGGGGATTAAGAGGTACAAATTGATAGTTATAAAATAGTTGTGGGGACATAGAGTAGAGCATGGGGAATATGGTCAGTTGTATTATAATATCTATACATGGTATCAGATGGGTACTAGATTTATCAAGGTGTTCACTTTGTAAGTTATATGAATGTCCAATCACTGTGTTGTACACCTGAAACTAATATAATATCATATGCCAACTACAATTTAAATTATTTTAAAAATAAATAAATAAAATTTAACATAAGGTAAAAATATTCAAGGCAGCTACAAAACAATACATTAAATATAATATCATTCATATTAAAACATTCACAAAAAATCTAGATTTCTGTGTACATATATGTTTATGGAAATACATATTTTTAAAGTCTTAAAGAGGAAACATCCAAGAAGATAATATTGGTAGTGTCTGGGAAAGAAACTTGGATTGGGGGCCACAGTGAATAACAAAATGAACTTAGGCTTTATTCAAGTAGCTTGAATAATTTACAGTGGAAAAGTACTCTAGTTAGTTAGGTAATTAAAAATAGAAAAGAAAAAGTAAGAATGGGTGAGAAAGTGGGAAGGAAGAAAGAAATAAAGGTACGAAGATTTCCAGTTGGTGTTAGAATAAAAAGCACAGCTGTCAACATGGTCAATGTGGTAGGCTGCATTATTGTGCCCAACTTTCCCTCTACCTGAGATAGAATCACACTCTCACACCCTTTGCCATCTGACTACATGCCTTCTAGCAAACCAGATACAGTACAGGATGTTTCCTTGTCTGCTGACTTAGGCCATATGGCTGGCTTTGACTAGTGAAGTGTGAACAGGAGTGACAATGTGCCCGTTTCAGACTTTGACCTTAAGGGGTATTATTTCCAATAGTCCTCTTGACTTACCCTCAACCATGAGAAGAGCCTGCCTCACGTAGCTACTTCTCCTTCAATCTTGGTCCCAGAATGAGAAAAATATGGAGCTGTTCTGAGCCCAACCCCAAGTCAGGAGCCCAGTCTTGGCCTGTAAAGTCACAGCTGAGTTCCACTGAACTCCAAGCAATTGAAAGACCTATGAGTGGAAAATAAATGCTTGATGTTGCAAGCTACAGAAATTTGGGGCCTGTTTGATAAGCAGCAGTATTGCAGCAGAAACCTGACTGGTACAGTCTATGAGACCCTGAGTAATCTGGTCATTGACAACCATTTCAGCTTTATGTCCCTTTATCCTGACCTTTTGCATACCAAATTCTATTCCCACTGGCCTTTTTTAATGCCTCAACTGTTTATAGTCTTCTTATAAGATAGTCATTCTACCTGGACTATTTTTTACCTTTAGTCTAGCTAATTCCTACGTATACTGCATAGTGAGAGGATCTCATCTGAGCAAGCAGCACCTCCCAACTAAATTAGCTTCCTTGTCTATTTTTCATATTCCTTAACACAATTTAAACTTTTAAATCTCTGTAATTATTTGATTTCTGCCTCTTCTCCCACTGTCCTGTGAGCTTTATGAAGACAGGGACCATGCTCCTTTTGTTCATCAACATATCCCCACTGATAATGAGCAAGGTGCCTAGATATAGTACTTATTGAACAAATAAACATGGCTGAGCATTTCTAATCATGCTGCAGGAATCAAAAGAGGACCTCCTTCTCAGCAGTGATGGGATACAATGAAAGAAGTAGGATTTAATCTGAACCCTAAGATATGGATAGAATTTAATATGAACAAAGACATAGCCGTGAGTTGTAACGACTCTAGGGAGAAGTGAAGGGTAGAGCAGGAACAGGAGACTTGAGCTAAATCAAGGTGTTAATAGTGAGACAGGGAGAGGTACAATGCTCTGCCCTACCCAGCTGTGGAGCTTCAACTTTATCCAGCAGTAAGTGGGGAGATGTCAGTGGGTTTTGAACAAAGACAAGGAATGGTAGTCATTAGAAGTTTCTTCTGGAAGATGTCTGCAGGCAGGTCAGTAGACTGGTATAAGTTGAGGAGGGCAGGGAGGATGAAAGAAGAATACTGCTAAGCAAAGATTGTCATGGCTGGGTATCAGGACAGACAAGCTCTCCCACTAAAGGAGCTCAAGAAATATTTATTGATGATAATGACTGGATATGTTGGAACAATGTCCAAATTTCTGCCTTGAATGACTGGGGAAAATGGTGAGACTACTAAGAGATATGAAGAAAACAATAGAATGAGCTACTTTGATGAAGAGGAAAGTAAGTATAACATTATATGTGTCAAGTTTAATGTGAGCACAGGCTGTCCAAAAAGCAATTTGAAGATGAGCATCAGAACTGGGGAGAACAGCTATAGAAAATGTCCCAGTTTGGGTTTTCCCAGAATTAGACTCTAAGAAAGATTTGTATATTAGTGATTTATGGGGAAATTATTTCCAGAAATACTGTGAGGGGAGTGGGGAAGTGAGATAGAGAAGAAAAGGAACTGATCAATAAAGGATGAGTTTTCAAGCAAATTAGCACTGCAGGCAATTGGAGTTCAATCCTTCTGGGGACCTCTGAGGGGCACTATCAAACTCATGCCTCATATTTCTCCTACCTGAGGGCAGAGAGCAGGATCCTTACACACTGACTCCCATCAGTCTTGTTTGTAGGCTGTTATAGGGATCCCTTATTCCTTGACATTTCCAGGCACTGTGCACATAGGCAGAGTCCTGGTGGTTGAAGAAGGCCCTAAAGTAAGGAGATGCATATTCTGGCTGTTGGAAGTGGGTAGCCTATGCATGAAATAGAATGGAAATGGTATGTTCTCAGTCCCTGTTATATGCCAGATGCACCCCTAGATACTTACAAATATTATCACTTCCATCTTCACAAGAAACAGAGTTCCAGAGCAGTAACTAACAGCTATAAGTGGTAGGTCACTGAGGCTCATTTGCCAAAGGGACCAGAAGACATAGGACAATGGTGTCTGTGGGATATCGGTGAGACTCAGAAACCTCCAGCCCCAAGAGGCCACTGTAGCAGGAGAAAATGAAGGCAGACAGTGAGAACTCTTGCAAGAGCCATGGCAATGGCAGCTACATTTAACTCCCTGAGTAATAACTTGTCACAAAAGACAAAGTTAGTAAAAAAAAAAAATGTGGAAACCCTACTATTGTTAAGTTGGCAGGACTGAGTGATAGTCATTCTAAGATTCTGAAGGAAATGAAGTGTATAAATGGCACTGATACAGACAGAGATGGGAAACCTATTCAACAGCTTCTGCTCCTGAAGATGAGAAGAACCTCACCAGAGTAAGTTCACTTTTGGGGGGGAGTGGGATCATCTAGGGGCTGTCTCACTGGGTGCCAACCTGAACAGTTTATCTCAATCCTGAGAAAACAAGAGAAGTACTGAAGGACCAGGTATTGCAAATGGAATTCCAGGCTTTCTCAGCCACATCAAGGACAAAAATAAAGGAAATTAATTTATTGATGCCATGTGAAGGCAAAGGATTCATTTTGAAGAATTGTAGCAAATGGCTGAGAAAATATGAACCAAAAAATACTGAAAATCTCAGTTAATATTAAACAAATTATTAATCATTAACAATAGTTGAAAAACAGACCTGCACAGGCAGCACAGGCAGCACAGGCAGATGGAAGGAAATGGAGTTGAGAAAGCTATAGAAAGAAGAGATGCTCAACTGCCTTTAAGTATGTGAGAGGTTATTAGTTATTTTCTTGATTTAGTGATTATTACTGAGGCAGTGTGTGAGGTAAGGCTGAGTGAAGAGGGGAGTGATTATATCAGAATTACCTGGAGAGCTATTTCAAAACACAGGTGACCTATGCTACCTCTAACTTTAGCAAATCTTTTAGGATGTCTATCTCATGCTCACTTTGGTATTTAACATCTGTTGTCCTACCCTCTTGTCAACATATGCTATTTATGCCATTTCATGTTCTGAGAGTACCTCTCCCTTCTACTGGTTTCCATGAAAAACGAAGGGCTGGCAGAAGGTTTTTCCTTCCCCATGGTAACTCTGACCACCATCCAGATGAGATTGTTGAGCCCCAAGAAAAAGATCAAGACCTCCTCCTGCATCAATGTCCCTCCTAACCCCCACCCCCAGCACATAGTCAGACACGTGGTTGTTGAATGTATGACACAGACATATCCCCAACCTAACCAGGGTAACCACTTCCAAGCATTTCCTCAAAAGCAGGTAGATTACTGAAATCATCATGGCCTCTCCCTAGGCGGAAATAGTAAAAAGAAATACCCACCCACAGGTAGTGTGATATTGGGCCAATAATCTCTTGAGGAAAATGTTAGTCCTCTCAGCCACAAGAAGCAGCAGCAGCAGCAAGCTGGGGCCAGTCTATGCTGTCGTGGGTCTCCCATGGGTGCTATAGATATCCTAGCTCCTGTGGCTTTCACGGCTGTCGCGGATGTCATGGCAATTTCAGCTCTCTCAGGAAGGGCTGCTTAAGAAGATCCCAACCAGACTGTCCTTGTCCTAGGCCCTGGGTGATTTATAGCCACATCCACACACACACAGTCACTCATTCTGTCCACAGACTGAATCTGGGCTGAGGCCATAAAATAAGTAACAGCTATTGGCAAATTCATTAATTAAGATTCTGTTTGTACTTTTATTGTGAAGGAAAATCATTTGTCAGCTTAAAGTCAGACTCGGTGCCTGATGAGAACTGTTATTCTAAGAAGGTATCGACTAACCACTCTCTGTGGCATTCCCTCTCTTTTTCCATCTCTGCCACTCTTCCCCACCCCCACCTCTGTCAGAGAAAGCCTCCTACTGTCCCTTCATTTGAATCAGGGCCTGTGTGGTAGATCTTATGAGTTGCCTTTGCAGTAGGCCTAACATCTTCTTCCCTGCCAACATAACCCCAATTTTGTTCAGGGAAAGGGCAGTTGATATGTGTTTAAATGTGACTAGCCTCTCCCAACTCTAAAGAGTGAAGCTTGATAAGTCAAAGCCATTTATGGCAACTCTATTTCCTGTTCCAGTGACACAATTCTGACCAATGAGGTGAGAGGAAGTGTGCTAGGGCTCTTCTAAAAGGATTCAAGGAAGGCAGATTCTCTCTTCAAGCCTTTGGACTGACCCCTGGAGCCAGTCCAAATCTCTTGTGAACACAAGGAGGCAAGATAGAAGACCACCAACATGCTGAGGGTGGCAGAGCAAAATAATGGGTCTTCGATAACATCAATGAGCACCAAATTAACCAACCCAGGAATTGTCATGCCTCTAGGCTTCTGGGTTATAGATGACAACTTCCCAATTGTCTACATCATCTGGAGTAGGCTTTTTGTTATTAGAACTGAAAGCATTGGATATAGCTGCAAGCATCCTGATACATTATAACTAACTAAAACTAAAACTACCTCCAAATAGATGCATGTTCCAATAGATGGCCCTTGCTCTAGATATTACATGTGGTTGTCCAATTTTAGACTCTTGCTAGATTCCAGTCGTCCTGTCGTTTTAGTAAAGAACTAAAGATCTATCAGTTAACCACTTTGCCATCAGCCTTCTTGCTCTCACTGGTGAAAACCACCCTCCATACCCCCGCCAAAATCAGGAAGGTTTAGGTCAGAGTGGACAAAGATAATACATATGCACAATTATTCCATATGTGGATGTCTTCATTATAGGTTGAATAGTGTCCCTACCCCCAAAAATTATATGTTGTAGTCTTAATCCCAGTACCCTCGAAATGCAATTGCATTGGGAAATAATGGTATTGTAAATGTAAGATTAATTAAAAAGTCAGACTGGAGTAAGGTAGACCCTAATCCAATATGACAAGTGTCCCTATAAAGGGGGGAATTTGAACACAGACATGCACAGAGGGAGCATAAGCCAGCTGACACCTTGATCTAGGACTTCTAGCCCTAGAAATGTGAGACAATACATTTCTGTTGTTTAGAGCCACTCAGTTTGTGGTATTAGGTTACAGCAGCCCCCAGGAAATTAATCCAGTCCCTTAGGTAAATATTAGAGTCAGTATAGTATGCAGAGGCACAGTTCACCTATTGAAGATCATAAGGCCAAGGCCATACCTTTCGGGCAGAGCACAGGTCTTCTCTAAATTGTAAAGTTTTTCCTAGTGTCTCTAGACACCAAGCTAGCTAGGCAAGCCAGCCAGGCAGTTTTCCAGGCCACCAGTCTGTTAGAGGGTCCAAAATACCACTGGATAAATAGAAATACCCATGCAAGTCGACACAAGTTTCCACAAGCTCCTACCAAAGTAAATAGCAGCCTTATATGGAAATTTAAAGAACACCCTGGCTGGCACTGACCCCTCTTTGGGCATTTTTGCAATACACACATATAGTTGCAATCAGCTGAAATTCTGAAACCAAATAAAGCATGGTGTAATTTTTCTACTTACCAAAAACAATGATCCATTTTATTATATAATTTGTAAACTCTTCAACAGTCTTCCCCACCAAAGTGTCTGACTTGAGAAATTGCCAAAGAAAACTGATGTGAGTTGAAAAAAAAAAACTACGAAAAATATAAGGTAGTTTGCCACGTTCTAGACCATTAATTTTTCTACAGCTGGGGGGTGGAGGTGGGGAATTAGTGAGTAAATCTGTGCATAAAATGTTTTAATTAATGAGTTTGGCAGAGTCTGCTTCTTAATCCACAGTATCTTTTCTCCCTGTTTTCATGCTAAGAGAATCAACAATTGCAGCTGGGAACATGGCCACCCCAAATAAAGACTATTTCCCAGACTCTCACAGCTAGGAGTGACCATGTGGATAAGCTCTGGCCAATAAATATAATCAGAAATACCACGTGACAGTTCTGGGAACCTCTGCTGCTGTTTCTTGATCCTTTCCTCCATTTTGCTAGTAAGAAGGCAGCTTCAGCAGTCATCTTGGACCATGAGGTGACCTGGGGATAGGAAGTCATGCATGACAGAACAGTGGGATAGAAGGAGCGTGGATTCCTAAGGACTTCATAGAGCAGAACTTCTATGTCAGGTGTAGACTGTTGATGAGAGGGAAATACACCTCTGCTTTGTTTTACATTTCTGTGACTTACAGCCAAATGCTGTTCTGATAGGAAATCTATTATTTTCCCTATGGGAAGAAGGGTCTTCAAATTATTCTCCCATGCAGAGTGCTTTAAGTCTTGGTCTGGCCTTGATCAGAGAAAGCATGGCTCCCTCTTGGTCTGGCTTCCACGAAAGGCGCTACTGGGTGACAGGTGTTATAACAGTGATCCTGTGAAGAGAGAGACATTGAGAAGGGCATTGAGAAGGGGAAGCTCCCAAGACCTGTGTGAATGGGAAAGAAGCCGTAAGCCACTGTGGTGATTTTCAAGCATAGCTGTAAATTCTTTGACCTTCTTCCTATCAAGAGGTGGAATCTAACCCCTTCCCCTTGAATGTGGGCCAGCCTTAGTGATGAACTTCTAACAAATAGAATCTGGTGGAAGTGACATTGGGTGACTTCCAAGTCTGGGTCATAAAAGGTGCAACAGCTTCCACCTGGTTCTCTCTCTTGAGGTACTCATCCTTGGAACCCAGCTGCTATGTTGTGAGGAAGCCAAGAACCACTTGGAGAGGCCACGATTAAGCATCCTGATGTCTCAGCCTGCAGCCAGCATTAACACCAAACATACATGTGAGCAAGCCTTCAGATAATCCAACCCTCAGCTTCGAGCTATCTCGCTGATACTAAGTGGAGAAGAGACAAAGCGTTCCTGCTGAGCCCTGCCAAACCGTGTATGGTGAGCAAAATTAATGTTTCATATTTAAGCTACTAAGTTTTGGATGCTTGTTATATAGCAAAGATAATTACAATGGCCACCCGCTCTGCCCCCACAAGCCTGTTATGTCATTGTGTGTGAGTCTTCTACTACCACAGAGGCTTCTGGGAAAATTCCAACCTCATTTCAGTGGGCTCCTAAAAGTAAAGCAGGGGTCTTGAGGCCATACCTAGGCTGGAGGGCCAAAGAGAGCATAGGTTGGTGGTGTCAAGTGTCTAAAGTGAGGGAGGTCAGTGCAGAGAGAGCCAGCAGTGGCTCCCAGCCTGGAAGTTCTAATCAGTGCATGTGTGCGTGTTCATATGCCACATACTCATGCACTCAATACACACATAAACATGAGAAAAGATGAACCTCAGCCAGAACCTAACCTAGAGGCTACATGCAGCACTACTCATTCCCCATCTTGCCACCTGAAGCTTCTCCTTCTAGGGCCACTGGAGAAAACCTAGGTTTCATTTCCACTGAAGGGCCACCAGTAGCATTACCTAAATGGAGGATCCTGACATTTCTGCGAAGATTTTCAAAATGAATTCCTAGGTTCCCAGCAGCATTAAGAGAGGAATGAGACCTCCCAATACTTCTCAATAGTGGATCTCCACAGCTCCTGCTAAGAGTCAAAGGCTCCTCCATGCTATGAGCTAAATTGCACCATCCCCCAAATTCACATTATTGGAAGCCCTAACCCCATATTACTGTAATTAAGGTTAAATGAGGTCATGAAGAGTGGGCCTTAATCCAATAGAATTAGCGTCCTTATAAGAAGAGGCACCAGAGAGCTTATATCTTTCTGAATGCAAACAAAGGAAAGGCCATTGTGAGTTACACTGGGAGGAGACAGCCATCTACAACCTAAGTGATTGAAGGCCTCAAGAGAAACCGACCCTACTGACACCTGTATCTGGGGCTTCTAGCCTCGAGAACCATGAGAAAATAAATGTCTGCTATTTAAGCTACCCAGTCTGTGGTGTTTTATGGCAGCTGAAGCAGATAAATATGCTCCCTGAGAGAAACAAAGAGGGGGGAGTATGAAAGAGACAACACCTTGGGTCATAATGGGTTTCCTCTTGGTGACTCAGGGGAGAATTTTGTCCTGGGTCATCCTTGGTAGCACAGTCACATACAGGGATCTCCTGCAGGCAACATGACTCTGGGGATGTTTGATGTGAAAGCCCCATCCTTACATCTCTCCTCGCAAATCACTCCTAGTGTTAAGCATTGCCCTCTCTCCACAATTTTTTGGTCAAAAACAAACTCATGTTTACCAGCCATGCAGCAGGAGCTAGGGGCAGCTGAAAGAATCCTCTGGCCAGGGCACAGAGGAGATGATATTTGAAGACAACTGCCTGATTTCCCTGTATGTTTGCCAGATCCAGTAAACTGGCACCCTCTCTTCAACTCAGAACAAGCCCGCCTGCCTCTGTTCCAGCTGCTGGCTGGCCTGGCAATTCCTGCTGCTCTCAAGCTGCCAACATCTGTAGGCCTTCCCTCTGGGCTGCCTTCATGCTTTGAATGTAAGTGTACTTATATCAGATTCCCCATCTCTGACCTTCCACCCCCAACACTATAAGTGAAAAGAAGGAAAGAAGTAAGGGAGGGAGGGAGAGAAAGAAGATGGAAGGAAGGAAGGAAGGAAGGAAGGGAGGGAGGGAGGGAGGGAGCGAGGGAGGGAGGGAGGGAGGGAGGGAGGGAGGGAGGGAGGAAGGAAGGAAGGAAGGAAGGAAGAAAAGAAAGAAGGGGGAGGGAGGGAGGGAAGAAAGGAGGGAGGAAGGGGACAAGGGAGGAAGGGAGGGAAGGAAGGAGGAAAGGAGGGCTTTCCTGTACTGCAGGGCTCAAAGATTTCTCTACCTGTCTACCCTCCTTCCTCATGCCTTCTTGTTATTTCCTCTAGCTCCACATTAAGGGCACCATGCAAGAGCGCTAAGCTATCCTGCTACATCTGCCCTACTTGCACAAGCTCAGCAGAGCTGCACTATGGCCAACATAAACAACTTGGCAGAACTTCAAGACTTCCGTGTTAGAACCCCAGCTTGCAACACATTACTGAGTGGTCATTCATTGTACATTCATTAGGAAATTCTTCATCAATATTCAGTTCAGAGCTGTGGACCAGGCCCTATGCTAGGTGCATTGGCATGGACCTGAGCAAAGTTACATTGGTTCCTGTTTTCTGCTTCTGAGCACAATACACAACAAACAAACAAATGAGCAAATCGTAGAAGGTAGTAAGTCCTATACTGAGAACCAAAACAGTGTGCTGTGGTGGAGCAACTGGGGAGCTCTTTCAGGTGGATGGGGAAGGGAGGACTCCCTCAGGGGAACTATAAGCTGAGATGTGAAAAAACGGAAAGAAGCAGGCATGTAGCAACTGGAAAGAAGAGTGTTCCAATCAGAAGGAATAGCTAGTACAAAGGTCCTTAGACGGGAATGAACTTGGTATGTTCTAGGAATAGCAGGAAAGTCAGTGTGCCTGGAGTTCCCAGAAAAGCGATAGCAGATGACAGCAGAGAGGTCACATAGCACTGGGACATTAAGATAAATTGAGATTTCAACTGGAATTAAGGAAGGAAGGTGGCCTAATCAGATTTCTAGTTTTTAAAAGAGTGTTCTGCTCATAACTACTAATTACAAAGGGAAAAATAGTAGCACAGTAGAGAAACTTGGTAGACACCACCTTAACTAAGTGATCAAAGTGAACATCGCTAGTAATAGATCAAATTGACATCACATGCTTCCTGATATGATGCACTAAGAAAGACACAGATCACCTCAGTGGGGTTCCTGCCAAACATGCAGAACCTGAATCTAGTCACCGGAAACATCAGAGAAAGCCATACTAAGGTACAGTCTACAAAACAACCAGCCTGTACTCTCTAGAAGTATTCATGTCATAAAAGACAAAGATAGACCAAGGGACCATGCCACGTTAAAAGACATTAAGAAGACACAGTAATTGAATACAGTGGGCAGTTCTAGATTGGATCCTGGGTCAAGAAAATATTTTCTTCTTTTTTTATACACTAATGAGATTTGAATAAGATCTATCCATCAGGTAATAGTATAGTACCAATGTTAATTTCCTGATTTTGATAAACTGTACTGTGATTATTTTAAGAGAAAGTCTTTGTTTTGTTTTGACTTTTTAAGGGAATACACCCTGAAATATTTAGGGGCAAAGGAGCATCATGTCTGTAACTTGATCTCAACAGAGTGGGGAGGGGTGGGTAAAAGTGTGTGTGTGTGTGTGTGTGTGTGTGTGTGTGTGTGTGTGTGTAAGAGAGAGAGAGAGAGAGAGAGAGAGGGAGAGAGAGAGAGAGAGAGAGAGAGTGATACAGAGAGAGAGAGAGAGAGAGAGAGAGAGAGAGAGAGAGAGAGAGAGAGAATGCATACCCCCAGATTGATAAAATGTTAACATTCAGGGAATCTGGGTAAGCAGGATACAGCTACTCTTGGTACTATTTTTGTAACTTTTCAAGTCTGAAGTTATTTCAAAATCAAAGTTTATAAAAGTGAAAAAGTTCACTCTGGCTGCCAGATGGAGTATAAACATTAGGGAAATAGGCAGCAGGAGGGAAACAGGATGAAGGCCCCTGCCCATGGTCTAGGATGCCCTGCTTAGAGGGGACAATGGCCAAGGCTTTCAGATCTGATTCAGAGATCATAACCTTGGGAAAGTCACTTTTCCCCACAGTTCCACTAACAGGGGGCTCAGCCAGTGTCCACCAAATGGCTCCTGCCACTTTCCTTCGCATCCACATTTTAAAGCAATCAAATGTGAAAGCCCAGGGAGGCCAGAACATCATGGATGGCACTCAACTCTGAGAATCCTGTCATGGAATGGAGAAACTGACTGCAGCCCCTGCTGCCTGGTCACCTCTGTCTCCAAATGTTATTGACTGCCTTTGGCCCCCTTAGCCGGTCTCAGGCCCCCCAAGAAATAAGACTCTCTGTGCCCTAGCAGGCATTTTCCAAGATCCTTTTGACTTGAACCAGGGCTCAATTCTGAAAAAAATAAAAGAATAGCCATCTTCAGGATCCTGTGCCTCCCTGCCTGGTGCAGGTGACATGTGACCTGGCGCAGCCAGCAAGGCTGTCTAAACAAGCAGGGGTTTAGCTGCACACCATGTGCCACACTCATTAAACAAGGGCCAGCCGCGGGGCTAATCTGCCAGCAGCCTCCAGATGCCCAATTCCCTCAGGTGAATGGTGTGCCTGGGTCCTGAGCATGTCTCAGGATGCTGGGTGGTCTGATGATTCTGGACAAATGTGCTGACGGCTGCTAAGGACAGAAAAACCTGCTTCTCACGCCCTCCTTTATCATGCACAGAAGCAAACAATGCTGAGGGGACAGAAGAGGGAAGGCATACACACCGCACATTTGCTGGACCTCCCTTCCCTGTTTAGCAGTTCATAATTTGACGCCCACAGCCCACTTTGCTGGATTACAAGCATTCATGGCTTGCAGGAAAAGGAGACTCAAGTGTGGACGTGGTGATAGATTGCTATCAGCAGGGCCTAGGAAAGCCTGTTCCTTTATTCTTTCAAGGTCTTTCATGGAGCCGGCCAAGGAGTGGTGACTCAGACACTCCAGAATCAGGAGCAGCCAGAGCCTTGGGTCTGGGTGCTGATGTCGGCCTCTGTCAGGCCCAGCCCCTGGCTCCTGGCCAGCTGGGAGGCTGGGAACTGAAGGTTTGCAGGCTCATAAAAAGAAAGCGCTTGTTCCTCTGCCAGACAAGAACGCGCCAGGTTCGGTGAGGAGAGAAGGGCGCTGCTGGTTCCCAGACATTCACGCCCAAAACAGTGTCATCCTGCAGATCTGGAGGCTGGCAAAGATCTGCTGCTTCTTCAGGACAGGAGACAGCCATGTCAGGAAAGGACCGTGCTACTGTCCCACTTGCAGGTGACCCAGTTGCAGGTGAGGAAACTTGGGCATTGGGAGAAGGAATGACAGCCAAAGCCCCCCACTGATACCTGTCTCCCTCTTCCCTTTGGTAGCAAGGCCTCTAGGAACCTTGGGGGACATAAAGCAATGATGACCCACACTTCTAAGGTAGCCTGGCTCCTCAGGCTTGAGTTCCAATGCCATGCTGGAGCAAACCTATGATGTTTCCCTCTTTTTCAGAATCTCTCTTCTTGACTAGAAATGGCATGGCAACAAGCAAGGTTTCTCAAACTATCTAAGGATGTAGGAGCAACCTTGTTTGTGTTTGTTTGTTTGTTTATTAATTAACTTCAATCCATCATAGCCAGAAACTTTTGTCAAGTACAATAAAAAGATTTGGTAGGAAAATGAAATGAAAAAGAAACACAAGCTGCAAGACACAAACCCAAACTTTTATGTTAGAGTTAATAGATAAAAACATGCTCTGTCCAGTTGCTATCAGTCCTTAGCTCACTAAGGTCAGGTGCCAATTTGTAAACTGGCACACTGAGTGGCAAAATGTCAAGGTCAAGACATGGGAGTTCTAAGGCCACCTCTGTCACTAACTGGCTGTGTGTGGCTTCCTCCTGGGCTACTACTTTCATTTACACATAGCAGAGTCACGAATCATCTCAAATGGCAGACAAGCAAAGAAAGATGCCAGTTTTTTTCTTTGTCTGTAGCTGTTCCCTTCTTTCTCGACATAGCCAGACAGGGTGGGGTAATGAGGCTTTTGTTTTAAGTAGTACATTGAGTGTAATACTATTGTGTAAATGGCCCTTTAGACAAATGCCCAGGTTCTCTTATATTTCTACCCTCAGCCTCTCTTCACCAGGATGCTGTTTGGGTGTATGGGAGAGGAGAATAGAACTTATGTCAGTGCTTCTCACACTTTACTGTGCATACAGATCTCCTGGGGAGATTGTTAAAGTGCAGATGCTGACTCAGCAGATCTGGGGTGGAGCCCAAGACTAGGTGTTCCTACCAAGCTCCCAGGTAATGCTGAGGCTGCTGATCCTGATGCCACATTTTGAATAGCTTATGAAAGATGAGGGACTTATGAAGCCTCGTGCAAGAAGAATCAGGTCCTAGGACACCCCCCTGGAAACTTCCAGCTCTCTGCAGTAGAGCGGCTAGTCTTGGCTGCCCTTGGAATGGTGGTTGCTGAGATGCAGAGAACCCTTCCTCTCTAATTGAGATGCAGAGAACTCCTGGCTTAACTCTCAGGGGACAGTCATAATCCCATCATCCTGGCCAGCTCCATCTCCCCTGAGTTGTCATTTGCCCTGTGGAAACCTGAAGACTCTGTGATATTCCCTATCTTGACCCTGGCCTAGAACCACTGGCACAGAACACATCTACCTTCCACTGAGAGGAGCCAAAGGCAGTTCTGCTCACCATATGGTGCCACCCTCTGAGTTTTCTTTAATACGGAGTCCACCAGACGAGTGTGGAGTATATTCTCCAAACTGCCTCCCAGAGTTCTTAGTATAACCATGGGCAGACATGTCACTGCCCAAGACATGCCCTAACTTATCAAATATCCCTCCCTCTGGCCAAATTCCAGAATGAGAAATAGAACTCCTTCAGATTACTCCCCCAACTCCAGCCCCATCTTCCCACCATTTTCCAAAGAAGGAACAATAGTCTTTCCACATTCCCCCTCCTGTCTGATTGGGACTTCCCTCTCAACATAAAGTAGGAACTAAAGGAATATAGGAAATCCTTTTCTCTCCAGATAATGCCCAACTTTCACCTGATTTCCACCATGATTTCCTCCCTGTGGGTTGAAACACAGTCTAATTTGACCACAGCTGAGCAATGGCTTCTTTGGTGAACAGTAGCTGCTTTTCTCTGGTGCTCTGGAAACCCTGAGATCTACTGGAAATTCACATGCAAATACTCCCCAAATGATCCCTGCTCCCTGGAAAATGAAGGCCTCCCTCTCTAGCTAGCCGCAAGAATCTGCAAAATGGCCATTCTCCTGGCAACTTGGAAATGGAGCATGCTTCCTGAGGAAACTAGTGACAGGGACCTCACATGATGCCACAACCCCACACACAATTAGTGAGCACCTACTAGATTCCAGGCACCTGTGTAAGACTGGGGCGCTAGGCAGTCAAGGTCCCAAAGCACTCTACAAAGGTTATGGCATCATCATCTCCTGTGGTGGGCACTGTGACACACCTTCTAGGTCCCCCTTCAAGGATCTCCCTCACACCACCCAGCTCTCAGCTTCAAGCCTTTCAAGGTCTACCTTACCTGCTGAGAGCTCCCTGGCCAGGCTGAACCTTCCTGGGGCAGCCTACACCCACTAACTGATAGCTTCAGAGTTGTGACCTGGAGACCATTCTGATGGGCCACTGAGCTCCAGAGCTCCCTATGGGTTTGGCCAAGGCTGGATCCCATCTCGGCCCCTCCTTCTGCCCATTCCTGCTTCCTTCTTCTCCCTTCCTCAGGTGTAGATCCCAAGGACCCTCCTTCATAAACATCCCACATGCTAAACTTCAACTTAGAGTCTGTTTCTCAGAAAGCCTCACCCTTGTCACCCCCAGTGCCTGGGAGATGGGGAGCTGAGAAGATGGGAAAGTGACCAATAGCTCTCCTTGGGCCCATTCTGAGAAAGAGTGGGGCTGGAGCTGAGGCACACTCTACCCTTTCCACCACAGCTACCAGTAGAATTTGAAGCTGCCCCCTCCAGGAACGCTGGCCTCTGCTACCTCTACTTTCCTCAGGGGAAAGCTGTGGGAGAAGCATCTGCCAGGCCAGAACCTGGGAGAACTGAAATGGAGAAACTACAGGAGAGGCAAGAATCAGGGTGGGAGATAGACCTGTAGGCTGGAGTGAGAAGAAGAGATTCAGTGGGGAGAGGTGGCATAGTGCAGGAAGGAGCACTGACCTGGCCATTGAGAGACTTGAGTTTCTTCCCATCCAGAATGGGATGGATGACACTGAACAGATCTGTCCTCTCTCTCAGCCTGACACCTCATCTATCAGATTGGGGATGTGCGTCTGTAGATCAGGTCGCTTCTAAGACCTTCCAGCTTCTCACTAGGCTGTGTTTGTGGCCCTCAGCTTCACCAATGTGACCCAGACAGCCGAGAAAGTAGAGCAGAATTCACCAGAGGAGATTGCCCTCTCCTTTTTAGATAGGTCAAAGGGAGTCTGGTTGTTATGGGCTGAATTGTGTCCCCAAAAAATCATACATTGAAGCCTTACCACTGCCTGTGTCCCCACCCAAGGACTTCAGAATGTGACTATATTTGAGACATGGCCTTTACAGAGATGGTTCAGGTAAATTGAGGTCATTGGGATGGGCCCTAATCCAATCTGACTGGTATCCTTACAAGAAGAAGAGATTAAGACAGAGACATGCACAGAGGGGAGAGGATGTGAGGATATAGAAAGGTGACAGCTATTTACAAGCCAAGGAGAGAGGCCTCAGAAGAAGCCAATCCTACTGACCCCTTGATTTTGAACTTCCCACCTCCAGAACTGTCAGGCAGTACATTCGGTTGTTTAAGCTAGTCTGTGGTCCTTGTTATGACAGCCAGAGGAGACTAATACACTGGTCAGTTAAATGTACAAACAGTCCCAAATCTAATGCTGGAAAGCTTTGTCTATATTGGGAGGCCCAGGCACCGCCAAGGGGGTCCTGGCTGAATATTCATTGCTGGTATGCTGGGCTCTGTGCCGGACAAGGCTACAATTTACCACAAGCCAGGCTCTGAGAAGGCTGCAAGGGCAGGGAAGCTGTGTGCTGATTGCAGAGCTGAGAGCTATGGGCTGGAACCTTGACATTGTATTTAACAACCCCAGACTATGTATACCCAGGCCTAGATGTCCCGCACCAAGAAAGGGAGAAGAGGGAATGTTCCGACAGGCCACTGCCACTGTCTGGTTCTGTTTCCTCACCTCTGAGGAGTCTTTCTCAGTTCTAGTACGCATGTATGTGCTTCATCACTCACTGTGGAATATAATAAGAGACATAATAAGCTGTTCTCACAGCCCACAGACATAAGGAGTATCCACAACCCTACCATGGCCTGCTTTGCCCACTCAAGGCACCCCAGGGTGTCTCAGGAAGAAGGCTCAGGACCACTCCCAATGCTCCAAGAGCTGATTCTGCTTAACACAACTTTCTCTAAATATTTTCCATCCAGATTTGGCTGGAGACCCTCACAGTAGGTCAGGGGACTTGAAAAGCAAGCTGGGCCTGCCAGAAGCCACGTTAGGGCTACCTTTGTGAGGAAAACCTAGAGAGCAGGGCTGATCCACTCATAGGCAGCAAAGGGACAAGCCTACCCTCTCCTTCCTGGGTTCAAGCCAGGGTACTCACTGTGGCTTGGGAGTGCTGGGCCCAAGCAGACCCCAGAAAACAGACCTCAGCCCTCCAGTCAGCTGCCCTGTGTTTGTTTTCACAGCTGCTCCTCCTGCTCGACTGTTCCAATGAGCAACGGAATCTGTTTGTCTGAGTAAAAGAATGTGGCAGAGAAGCAGGAGGCTGCGGTCCCAGGCAGCCCAGGCAGCCTCACAGCAACAGAGAGCGCTAAAACCTGCCAGACACTCAGGAGAGTCACCCAAAGACCTAGAGGCCAAGGTCACAGACCCAGAGATACCCTCCACTCTCACCCTCCAGATGGCCCTGCTCTTCCATGTGCCAGGATGTTGCCCAGAGTCCTCACAGCCAGTGCCAGACTGGCAACCTAAGTGCACAGAACAGGAACCCACCCTCTTAAGGTATTTTATTTGCTTCTTTCTCATTTACAGACAAGCCATACACACACACACACACACACACACACACACACACACACACACACACACACTGACAAAGAGGTCAATCAGCTGTATATAGGAGGAACAAGCTCACAGGTCTGAAAATGAGCAAGCCCACAGCCAGGCCTGCAGTGGGCCTGGAGATGAAGAAAGACAGGTGGCAAAGAGGTGCTCCAGCCCCAAGGCTAGCTTGTGCAACCCAGCCAAGGGAGGCCATCTGCCACACTGGAGGTCCAGCCACAGCCCCTAGACCTGTCATCTTTGTTCTGGAGCATTCTGGACAGCCCAGCAGGAGCCCAGGCAGGACCAACCCAAAGTCACCTTCATTTGGATGGTTTTGGCCACAAGGACACTTGAGATCCCAAAATAGGGGCTCTGTTACTCCAGACACTGATGATACTCAGCCACCCATACCCCCTCACCAACCCTGTGGACTGACCAGAAGTTGCCCTGAGGGCCGGGACAGGGGTGGAAGGAAGACAGCTTCCAACTAAATTTTCTAGATGACAGCAGACTCCTGCCACTATGTGATCAGACTTGAGTTGGAAATTTTCCCACTACTATTGCAATCTGGCTTGCATTGAATCATTTGGAGATGTAAGAATAGAATAGAAAATAACTATTCCTCCTCTTAAATCTTGCCTGTTCAGATTAATAATCTAGATGTAATTGAGCTCCTCCCCTGGATCAACCTGTTCACCTCTGAAAGCCTCTAAGAGGTTGAAGGACTTTCCCAAGGTCATACAGCAAGAGTGACCAAGGGAAGAAGGTGTCTATGTCTGGGTTTTCCCAGAAGTTGCACCAGAGACAAGGACTTGGGGCCAAGTGATTGATTTGGGAGTAAGGAAGTGAGGCAGAGAAGGGAGGCATCCAGTAAGGAGGGTGTTATTGAGCCAGACACCAGAGCGAGACACCAGAGGTCAATGCCACTGGGCTTCTCTGAGACACCTGTAAAAGACACCTCAGCGTTATCCCACCTGGGAAGTGGGGAAGCTGTGGTCTTTTTCCACTACCAGTGATTCATTATTCATTGGGAGATGCTCCCAGGGGCATTGCCTCAAAACCCCCAGATGGGGGTGTCATGCCCTCAGAGAATGTTCTGGACTGGTGAGTGCCAAGAGAATTTGGAGACCTGGGACATCTGCTGCAGAAGTGATCACAGTTTTATGTGAACCCAGAGTCTTACTGACTTCTCTGCACTAGCTGCCCCTTACCTGGAACCTAAGACTGGAATCTTCAAGGCTCTCCAGCTAGTCTGTGCTGAAGTCAGCCTGTCAGGAGTTGGGGGTGGGTGAGAGAACTTTGGGGTAGAAATAGCCACCTCCAATGCATGTGTGCGCACACACATGTGCACACACATGTCACTTGAATGGGGTTGGGCTTTTGTGCTGGCTTCAAAATGGGAAGCCTTTGAGAATCTTTAATACTACACAGAGTAAGTAGGTGGGAACCCTCTCAGAAGGGCCCCATACCCAAATTTACCACCGTGTGACCTTGGGCAGGGGACAGATTGCTGGATACCTCAGGGCATGCATAATGAGGATATTAATACATTTCTTAATGCCCAAAGGCTTGGTCTAAAAACTAGAAGTAATAGGGTGGCCTTCCTGCCACAGTACCTGGTTCACAGCAGGGATAGTTGAGCATATTTTTTTGAGGTAAAATTCACCTAACATCATTTGAAGCATGTTAAAGTGTACAATTCAGTGACATTAAGTATATTTACAACATTGTACAACCATCATCGCTATCTAATTCTAGAATATTTTATCACCCAAAAAGAAATCCTATACCCATTAAGCAGCCACTTCCTATTTTCTCACCTCCCAAGGTTCTGGCAACCATTAATCTACTCTCTGTCTCTATAGATGTGCCTATTCTGGACATTTCATATAAATGCGATAGCACAACATGTGGGCTTTTGTATCCAGCTCCTTTCATTCAGTATAATGTTTTCAAAGTTCTTCCATGCCATACCATGTGTTAGCACTTCATTCTTTTTTATGACGGAATACTATTCCACTATGTAGATAAACTGCATTCTGTTTATCCATTCATCAGTTGATGGACATTCGGATTGTTTCCATTTTTTGGCTATTATGAATAGTACTGCTGTGAACATTTGTTGAGGGTGGGGGTGAGGACAAGTTTTTGTGTGGGTGTCTGTTTTCAATTCCTTTGGATATATACCTAAGAATAGAATTGCTAGTCATACGGGAACTCTATGTTTAACTTTGTGAGGAACTGCCCGGCTCTTTTCCTCCGCTGCTATATAGTTTACATTCCCACAAACAATGTAGGAGGGTTTCAATTTCTCCATATCCTCACCAACACTTGGTATTTTCCTTTTTTTAAAAAAAAATTATAGCCATCCTATGGTATAAAGTGGTATCACATTGTGGTCTTGGTTTGTATTTCCCTAATGACTAATGATGTTGAGCATCTTTTCATGTGCTTATTGGCCCATATATATTTTTTAAGATGTCAATTATAGCCAGCCATTATTACCCTGGGATTAAACCAATACACAAGAGTGGACTGAAGTCAGTAGAAAGGGGAATTACAGAATGCCCTGGGCCTTCATCCCCTTGGTCCAGACATCAGAACTACCAGACAGCTTCAAGGACCTGGAGTGTAGGGACAGCACAGTGGACAGGAGCAGTCGCTACTGTTGGTAACCCACAGACAAAAGAGCAGGAGCACATCATATCAGCTAATTTATCTATCTTTCTTTGTCTTGTGGATAAATTCCCAGGATTAAGATCCCAGGACAAAGAGGGCAGAAGTTATTATTGCTGCACCTTTATAAACCACCACAAGCTACATGTGTGTGTGTTTTTCCCATTCTTGCCTCTCAAGCATTGGTTATCATTACATTTTTAATTTTTTTGATAACTGCATAAAATTTTTATCTTTACATTATTTTCACATCAGATATAAATTGAATTTATCTATTACATTTCCCTGTTTTAGTTATCTATGTATTTTGCTCATTTTTGATATTTTTATCTAGTTAGATGAGCTCTTTCATAAAATAACTATATCAACCATATTTTTGGCTTCAATCTGTTTTTTATTTATAATTCTATTGTAATGTGGTATAGGCTTTTTGTCTTTGTGTTAAGCATTTTTGATTATCTGTGCAGTTAACATTTATTATGTATTTTCTTTTATTCCATCTTCATTGAAATATAATAGACAACTAGTTGCCTGCATTTACATTGTACAATTCAATGAGGTTTTTTTGCTCAGTTATAGTTGGCATACAACATACCAGCCTCAGTTGTACAGCATATTGATCAGAGATCCACATAACTCACATAACTCACAAAGCGATCACCTCACCAAATCTAGTACCCTTCCTCCCTGCCACAGATTCATTCCAACATTATTAACCTTCCCCATGCTATACTATGCAACCATCCACCTGCACCTCTCAATCCCTTTGCCTTCTTTTCCCCCAATCCCCTCCCATCTAGTATCCCTCAAAATATTCCCTGTATCTATGAATTTATATTTTCTATTTTCTGATTCCTCTCATCACATCTAAACTTAAAAAGTCCTTCCCTAGAGGCAGAACATTGTTTTAAAATGAGATTCTTCAGAGGAAAATGTTGTACCTCCTAAGAAATCACAAAATCCCTCTGATGGGTTAGATGACATTGGTTTCCTCCCATCCCTGAAGTCCTTCTAGCAAGGAGGGACCATTTAGCATCACAGTTCAGAGCTTGGGCTGTGGAGCCAGATGGCTGGGTTTGAATCCCAGCTCTGCCATGTGGACAAGTTACTTCATCCTCTGTGCCTCAACTTCCTCATCTGCAAAATAGAGAGTACCCACTTCGTAGGACTATGGAGAAGATTAAATGGTACATTGATTATATCTAAGTTTAGCTAAGGAAAGTTCTTGGATCTGGCTGGGACCTCAGATATTCCATGGCAAGTGAAATTGAAGGATGAGATGTATATTCTTTCTGGTCCTGAGCAAAAATAGGGCTACAGATAGGTCCTAGCCTGGTTTATTGGGGCGGGGGGGGGGGGAGTGGAGGACAGCCTAGGCTCACAGAGCTTCCCTACCAGCTTTTCCCTCTCCTGCTTTCTGTTTTGTTCAATCTGAGGTTGACAGTCCACCTGGCCCACTAAACTGGGGTATAAGTTTATCCTATCTGCTGGTTTACCTGCCCCAACCTCATCCTCATTGCTGACTTTTTTACACCCTGAGGAGGTGATTGCGGATGAAAACAGCCCTGCTTGTTTAGTAACTTGGTCTCCACTACCAGGGCTGCCTTCAAGTCATCTCCCTCACCCCCGGGCAGCTCAGACCCAGGAATTTTAATTGACCTGAAATTAGAAACTTTGTTAACAAGAGTCAGTCAAAAAAGGCCTAGGGGGATTCAAATGCCTGTGACTTTCAGGTGGGGGTGTCAAGTCCCTAGGAAGCCAGTCACTAGGGGTTGGTGACAGGTTCAGCCAGACCAGCTCTGGTCCTGAGCCCCAGACTATCCCGGCTGTGAAAGACTACTATCCCTTTGTTCCTTCAACAGGGTTGGAGTTCAGGGCCCTTGACTTAAACAAAGTCCATCTTCATTCCTAACTCCCCCACTACCCACAAATATTCTGCAAAAGAGTGGCTAATAATAATAATAGATGTCCTGGCCTTAGCTTTGCAAATGGTCCTCACATTCACTGTTTGAGTCATTACTCTTGTGAGGTGAAGGAAAAGAACATTATTGCTCCCACTTTACAGAAGAGGTGACTGAGCCCTCAAAAGGTTAACATTTAGGTCCCAGTGTGGTTAAGGTGAATCTCAATCCAAGGGTTCTAAGTCTTAGCCCAAAGCAGCAGTTCTCCATCTTTACTGCATCCAAATACCCTGGAGGCCCCAGGTGCAACCACACCCCCAGAGTTTCTCATTTAGTGGGTCTATCTTGGAGCCCAAAATTAGTTTTTCTTTCTTTACCCATCTTTACTGAGGTATAATTGAGAAACAAAAAATTGCATATATTTCAGGTGTTCAACTTGATGTTTCGATAGCCATTTACATTGTGAAATGATCACCACAATCATCCAGAAGAAATGAAATCAGTGTCTCAAAGATAATTTGCTTTTCTAACAAGCTTACAGGTGATTCTGATGCTGCAGGGTGGGGGGCCACACTAGGAAAACTGCTGGCCTAAAACTTTTGCTGCTGCATCATATCTCCTCATTGTGTTAATAAAGAAATGCATCCAGCAGCTATGGATGGACAGATTTGGGTGTTTTCCAAAGAATCTGTTAATGGCAGTAGAACTAAAATATAAGGCAGAAGCAGCAATCTCCACCTGCAGGATATTTCACACATAAGGGAAGGAGTTTGGATGAGAGAGGCTGGGGTATCTTGGGTTGGGGCTTGAGTACAGTAGGTTAATTCTGAGTTCCTTCTGGGGAATCTACATGACTGGGAAGGAGGAAGGTTAAATGATTGCTTATATACAGAACCATCAAGGTCTTGGCTGTGTAAAACATAATCCTTACTTCCAGGTAGTAATGCATTTTAGGCAATGTCTTCTGCTTATGCTCAGCAATGCATGAGTCTCAGAGTGGTGGCCAGAGAAATGGTGAGTCGTCGGATATTGAACGAGTGATAATGGAATCCAGGAGGTGGAAATTACAAGTCGAAAAGCAAAATCGATGCCCTGACTGTGAAATGACTGAATGCTTGGTGAAGAACTGTGTAGAGATGTCCCCCACCCCCCTTGCTCAGCACAGACCTTTAAGATGCTCACCAGTTCAGAAGTTCCTTGAGGGCAGGGACCATATTTTAATCTTGGGTAATCATATTGCATCAGGGCTGAAATGGGCCTTAGAGAGCTTCCGACCCTGGAATGGCAAATCGGTTTCATTTTGGTGCCAGCTACAATCATTTAGTGATGACTGTCTGAAGTGCTGGGCTGAGAAGCGGTCTGCCTGTCTCTGAACTCTGTGGGGAGTCAGCCACCATCAATTAGTCATGCTTACCATTGGGCAGGGAGCAGGAAGGCAGCACTTTGCTCTGATTAGCCAACCCCGATCTAGTCCTACCTTCCCCAGAGACAGATGGGGAAAACACTGCTCCACAGCCCTATCTGGGTCCCAGACTACACCCCAGCATACTCCAGTCCCCTAGCAGTCACTCCCTACCAGGCCAAGGGGTCTGTGCCTATTATTCAAGTGTCCATGAACTTGGTCCCCCCAAAATATTATATCTTCAGTTTTACTAACCTCTAACTGAAATCAAGCATTTCCTTCCATTATGAATGTAGGCAACAAACCATAGTAGTATCAGCAGTCCTGTGACCGTCACCAGTAAAAACCACAGCTATCTTTATAGTACATCAGAGTTGCTGCAGATATCTCTAAAGATCGCTTAGACTCCTCACTAGGATGAAATGATAGCAGTTATTAGACCTGCCACTAAATCTTGTTGTCGAATGCATTAATAAAGAAGTACAAATATTACTCCATCACAAAATTGTTTTTAAATATTTGGATAACTGCATTTCAAAAATATTGGTTACCTCTGTATTTCTATTTTATACATTGAAATACATTATCTTGAGAATGGGTCCATAGGTTTCACCAGATGCCCATAGGGGCATGGTCAAAAAAAAAAGGTTATAACCCCCGCCAACGTTTGCTGATTGCAAGTCCTATGTGCCAGAGCCCCTCCTGGCCTCGGCTTCAGTCAAAGTAGCAGATTTTAGACACACAGGCCACCTTTGGTACCTTGTATTCTTTTGTTGTGGCTTGGCAAGCAACTGGCAGCTAAGGACAGTGCGAATTGGCTGTTCTTCACTCTGGAGAGACAGCTGACCTTGGGAGCTGCCTCGACTCAGATGTCCAGACAGTGACAGCTCTGGCCCTGCGCCAAGCCTCCCCAGTTTGGCCTTCCACAGCAATGGTCAGTCTGGGTCACAGACACAGCAGGTCCATGTTTGGCTCTAGCATTCTTCACTCTCCTATGGCAACCCTTCCCTTCTGCTGTGCTGGCTTCCAAGAACCTGAAAGGCAGGCTTCATTGGATACCTTCCTGCTGCATCTGGATGCCTGTTTATCAGACTCAGGGTTGGGGAGAAGGGCAATCTGGAGATTTCAATCAGAGAGCACAGTCCTCATAACCTTCATCAGGCTCACCTTGCTGTTTTCATTTTATTTTCAAAATGCAGCTATCTTCCTTCCTTTAGGTATGCAGATGTTGAATTCTAGGCTATTAACCCTGGAAAGCACCTGAAAAAAAAACTATCTGTTCCACACATCCTCCCACCCTTCACTTTATAAAACAGGACATGAGCTAGGAAAGGCAGCATGACCTGCCCATGTGGCACATACCTGGAACTACCAGGCCAGCCCCTTCCTCATCATTGTACAGGCTCATAAATAATGTAAGATTTTAGCATCATAACCATCTGTCTAGGTCAGTGAAAAATAAAACTGATAATCCGTCCCTGTTCAAAATCACCATTTGACTAAATGTGGGGAATTGGAGCCACTGTCGATGCTCGTTTCCGGGAGCTCTGTTCATGGTAGATTCTCTGTAACTGGCACAACTGGAGGGTCTGTGCAGAATTCTTGTTTGTTTTTATTTTCAAAGACCCATTCAGGGATTATAGAAGTATAGGGGAAAGAGTGGAGGCCTCCCAGTTTTCACTGGCATCACTGACAATGCCTGTAAGATGCTTCTGATTTGAAGGTTTCTCTGTTGACCAAGGAATCTTTCCCATTGCCTTTAAGATAAACAGCCATGCCTGAGAAACAAGGTCCTTCAGTTAGTCCAGACAGGCAAGGAGCTATAACAAATGCTCCCCAAATCTCTATGCTTCAACAGAATGTGTAAAAGGTTATTTATCACTCACATCAATTCTAATCAGGCATTTCAGGGACAGCCTTCCACATGGTGATTCAGGGTCCCAAGTTTTCTCCATCTTGTTAAAAATAGCACTACCAACATCAATATGTGCCTTCCAAGGTCATAGTAGAACAGGAAGAGAAAATGGACAATCCCGAGCAGGAAAGTTTTATAATTTGGGCACATCAATTCCATCTACTTTCCATAGGCTAGAGCTCAGTTACATGGCCTTAACCTAACTTCAAGGAAGGATGGGAAATGTAGTCTAGCTGTAGACTCAGGAAGACAAGGAAATGGGTGTTGACATTGCCATAGTCTTTAATGTTATACTATTGTTTTCAAGTTCTTTTGGTTGCATGCCACAAACCAGTTTAAATAAGAGAGGAAAATGTTGGATCGAGATGACCAAAAGTATGCTAGGTACTTCCCAGAATCCAAAGGAAAATTAACAAGGAGAATCAGGAAGGGCTTAGATGATGGAGTGGAGATCATCAATAGCTTCCCATTCTATGGGACCCCAGGGTCCTTTACCCTTTTTCTTTGCTTTATTAATTAAGTCAACAAATATTCATGAGCATTAAGGCTAGGGAGACCCCAGAAGTCCAAAGAGCCCTGAGGCCCAGAACCCCAGAGCTCTAAGTAAGGAATTAGAGCTAATTTTATTGGTGGGGCCTCTGGGAGGATGAACAAGAGTTGGCTGAGCCATTGTTGTGTCTCCTTCACTTTGCAATTCCCAGTGGTTGGACTTGGAAAGGCTCTTAGACAATTGTTATCACCCAGCAGGGCAATTTCTTCAATGTACTTCACTGAGTCCCCACTTAAGAGCTTGATGAAAATGAAAGACAATTCTCACAACCTCCATCATTTCTATCTCCAACCCCAATACCTTGTACTTACTTATTTTTATGAACATTACTTTTTTACCCTGATTCATTCACATGGTATTTGGGGGCCAGCCATGGCCCAACTTTATCTTGTTCCTTTTTGCTCCTTTTCTGAAACCTGCCACCTCTGTAGTGGTGGACAGCTAAAAGCAGATTTGGCAAGATCTCACAGGGGAAAGATTATGAGATTTCAGTTACTTCTTGTGTTTCCACCTCCTTTCTGATCTGGGAGGAGGAAGAGGGCAGCTCATGTGGGCAACTCAGAAAACAAGCCGACTTGGAAAACAAACCAAGATAAGAGCTTCTTGACACTCTCAGCTAGCAGGTCCCTCATTCACACTGCTTCAAAGACAAACACTTTCCATTTGTCGATTTGTTTTAGGCCTTGCCGAAACTGCAACTCTGTGGCCTTGACTCTAAAAATAAATCGCCTGCAATATGACGAAGCTGTGCAAAGAGGAAGGCATGCAGAGAAGGAAAGAGATAGAAGGAGGCAAAGCTGAGACCAGGTGGGGAAGGAAACCTAATACCCAAACAGGAAGAAAGGATATAGAGAAATTGCCATGGCTCTTTCCTTCCAACTGACAGCAGGGCCCACTGCAAAAGCCAACAGCCCCAAGTAGGACACTCTGCTGACCCATAGGGTAAGACACTGTCCTCTCCAGACACTGTGATCCAGCTGCTAACAGTAATCCAGGCACCGCCAACATTAGCTCAGCCCGAGAAACTTTTAGAAATGCAAATTATCCCTCTCCACCCCAGCTCTGCTGAATTCAGATCTGCATTTTAACCAGCACATTAACCAGTTAACACATTTAACACATTTCACCAGTGTACTCATTAGAGTTCGAGAAGCTGGGCAGCGTCCCTGGTATTTCACTGAATGCAATGCAGAGAAGGAAAACTCTTAGTTCTCCTCCCTTCCAACAAACCAGAGGTGAGCCCCTCCCCTGCTAAGGGGCTTCTTCTGGGAACTTTTCTTTGGAGAGAGAAACCTAGCCACATATAGCTAGGCTTCTTGTTGACCACAGTTCATTTAATAGAATGTTGCAGTTCCGCACCCACCTACCCCCAAGATAATTAGGAATCTCTTTGACCAGGCCTGTGATCAGCCAACATTCGTATGAATGCAGCATGCAGACCTGTTTCAGACCTTGTTACCCCCTGTGATCCCTCTGGGATTTGTCATTTGAATCCCTTCCCTCCAACCCTCCTTGCTTTGTTGCTCCTTCCCCTCTCCTGGCCTGAAATGTTTTCCTGTCTCCTAGTCTTTATGAAATTCAATTTTATGGCCTTGGTGTGAAATTTTGATACACATTGACACCCCCCCTTCTCCCCTCCCCTTATGTCTTATTGACATATTTCAACCCTCCTTACTGTTCTCATCAGTTCTCCAAAGAGGCCATCCTCTCCTCATTTCTGCCTCAGCAATCATAAACTTGGTTGTTTAGTGTGGAATCTGGTTCCCCTTGCTCTTGCCCAGGCCGGGCAGCTGACCGGTCAGGCCATTGTTTAGATGCTGAGCAAGTGATAAACAGTTATGGTTGCTCTTTGCTGGAATTCTAAATAGTGGCTGTCACTCTTCATTGACTATAAAATGTACAAATGTGAATGATAAGAAAGAACATAACTGTGCCCCATCTTATCAAATTTATTTTAGCTGTGCTTTAAAATCAATTTAATTTGTAAATTATTCATGGCATGTAGGAACCATTACAGACTTGCACTAGCAAAACCTATGCTTTAAAAATTGTACTAACTTTTTAAAAACATTCTGTGGATGCTTTTTATCGTTTTTTTTATTACAAAGGTAATGCATATCTATTTTAGAAAATGTGAATACTACAGATAAGCGAAAATAATTATTTTATTATTATCATCTCTAATCCTGTGGCCACGAAATAATCACTGTTAACATTTTAGTATATATCCTTTCAGTCTTTTTTTATTCTGCACACACACACACACACACACACACACACACCACACACACACACACACACCTCTCTCTCTCTCTTTTCTTAAGGATCATTGTGCATGTCCTAGCTTGTCTCCAAAAATGGCCACCATCAAACCCTTCCACCCTATTCTGAAGACTCTCACCCCACGCCCCATATTCTGGAACCAGCTCATACCAGCTCTCGAGCCGATTGTGAACATCTCTTCCCAACTTTGTATTCAGTGACATCATGTTGATAGCTTGAAACCAGCCATGGTGGTAAATCCTACCTATTAGGATTTTTCCCCCAGACATAGGGTTTTTAAATATTTACCAGCATATCACTGTGTGTATATATATGCCCAGGGCCAAGTTCATGGGCATGCACTCTGAACACAGGGCCATATGATCAGAATAGTCTTGTGCTTAGTTTATTGCTCTACTGTCATCACCTCGAAATTCTTAATAATTTTATGTCTGGGCTTGTGTTTGTTAATGAAGTCTGATGGTACAGCAGAGCATGAGTATAAGTAGAGGACATGCATACAATGTGGTATGTACACCATTTCTTATTGTCCCATTGGCATTGGTGTTCATAATGCTCCATGAGCGCAGAATTCTGTTGAACCCACAATGCATGGGAGTTAACAACACTGAAAGCAAGTAAGTGTGTGATATCTATGACTGAGTAAGTGGGGAGCTGACAACCCTAAGAGTGCATGCTTTCCATTTGAAATAATACTTAACCCAAATGCAGGAAGAAAGCAATGATGTTTGGAGAAACATGAACAACCAAAAAACCCTATCATATTTTTTCATGTGTTATTTCCCTTTGTTAGTCAACCACTCACACTGAATAGGGTGATATAGAGAAAAGGAGAAAATAGGGCAATCCATAGTTCTTTTTCCTTCCTGTCTTTCCTCACTCATCAGTAAGCTGAAAGTAGTGTTGGCAGAATATGTGCATATCAAGAAGTCAAATAAAATAGTCGCGTTAGTTTTGTACAGGGTTCCCACTGTTGTGCTAAGAACAAAATGTATATATGTATATGAGCTATGAAACACAAATTCTGTGATTTTGACAATTCTGCCTAAGAGTGAAATGATTGTATATTTACATTTAAAACTGACATTGCGTAGATGAATGGTAAATTCATGTTAATAGTTTAAATTTTTAATTTTTCTTTACTTAGAGCCACATTAAATAGTAAATAAGAAAACACCATGACAAGTGAAGAGAGAGACCATAGGAGAAAGGGGAAAGCTTTATATTGTAGTACCTTAACAGCACTTTTCCTCCTGGTTTTTAAACAAGGGGCCTTGCGATTTCATTTAGAACTAGGTCTCACAAATTGTGGAGCCAGCCTTGTGCATGCTACTCCCCACTGAAGGGTGGAGTCTATTCCTCCACCTCTTGAATCTAGTCTGGCTTGTAACTGTTTTGACCAGTGGAATTTTGTAGAAGTGAGCTTTGTTGGTTGCACACTTCACCTTTAAGAAGACTGGAAGTTTCCATTAACTGCCTCTTGGAGCCCTGAAGCACCATCAAAGAAGTCCGGGCTACTCTGCTAGAGAGAGAGGCCATGAAGTGCAAGAGCACTAGGACACCAGATGTGTGAGTAAAGCAGCCACCATGAAGGTCTAGCCCAGTTGAGCCTTTGGATGACTCAAGCCCAACTTGCCTTCTAACTGAACCTCATGATTGACCCCGGGCAAAAACCACCCAGCTGAGCTCTATCAACCCACAGAATCATGGGAGATAATAATAAGCTGCTGTTTACTGCCACTATGCTTTGGGATGATTTGTTTGGCAGCAATAGGTGAATGCAACAATATCCCTTTCAGAGCCTATGTTTTTAGACTTTAAAGGAAAATTCTAGATTTATTTTTCCAGGAATCAGAATACTAAGTAGAAAATTTCAGGGTAAGATGCAAACTGCATGAAGCATGAAAGTAGATCTCAAAGGTTAGTGTGCCTGAGATTCTTTGGGCGGGGAGAGGGGATTGCGGACATATTAAAACTGCTGCTCTTTTGACTCAGCCCCAAAGATTTGAAATCAATAAATCTTCAGTGTGGCTGAAGTACCTCTACTGTGCCAAGCCCCCCATATGATTCGGAAGCAGGCTTTTGATGGACCACAGTTTATGGGTTGCTGCTTCAAGGGCGTTACTCCACAGTGGCAGTGGGGTGTTTTGTTTTTTTTTCAGAATCAGAAGATTGCCCTAGCTACCGCGGCTCCAAATTTTAGAACTCAATGATGGCCTGAGAGGCTTAACTGGAATAAGGATAGACTTGTCCATAACAGAATTTTCCTCATCATATATATGAAAAAAACAACAGAGGAAACAAACAACAAACTATTCTTACATGTTAAGCAGAACTTTCGGGAAAGGCATCCAACAGTTATTGATTATTCAGAGGACCACGCATGAAAGTTGAGATAGATAATATGCCTTTTAACATCTTCTATCTGCATAAGACTCTTCCTTTTCTTTATTATTCCCAAAAGAGACATGGGTGGCCCTAACATACCACTTGATTTTAGTTCTTCAGAGGAAACTAAAAACCATAAGAATATTTTAGGTAGCCATACCAAAAAAAAAATGATATTACTAAAATTCAAATTTCTGTTAGACCATAACATATACATCTTTGTGTTCCTGGCTCCTCACATGGTGTTTGCCTCAAAGTGGGTGACCAGTAATTATTTGTCAAATGAATTAATTTGAGTTATCAATAAACTTGAAGCATCAAACAAAGCTACAATCTTGCTGTCAAACAGACATTACTGGATATGATTAGTGCTCAGTGGACCTAATCTGATCCTCATAGAAAATGTCCTGAAAGAGAGACAATGAGTATATCCTAGTGAAATAACTCACTCAAAGTTTCCCAGAAATGTCTGAATCCCTGCAAAGCAGTTTTAATATGGCAGCTCTCCAGGAGACAGTTTAATGGAGTCGGTTCCATGGGTATCCCCAACTCACAGAGGATGAAAGATAGAGGGTGCTCCCTCGTTCTCAGGGCCTGGATACAGAGAATGGGTGTGACCACAGACTTGGAACAAAGAACAACCGAGTATCTGAGTGGTAAGCAGAGAAGAAGGGCTTATGGCCTACCTTCAGAGTGATGAGAATGAATGCAGCTCAACCTCACCTTCCTCATTTGTAAAATGGTGAAAGCAGTATATATCTCCCAAGGTTTTCTTGAGAATTTAATAAGTTTACTCACATAGCATCTTGCACAGTGCCTGGAACATAATAACCCCTAAACAAAATTGTGTTTCCTATTCCTTTTCCCCTAACTCTCACTACCCTGGATGATTTTCTTATGCTTCAGATTTCCCTAAAGATACTGTAGTGTATGTTACAAAAGAAGCTGGGAGTGGGTAGTGTATCAGTCAGCTTTTGTTGTATAACAAGCCACCTCAAACTTAGCAGCTTAAAACAACACTCATTTATGCTTGCTTTTACATCTCTAGTTCACCTCATCTCAGTTGGGCTTGCCTAGGCATCTCTGCTTCTGGCTGCTAGTCTACCTGGGAATGGCTCTTCATCACAGATTGGGGTCAAGTCTGACTAGGTCCTAGGTGGATGGTGCAGCAGCTACCAGGAGAAAGCATTTCTCTTGGCAATGACAGAGGTTTGAAAGGCAAGTCCAACCATGCAACTACATTTCCAGTTACAAGTACACAAGGAGGAGATAGTAGAAGTACAGCCCAGAGGCCAGGACCTGGCAAAAGGTGTGACCGCAGTCTATCAGAAGGAACTGAAGCTGTGGAGGAGACTTAACTGCTGCAGAGATGCTATACAACACAGAAAATTGGAAATACCCCTGGTTTCTTCCCTCTTTCCACCCCAGGACTTCCATCAGTATCTACCTTTGGCCAAACAAAGCAGGAACTGAGAGAATATGGGAGCAGAAAAATGCAGTTCCCTGTGAGACAGAGCAGGATAGAAAAGGCACGGATGAGTCTAGGAGCAAACAGGTGAATATAACAGCATTTACTTGGCCCAGACCTGTACACATACCCAGGCAACAAACTTCCCAAGCACAGTAGCAGTCAATCCCAGCCCCTCACCTATATCCCTTGGCACCAACTGATGCCACACCACAATGGAGACACCTACAGCTCTACATAATGGTTCTTCCTGCTCACAGAAGCACACTTGCGCTGAGTGCTGGGTAGGCTTGAAAGGCTGCAGAGTTGGCATCCCTGAGAGTGGCCCTCAACCAACAATGAACAAGAGTTGGTAGCTAATACCCCAGCTTCTTTACCCTGTAAGCATGCTTTACATGCTCACTTAGAGGTCGTTGGTGGAATGAGCCCCAGTGGCCCACAGTGCTAATCTGCTTATTACCACATTTAGTGTTAACTTCCTTTCCTTTCCTCTCATACCTACTTCCATTGCAATTCAACTCCTTCAACCAACCTGAGACAAGCATATCAACACAACTCATAGCCAACATTTGTGCCTTCTCACCACTGTGCCTTAGTAGCAGAGCGAGAACAAGCCCTGGCACAGGGGATGGAGAGGGGAGCAGACCCAGCACTGGGCACTCTTGTATTCTTCACTAGGATTTATAAACCACTCGCCCCTGGGGCCCTATTTGGCTCCTCCCATCCACCACGGAACAGCTTCCTTTACATTTCTTCTATGGGAGGAAGAGCAGGGGCAGACTTGGGCGTGGAACATTCTCCCAGAATGTCTATCCTGTTCCCACTCCCACACCCCCTCATCTGCCCTCAGCACCCCATGAAATGTCGCCCCTCCTCAGAAGAGAGCAAGTTAAGTGCTGTGTTACCAAGGAACTGCCACACTAGCCACCAAAGTGACTGCTCGTTATTTGAACACTTTCTTCTATTTGACTGAATACAGGAAAAATGTCACAAATAGAATATTCATCAACCCCTTGTGCGCCTTTTCTTCCCTGCTTATCTCCCTGCTGTCATGTATGAATCCCGGCTCCAGGTTCATTTGGTATGTTGAGTGCGTGCCGGGGGAGAGGATGCCGCCGAAAGCCTTGCCCACATGCTCTTTGCCTAGACAGCCCTGCCTCCCCATTGGTGACACCCCACCAGACAAACGCCACTCACACTGACCCCTCGAGAGTAGGACAACGTCTGCCTAAGCAAAGAAGCCTTCTGCTCCACACAGAGGGAACATAAAGGACCCGAGGAGCCTTCACAGCCATTTAGTGATTCTCGGCATGTCACTTTCACAGACACCTCAGCTTCCAGAGCTTTTATCCTAAGGTGCTTCTTAGAAAGCGCAGGATGGCATCCCCGCCCCACTTCAAACACCGTCTGTTTCTAGATTCTCAGAGGGGCTAAAGCTGCCTGCCAATTTCTCAGCTACAGAATCATCAGCGCAGAGGATCTCCCTCTGCCTCTTTTCCATCAGTGCTAAAGACACAGTTTCCCCAGCCCAGTCCTCCTCCAGCCTGGCCCCACCCTACAGATTGCCCTGTCAGGCTGCTGGGAACATGTTTCTAGGACTGGAAAATCAAAGTACTTATTGCTCTGACAATTAGATATTATGTTCAAACCTGAAAACTGATGACTTAAACAAGAGAAGGATTTGTTTTTCTCTCCTATAATATCAGTCCAGAAGCAGGCCAGTCAGGGCTATCATGGCTATTCCATGAGGCCAGCAAGGACCCAGCCCTTTTCTCCTCCATTATTAGGAGGTGACCATCACCCCATGTTCTTGAGATGGTCATTGAAACTCCAGCCATCAACTCAGAATTCCAAGCAGAATAAAGAACAAGGGTAGAAAGGGCCTCCTGATCTGATTTAGCCTCTATTCTACGGAGCTTTCCAAAAATCCCACACAAGAACTTCAGCTTACATCTTGTTGACCAATAGCTGCAAGGGAAGCTGGGAATACCAAGTTCTTAGTTGAATGCATTGACATCATGCATAAAATTGGAGTCCTATCAGTGTTTGGGCTTTATTGTGTCTCCCTACAATTCACATGTTGAAGTCCTAACCCCTAGTATCTCATATTTGACCGTATTTAAAGATAGGGCTTTTATTATTTTTTTTTTAATTCCCATATCCATTCCCTCTCCCTTTGGCAAGCATCAACTTGTTCTCTATATCTATGGGAGATAGGGCCTTTAAAGAGGTAATTAAGTTAAAATGGGGTCATTAGACTGGGCTCTAATCCAATATGACTGGTGTCCTTCTAAGAAAAGGAAATTAGAACACAGACAACACAGAGAGAAAAGATCATGTGAAGGCAGTCACCTACAAGCCAAGTAGAAAGGCCTAGGGAGAAACCAACCTTGTCAAGGTGCGGACACATTGATCTTGGACTTCTAACCTCCAGAACTGTGAAAAAATAATCGCCTGTTGTTTAAGCCACCTGAACTGTAATACTTTGTTATGGCAGCCCAAGCAGACTAAGATAGGTAGTAAGGAAGAAAAAACTAATGGTCATGGATAGGCAATTACCAATACCTGGCACATTCGGAAAAACCTTGTCCTTTTTACCTGAGCTTTTAAGACACATTTCAAGTATTTTAAGATACTTTTTTAAAGCTCCTTTTTAAGGTACTTTTCATCAGATTTTATCCAGAGGATCTATATCATCCCTATCCTTCCCCAGCCAGGTCTTCCCCAACCTCTATTTCTCTTGTCTTTGCATCACTCTCCTCCCTGGAAACGCTTATATAAATACTGTGGCCTCTCTGGAATGATTTGAAAAGTACTGAAATAGCCCTCCCTCCATTCTCATGGCCATAAATAGCTTAAAAGTCTAAAGTCAGTGCTTCATTCTTTGGTTAATCTATTATCTCCTATGAACACACAAATTAAATGCCAATTGATCTAGATCTGGTCAGCCCAGTTTGTGATGTTAGGAGAGCATGGGGCAGGGCCAGAGGTATGGCTGAAAAGGGGGTACCAAAAAGCCAGAGGCCAAAATGAAGGCACAGAAGGGCCAGGTGGGACTGCTACCAGCAGAGGGGTCCCTCGAACACTGCTAAAAGGGTATGTGTTAGGGTGCTAGGGTCAGGATCAAAAGTTTTCCTGGGGAAGACCCTGTACCTCCATGCCATCTCCACTGCCAATAAAACCATGTTCAGATGTCATATTCCTGCACATTCACTGCCCTCTTCTTCTTCCCCTGCCTACCAAACTTCTTCACAGGGAACAAACCTGCAGTTGAATTGGGATGTTCTGTCTCCCTGTGTGCCATGATGGTGATTCCCCCACAGGCAATGCCATAGACATAAACAAAGGACATTTTTCTCTGTCTTTGTTGAGTCTGACAGTTCTCTGTCTTCCTCTTTCTTCAATCTATTCACTTTATTGCTCTGACAGAGAACACTTTTAAGAATTCTTTTGGAAAGTGATAGCTGTCCTTAATCCTTTTATATCCAGAAATATCTTTAATTAGCCCTCACATTTGAATATTGACTTGTTGTCTCAGCACCATACCTGCCCTTTAAACTTGCTCTATACCACTGGGGCTGGGAGACTACAAACAACATTTCCCAGCTGCCTTTTTGATAAGTTCTGCCAATAGGAGGCACTGGTAAGAGATGTGAAGGCAGGAGGAAGGGAGAACCTTCAGGCTCCTGGCTCCAAGAGGATAAAACTACTGGGTTCTCTTTTCTTGGTTGGGCCCTGAGTGATACTAGTACGGAATTCAAATCTCAAAATAATCTCAGAATTTTGAAGACGTTGCACCACTATCTTCTAGCTTTATAGCTGAGATGTTTATCAACAGGTTACTATTTTTTATTTTTCTGGAAGATTTGGATTTTTTTTCTTAAATTATCCTTAGAGCTCAAAATTGTGATGTCTTTAATGATGGGTATTTTATAATTTTTCCTGTTTGGCACTTGGTCTATTCTCTAAACCTAAAGACTGAATGGATTTTTCTCCAGGTCAGGGAAACTGTTTATTCTCATATTACTTTGATAATTTTGTTTCCTACAAGTTTTCTGTTCTTTGCTTCTGAAAATTTTTATTATATCAACATTTGAATTTCAGCTCCTGATCTATGTCTCTTAATTTTTCTCTTATGCTTTAAAAAAATTTCCTTATCTTTTTGCACTTTTTGAGAGAGTCTTTCAGCCCAGTCATCAATTCAATCTCCAGCCATAGCCAGTCAGCTACTTCATCCAATGAGTTGATTACATTAGCAATTGCACTTTTTTCATTCCAAGAACTCTGACATATTCTTCTGACAACAGCCGTTTTTTCTTTTTTGTTTTTTTTTTTTTTTAATCGACAGCACTTTTACTAAATTTAAATATCTAGCTATATCCTGGGAGAATTCTGTGGGGATCAGTTCTCTTGTTTGTTTAGGTTGGTGCCTCTTTCACAATGTTGGTTTTCCTCAAACGTTTGATAATTCTGTAATCTCTGTTCTTGTTAGAGATGAAGGTCCAGGCTTATCATTTATAGTGGAGGCTGGTGCGCACTTTCTAAACTCCAGTGGAAAATGCCTGTTCTCATGACAGTGAAAGCCAGTTCTGGTTATGGAAGCTCAAATTCTCCTGTTTTGGTGAAAAAGGCCTTAGATCAAGCCACCAATCCTTGGTGGTGTCTGCTAGCTTGTTCTCCAAGCATGGGGAATCCCTTTCCCCCAGTGACTACCACCTGAGGCCATGCTTTTTTCCAGCCACTGTCTATGGTAGTATCCTGAATGAGAACCTCCATGTTGGAGTGTTGTTCTCCTGGCTTTAACCTGAAGACAAGTATCAGGATCAGGGGCAGAGCCATTAACTCACAGCCTCACACCCATTCTCTCTCCTCCATCCCTTGCTGCCTCTGGTCTTTGGATTCTTCCAGAGTTTTCCATAAAACACACCTTTGAAAGAAAAACCTCTTTTTTGCTTTTCTAGAATTATAGGATCTTCAGCATTGCTTTGAGGCTATCTCCCTTACCTTACATCTTCAAGTATTTTCTGGCCAACTGATGACAACTTTTCCAGCTTCCCAGCTAGGCTTTTGGTTTCATATAACATTTTAGTATGAAAAATTTCAAGTTCAGTATCTACAAAAGTAGATAAAATGTTATGATGAACATTATGCTAAGTGAAATAAGCCAGTCACAAAAAGACAAATACTGTATGATTACACTTATGTGAGGTATCTAAACAAGACCATAGAAACAGAGAGTGGAAAGGTAGTGGTAGCCAGGAGCTGAGTAGAAGGAGGAATGGGAAGTTAGTGTTTAATAGGTATAGAGTTGCAAGATGAAAAGTTTTCAAGTTTTTCAAAAAAGAGTTCTGGAGAGTAGTTGCATAATAATGTGAATATACTTAGTACTACTGAACTATATACTTAAAAATGGTTCAGATGGTGAATTTTATGTTATGTGTATTCTACTGCAATTAAATATTTTTTAATATTATAATAAATCCCCCATGAACCCATCACCCACCTTTAACAAATACCAGTTTGTTCATCTGTAGTCATATTCACTCC